>CM039675.1:508054105-508434510 GCA_022496015.1 Hordeum marinum
AACCGGGACTAAAGGTTTTGGGCTTTAGTCCCGACACTTTAGTCCCGGTTCCGGAACCGGGACAAATGGGACTTACGAATCGGGACAAATGAGCCTTTTTCTATTAGTAACACATATGTGGACAATATCTGTTTACACAAGTTTCAAACACTGAAACTGAATTTTATGAACATTAATATGCATGTTCTTATAGTGATATTTACAAATTACGTAAATTTATAAAGTCGTAGATCATTATTGTAATAACATTATCAGTAAAAATATTTGTGTTTAGAGATTTGAAAAAAAATGTGATTAAAGGTCAAAAGTTTTGAAAGGACAATATTTGACCCTACATTCTAATGTAAATAAACCTAACCCAATAAAACCACAAACTCTAAACCTTTCATGGACAACGACGGTCACGCCAAGAAGAAACACTGTGGAAGAGGGCAAAGCCGATGTGTCTGCTTTGATCTTAGCCTGGCCTATCAGAGAGTATGATCTGTTCATCCCTACTTGCTAGTTCACGTGCTAGTTGTATTTCCCATCGAAACTGATCGCAAATTAATAATAGGAACTTAAACCCAAAACCCTAATACTAAACAGTAAACATAATAATCTATCATGTATAATTAGTAATGCCATTGAAACTGATTGCAAAATAAAATAAATAAATGTAAACCCAATGCTACAAAATATGGCCCAACGTGTCTCACGTACGCTCTTAATGCGACCCCGCTAATGGCACCAAGCAAACCATTTGCCAGCTAGCTTTGTCACTTAATTGCTCTCAAGGTCGAGTCCCACCCCCGGCCCGCCTTCCCTTCCTATTTATGCACCGTACCATTTGTGCGGCCGACGGGAGGGCCGTAGCGAACACCGAATGGACATGCGATGTATTCATTTTGTATCCGCATGGATGCAAATCAGACATAAATTTAGGCCTTAAATACGTCCAAACGGACAACAAGGGGATGTTTTTGGGTTTGGGTCGTCGCGTTAGGCCGTCGTTTTCGTTCATTTGGACGCAAGCGGACACGCACAGATAATTTAGGTCGGCCCCCTTGGAGTTGCTCTAATGCATACCATAGTTCAATTTCTATTTTCGTTTCAATCATCATACAAATGATTGCATTGTTCAGCGGGAGAATATTTTTAGGGCACACAAGTGCAGGGGTGCATGGATTATGTGCCGTTGAACTACGCCAAGATCCGCATGTTTGGCAATGTATAGAGAGATTTCTATTTTCACTTTTATCTGTAATATGTTGGTATATGATGCACATATACCTGTTCGTGTGCACCTGTATGTCTGTTCTGTCGGGTGCTTTAACAGTGAAAATGAGACATAACAAAGACTTATAGGATAGATAAGGAAAAATGATTCACCATACGCTTGTTGTGATGCTCCTGTTGCTTCCTATGTGTTCTTCTTTCTTGTTCATCAAAGCAGAATATTCACGTTCCGGCATCATATGACTATGTGAAAGGAAAAGGAAAGAAATAATCTTGTTTCCTCACATATTGAAGCCTTCAACATAAGAACCCCGAAGCAGTATATTTGGTGCAAAAAGGTACATATTCGGACACAAAGTTTCATTTTCTTGTGTATTCCTTGCTAGTGATCTTGTTTGTTCAAGAATTACCTTTTCTGATGTTTCATATTTGTCTTTGTTCCCTATGTTCGATGTAGTCATTTGTTATCTTGGAACAGTTATTCTGTATAACATATTGACTATTTTTAGATTGAAAATGTATGAACTGGAATCTTGTGATGCATCTCTAAGAAGTGGAATCACATATATGTCAGACAAAATCTGTTTACACAGGTTTCAAACACTGAAACTGAATTTTATGAACTTTAATATGCATGTTTCTTATAATGATACTTGAAAATTACGTAAATTTAATTAAGTCATTGATCATTATTGTAATAACATTATCATTAAAAAAAGTGTTGGGAAATTTAAAATAAATTTGTGGTTAAAGGTCAATTTTTTTGAAATGACAATGTTTAACACTACGTTCTAATCTAAATGAAACTAACCCTAGAACCCATAAACCCTAAACCCTTCATGGACAATGACGATCATGCCAACAAGAACACCATGGAAGAGGCCAAAGTCGCTGCATCCACTTTGACCTTAGTCTGGCCTACCAGAAAGTATGATTTGTTCATCCCTACTTGCTAGTTTATGTCCTAGTTGTCTTTTCCATCGAAACTTATAAATTAATAAAAGGAAACTTAAACCCAAAACCCTAACACTAAACAGTAAAGATAATCTCTACCTAATATTAAAGGGAGGATTGTTTCTTCACTTTTTTCGTCCATGATGAGACCACCAGATTTTTCGTCCGTTTAAGATATCTTTATTGTTTTTTCCTACGTCGTCCCTGCAACCAGGGAGACCAAAAAATAATTCATCTATACCAGGACTTGATCTCTGGTGTATTGAAAAGTTCCCTTGGGCAACAATCAACTCATCCAGCCCACCTTCTCGTCAGGGAAAAGGAGATTCTGTATTTGATATATCTTTGTCTGATAAAAAAGTATTTGATATATGTTGCTTGAGCCGAGCCGCCTAGGCCACATGGGCCGCACGTCGATAGGCTGCACGTAGTTAAAACAAAAATCGCAACTAAAAATATGTGCCCCAGTTAAGACAATCTCTTGCCTGTCCAAGAATAAATAACAAAAGATTTTGAGGAAAGGAGTGGCATGTACAGCCGTGTGCACTTTCTTAGGAAAGGGCTAATCAATCTTTTATATTGTTTCATCGTATGTGATTTGTTTTAAAGAAGATTGCGCTAATTTAAAAAGGTTGCGTTAAGGCATCTAATTGAATGAGATTAATTAGCCCTCAGTTGATAACATAATCACATGATAAATCTGTGCGTACGCCGTCTCTCGAGAAAAACTGGAGATTGGTTGTTTGTGATGTCTCTGAATGGAGAAATAAAGATAGACTGATTTGAGTGGTACATTGTCTTTCTACGAAATATAGTGCAGGTAGGAAGAAAAGATTGATGTTCAACTAAAAAAAGATACATGTTGGCTTGCACGGGTCTTCGGATGGGGTTTCAGAGAGTGGAATTTGTGAGACTTGCATCTTTTGAATGAGAGACGCCGATAAAATAGGCGCTCATGTGCACATAATTTACTAATTAATTCGTGAGATAGATAAAATTATAAGGCGAGAGATATTAGATTAAATAGATCATCAGTTGAAATGTATTAGCATGTCCATTCGTAAGTGCATCAAATGACCATTTTTATTTCATTTGAATTAACAATGTGGAACCTACATGATAAACTTGATTTGAAAACCATCATTTCATTATCCCGTTGCAACGCATGGCACTTTTGCTAGTAATCTATCATGTATAATTAGTAATGCATAGCAAATAAAAATAAATAAGTGTAAATCCAATTCTACAAAATATGGACCAACGTGTCTCACGTACGCTCTGAATGCGATCCTGCGAATGCCACCAAGCATACCATTTGTCAGCTAGTTTTGTCACTTAATTGCTCTCAAGCTCAGAGTCCCACACCCGGGCGGCCTTCCCTTCCTATTTAAGGACCATACCATTTGCACCACATTGCATCTCAGCAAGCATCAGCACAGACCCACACACACCGCTAGAAATGGCGATGGCTAGGACGACGTCGCTCCTCCTCGTCGCCGCGGCTCTCCTCGCGGTCTCATGCAGCGCATGGGAGGTCAACATCCACATGCCCACGTCTGCAGCGGACGTGGACGAGGCCGTGGTGGCGCCGCTGATCCACGCGCTGCGGCCGCTGCTGGGCTCCGGCAAGCACGCCGGAGTGGCGTGCGACAGCTGGGTGCTGGGCGTGGAGGCGCACAACGTGCGGGACTGGAAGACGGTGCCGGCCAGCTGCGAGGGCTACGTCGGCCACTACATGCTCGGCAAACACTTCCGCCGCGACTCCAAGGTCGTCATCGACCAGGCCCTCGCCTACGTCGACTCCCTCAAGCTCGCCGGCAACGGCAAGGAGGTCTGGGTCTTCGACGTCGATGAGACCACCCTCTCCAACCTCCCCTACTAGGCCAAGCACGGCTTCGGGTACGTACTTGTATATACATACACATTATGATATGCATCCTTGACTTTTAATTCCAGGTGCCCTTGAGCAGGGAGACAAAGTAAACTGCTAATCTGACTAGACCTTGTTGTTAAAATGAACTCACCGGCCCAGCTCAAAAAAAAACAAACGCACCAGCTAAAAAACAACAGTAACACATTGAAACAATAAGATGTCTATCTAATAATGAAATGAATGGGGAAAAACTAATGAAACTACAAGTGCAAACGGAAAGCCATGTATATGTTGGGCATCATATGCGAATCGTTTCTTGGCCATGGAGTCTGGTCGAAGTTATTCCATTGCGAAACTTTTCACACCAATGCAATAACTGATCATGTTTGATTCCAGAAAGTTTCAGATTTTTCTCTTTACTTTTCTCATGTATTTTTCTTTTCAATTCGGGTGCAATGGGACCTGAGACCCATTGGCAATTTCCGCAAAGTGTGAGCTGTGAGCATATGATTGCTTCTATCTTCTTGATGCGACACTATTAGTCAATAAAATCATTTTTTATTGAGAGGGAAAAAGCATGTGAAAACTAGCTGTCATGCTTGATTCTGTCGTTAATCTATCTGCATATACACATGCGCGCAGGGTACACCGTTCAACTCGACAAGCTTCAGGACGTACGCACAGGAGGGAAGCGCGCCGGCGCTGCCGGAGACGAAGCGGCTGTACAACAAGCTTCTCTCAGTCGGCATCAAGCCGGTGATCCTCACGTACCGGACGGAGGGAGGACCTAAGGACCTCCACCGCCACCAACCTCCGCAACCAAGGCTTCTCCGGGTGGATGAAACTGCTTCTGAAGCAGCAAGACTTCACGGGTTCCTCAGTGGCCTTCAAGTCCGGCGAGAGGCAGAAGCTGCACGATGCCGATTACATCATTGTGGGCAACATCGGTGACCAGTGGAGCGACATCCTTGGTGCGCCCGAGGGCGCCCGCACCTTTAAGCTTCCCGACCCCATGTACTACATTGGCTAGGTTGATTGCTCCTCATCCATGAATAAGTTCCATGCTCTTTAATTATATGCATGCTTTATCTGTAATCCTTCCCCTGTTGTTGCTTGGTTAATTTCCTTTGTTCAGAACTTGATATCAATTATTAATAAAATGTGTTCCACAGAAGTTGCATGTTGTTTAATCAATGGAAAAGTCGTCCCTAGTTTTTATTTTTCTTTATTGTGAGAAATCTATGGGCTACTGTTGTTTGATGTGTTGTTCGTCTTAACTTGAATCATATGTATTGTGGATATTTTGGGTGAGAATTGATGTATGTTGTACGGTGTAACTAATATTGCAAGTATGTACTCTTTCATCAATGAAATAACCCTTTCATCAACCCCTCCACCAACGGGCACATACCCCCGTTGGTAGAGGGGCGCTCCTGACAAGCCATCAGATACATGTCGTTAGATAGGCAACTGGGCCTACAAGCCCATGTAGATAATGGATTGTCTCCACTAACAGGTGCACTTAAACGGCCTTCAGCGGAAAAGTGTTTCAGGAGCTTCCCTGGGGTTTTTGAAGTATATGTGAATTTATAGGCCAGGGTACGGTGTCAGGAGAGCCGGGCGGCCACAAGCTAACAGGACACGCCCACCCCCCTGGACGCGCTCTGTTGGCTTGTGCGTCCCTCATGTGGCCTCCGATCTTCTCTCGAAGCTTCCAGACATTCTTTTGGTCCAGAAAAAATCATAAAAAAATTCTTGGCAATTGGACTTCGTTTGGTGCTGTAAACTTGAAAAGACAAAAACATGTAGAAAACAACAACTGACACTTGACACTGGGTTAATATGTTAGTGCTCAAAAATAATATGAATCAGCAAATAAATGCCCCAAAAGTATCCTAAAATTATAATATTATAGCATGAAACAATCAAAAATTATAGATATGTTAGAGATGTATCAGCATCCCCAAGCTTAATTCATGCTCATCCTCGAGTAGGTAAATGATAAAAACGGAATTTTTGATGTGACATGATATCCAACATGTAATCTCTTGCATGTATGCTTACTAAGAAGATGCTGATACCAAGTTGTTCTCCTTCTATCACCTCAAACCCTTCGGCTTATATAGATGCCGAGGATGCCTAGGGTTTACACAAGGTCGGTTACATGCTGAAGAGATAAACATGCCTATTTATTATATCAAACGTGGAGCGCAAGCCATGCTTTCTGAAGCTTCCATCCTAGAGACTGGGCCTTCAAATCCTCCAGTGTTCGGCAAGTAGCCCATATAGTCCGGCCCGTAATAATAGGCCGGCTTCCCGAGGACCCCCTATTCCAGGACTCCCTCAGTAGCCCCCGAACTTGCCTCCAACGCCAAGGGTCTTCAGCTTTTATTGCTTCACGAATAGAGTCTTCGGCTTGCGAGGTGAGTTCCTTCCCGCCGAACCATAGTTCGGCCTCCGATGATAAGTAGTTTTCCACATAGTGGCACGTCCGAACACTGCAAATTGATTGGCCTTGAAGGCCAAACGCCAGGGGATAAACAATGTTCCTCTGACGACCTCTCTGACGAAAGGCCACTGCCCACTACGTTCACTAGGCCAGTTATATAGACTCGATTCGCGGTTCGAGGCCGTTTTAATCATCACGATCTATCAATATACCGATCGTGTCCCATTTTATACGGGATATACTTACTCACGCGCGTGCAACGGCTCGCACATCTCGGGAAGTGGAGGGATTCACGACGCACCAAGGGGAGTCCAAATCGATAGGCCTCATAAAAAGAGGAGGAAAAACCGAAAGGCTATTCACACTCTCCATTCGACTTCCCCGCCTCCCATTCCTTTGCGCCACTAAAGCACAAATCTATGTATTTTCGCCCCCACCTCCGAGCTCATCAATGGCGGGCTCCAACGGCCAATGGGAAGCTTCCACGGTCATCGACCGGGTCATTCTCGACCACAAGAAGGCCGGCTACCTCTCCGCCAACATCCCTCACCGCGCAGCGGAGGAGGGCCAAGTGATCCCCACCCCCAAGCCAGGCGAAAGGGTGGTGTTCATCCCCCACTTCATCAGGGGGCTGAGCTTTCTCCTCCACCCCTTCGTCAGGGGGTTGATGTTCTTCTAGGGCCTCGACTTCCACGACCTCCCGCCGAACTCCATCATGCACATCTCAACGTTCATCCTTGTCTGCGAGGCCTTCCTATGCATCGAGTGTTGGGGAACGTTGCATGGGAAACAAAAAATTTCCTACGCACACGCAGATCTATCCATGGTGATGAGCATCTACGAGACGGAGAGTGGATCTACGTACCCTTGTAGATCGCTAAGCGGGGAGCGTTAAGAAACGGGGTTGGTGTAGTCGAACGTCTTCGCGATCCAAATCGCCGTGCGTCCCGCGATCCAATCACGATCCGTCCCGCGATCCAATCATGACCCGTCCCGCAAACTTGATCACAATCCGTCCCACGAACTTGATCACGATCCCTTCCAATCTAGTGCCGAACGAACGGCACCTCCGCGTTCAGCACACGTACAGCTTGATGACGATCTCCACCGTCTTGATTCGGTAAGAAGGAACGGAGAGGAAGAAGAATTCTCCGGCAGCGCTCCGGCGCTCCGGCGATGGTGGTGGAGCTATTCCGGCAGGCTTCGCCTAAGCACTGCAGAAATCCGATCTAGAGAAGAAACTGTGGACTAGAGGGTAGGGTTGCACGTGGCTGAAAATCTTGTGCAAAAACCCTAAAACCCTCTAGTATATATAGGAGGATAGGAGGAGAGGAGGCAGCCTTGGCTTCCAAGCCAAGGAGGTTCGGCCGAACCAGGAGGGAGGAATCCTCCTCCTCCACTCCTGGTAGGATTAGGACTCCTTCCTAATTTGGCCTTTTTTTTGCCTTTTTCCACCTTTTTCCTTTTGGGCTTTTCTTCCCAACTGCATGGACCTTGTGTGGGACTTCCACCAGCCCACTAGGGGCTGGTATTCATCCTCCCACAGCCCATGTAGCCTCTTGGGTCGAAATACCCCTCCCGATGGTCTCCCGGTACACTATCGGCACTCCCGGTACACTACCGATGAGCCCGAAACTTTTCCGGCGACCAAAATAAGACTTCCTATATATCATTCTTTACCTCCGGACCATTACGGAGCTCCTCGTGATGTCCGGGATCTCATACGGGACTCCGAACAACCTTCAGTCACCACCATACATAACTCTATACTACCGAAACGTCACCAAACCTTAAGTGTGCAGACCCTGCGGGTTCGAAAACTATGTAGACATGGCCGAGACACTTCTACCGTCAATAACCAATAGTGGGACCTAGATGCCCATATTGGTCCCTACATATTCTACGAAGATCTTTATCGGTCGAACCTCTATGTCAAGGATTCAGTTAATCCCGTATGATGTTCCCTTTGTTCTTCGGTATGTTACTTGCCCGAGATTTGATCGTTGGTATCTCCATACCTAGTTCAACCTCGTTATCGGAAAGTCTCTTTACTCATTCCGTAATACAAGTTCCCGTGACTAACACTTAGACACATTGCTTGCAAGGCTCATTGTGATGTTGTATTACCGAGTGGGACCTGAGATACCTCTCCGTCACACGGAGTAACAAATCCCAGTCTTGATCCATGCCAACTCAACAGACACCCTCGGAGATACCTGTAGAGCACCTTTATAGTCACCCAGTTACGTTGCGATGTTTGATACACACAAGGCACTCCTCCGGTATCCGTGAGTTGCATGATCTCATGGTCATAGGAACATATACTTGACATGTAGAAAACAGTAGCAATAAACTGACACAATCATATGCTACGTTTGTAGTTTGGGTCTTGTCCATCACATCATTCTCCTAATGATGTGATCCCGTTATCAAATGACATCACATGGCAATGGCTAGGAAACCTTAACCATCTTTGGTCAACGAGCTAGTTCACTAGAGGCATACTAGGGACAAAGTGTTGTATATTTACCCACACATGTAATGTGTTTCCAACTAATACAATTATAGCATGGATAATAAACGATTATCATGAACAAGGAAATATAATAATAAACACTTTATTTATTGCCTCTAGGGCATATTTCCAACATCAAGCCACACTTCGGGCTCTGGCTTCAGGTGTTCAACATCAAGCCCAAGTGCGTCAGCGGCAAGCACGCAGATTGCGGTGGGGCCGTCATCGGTAAGCTCACCCACGTTGGGTGGCCGTCGGGCACCCTTGTCGACACCATCAAGGGGTGGCAAAAGGAGTGGATCTGCATCACTGAACCACAAGAAGAGGGTCAGTACCCTCCTGCCGCATTCAGATCCGATCCCCCCACCAGACTGGCTTCATGGCTCGAAAAGGGCCTTGTCTAGGGACCGGGTAAGGAGGTGAGCAACCTGCAGAAGCGCATCCGCTCTATGGTCGAGGAGGGCACCAAGTTGACCGATTTGGTCCAGGTGATGCTCCGAATACGCATTCTCCCTTGCCAGCGCCGGGACACCCCCCTGTGGGCTCGTGAACTCGACGCCGAGCCCATAGTCTGGAATCTCTTCCGCACTACGTGGGAGAAGTTGTGGAAGGCGCTCTTCAAATCACAGAAGAGCTGGCCATCCGAGGAGGAGGACAAGATTTTGCACACCGCCAAGCCCGATTCTGAGGTATGACACAACCTAGCTTGGTCGGCTTTATTACATAGGAAAATCTCATAACCCCTTTCCCAATCGGTCTTTGCAGAGATGGCTGAAGAAAGCCGTCAACATTAACAGTCTGGCACCCCATCCCGAAGACGAGAGGACCGGGCTGTTAGCAAAAATGCTCGTGGTAAAGCCTTACGAGGCTCCCAAGAAGAAAGAGAAGAAGAAGAATCCAGGCTAGGCTGGCATCCGCATCAAGGACCAGCCTGACGCCGCATCTGAGTATACCCCCACCTCCTCGAATTAGGAGGAGGCTGAGGAGGAGGAGCAGGGCGAGGGGGAGGAAACTCCCCCCGTGCTAGGAAGAGAGCGGCGTCGTCGGACGCTCCGGAGCAGGTCCCTTCTCCTGCCCAGAAGAGGGTGCGGCGGACGCGGGTGATTCTGTCCGATGATAGTTCAGACTCGAAGACCGCGTCCAAAGACCTCGAGGAGGTTCCACGAAGGAGCCTACGGGTCAAGCAACCCCCCCCCCCCAAAAAAAGGTTAGGATCCGAAGGCCCTCCTATTCATTGCGAATAGATTTAGAGTTTGCTAACATGCAGGTTATTGGCCTTGCGTTATCCCCACCGAGGTGGTATCAGACGGGGAGACCCTGCCCGCCGAGCTGGCGGAGAGCGGGGATGCCTCGCATCCCACCACTCCAGGCGCCACAAGGGACGCCATGGAGGTGTCGTCCCAGCACACTCCTATGAAGGCGGACACCGGTTGCGAGGGAGACCGTACCGTGGCCGAGGCTAACGCCTCGGCCACTGAATACCGGGGGGCAACACCCTACCCGGATACCGAGGAGGCCGGACGAGCGGGCGCTCAGTCCCCTCTGAGAACATATCCGGAGCGCACTATGCCTCCAGAGGCACCGGTCTAATCCCCGGTAGGTGATCGGGGAATCCGATCATCACCGGCACCACCGACCAATAGCTGGTCGGTCATGGAGAAGGCTCTATCGAGCGCATCCATCCCCGAGGATCACCGCACCCTTATGGGTGCGGTACTACAAAGCATCTAGTCCGTTGACAGCGAACTGAAGGAGGCCTTCAAAGGTCTCCTTACGAGTTTTCAAGTAAGTCACCCGATGTGTTTATTTTCAAAGTTTTTATTTATTTTTGTTATATACATGGCAGCCCCCGCGCCCTAGGTGAGGTGGAAAAGCTCACCTAGGGGTCACGTCTATATCCGATATCGAACTAGATGCACTTTGAGTGTCTGGCATGTTAGAATAACTCGACATATGATCGGATTGTCTATAATTCGGGAGTTGAGAGCCCATGTAATGTATCAACTGTGTGTCTAATGCAGGCTTCGTCATCGGCGACAGCCATAAATGGCATCGAGCTAGAAGAGCTAAATCGGAAGCTTAAGCGCTCCGAAGACGAAGTTGAGGCCCTTAACGAAGGTTCGACGAGGCTCAAGGTATGTCAAAACAGAATCCGAATGCCTTTGTCTGAACTCTATCATCTGAATACTGTCAATGCAGACTTTTCACATTGTATAATGCACGTGCAGCCTCGGAGAAGGAGATGAAGAGGCTCAAGGCCGAGCTCCAGCGTGCGAAGGACGAAATTGCTGCCGAGAGGGCGGCTCCTAAAGAAATGGTTGTCGCCCTTTTTACCATGTGGGCCACTAGTGGTAAGCATGAAGCTCGCGTGGCAGAGGTCCAGTGGGAGCTCAAGGATGCCAGCGAAAGATGCGAGACCTTGGAGCAGAAGAATAAGGCTAGCTCGGCCAAACTGTCCACTTTGAAGACCGAACTCTAGAAGGAGCAGATAGACAGATGGTTCTACGAGGAGTAAGTGCGTCAGGCCAAGGACATAGCAGATGGTAAGCCAGACTCACTAAAGTGCATATTCAGGGATAGCAAATTCGCATTGCTTACCCGGGTGTGGCAATCCTCAGGCGCATCCTCCGATCTCCAGAAGAGCGTGGCAGATGCCAATCAGCTGTCCGCCTCGCAAGGAGAAGGAGATGAAGCTCAGCTATTCTGGGCATAGTTTGGGGCCCCCGAGTGTCCTCCTCTTCTAGTGGAGCACCTGAAACAGCTGATGGAGCTACACCAGATGGCGGAGCCGGCCATGAAGGACCTCTGCATCCGCTTATGGCCCGGCGAGCCGCTGCGAGGCAGCTACTTTGGCCTGGTGCAGAGGTTGATTGCTGCTTCTCCCCGCCTCGACACCGTCAAGCGCTCCTCCTACATCGAAGGAGTCCGGATGGCCCTTACCAAGGCCAAGGTGCACTGGTCGGGTCTAAATCCGATGAAGGTAGCCACCGACCCGCCGCCACTCGGGAAGGAGCATCGACGCCCCGAGCTATACTTTGATGGAGTGATGGAGAGTGCTCGGGTGATAGCGTCACAGTGTTCGGGTGTTAACATGTTTGAATGAGCTTTAATGCGTCCGAAGACTTGCCCAAACTTGTAATGATATTAGTATTTGTTCTTATATGGTTTTGCATTCCTTTATAACTCCTATGTGGCTGTTTTAATACTAAAAGATGCGAGTCGTCGGCTTCAGCCCCCATGTAGATACTACATGGGGTGTCTTTGCCAATTCACTATGTCCCTTAGCCGAATTATCGGAACCCGAAGGCGGTACAGTGCGGCAGACTAGGAATCAGACTATAGTGCTTTACTTCTTTCACTTAGCCGTAGGAGTGCGAAAAGGACTACAGGAAGCCTACAATTAGCCACCGAATTGTTGTGATGTTCGGACGAACCGTGGCCAAAGCCGGTATCACAATGTCTGCATAAAGGGCAAGTTCCTTGTATAACACGGAATAACCCCTTACGAGGATTGAAGTATAACACTTCCAGCTTGGGGTTCACAGACCGGATCACGCATACTATGACAGTCTGTTTTCGGCTTTCTCCCCTGAGGTGCTTGACCAGACTATCCGGAAGCACAATCGCAGGGGTGCTCCCTTTTCCCTTTTAGCCGAACGAGCGGAACGTAAAGGGGCAAGCACAAGAGCTGGGCAACCCAACTTATTGACCAAAGACATAGTTCGGAACCGATGCACATGAAGCGAACACCAAGATGCCAAACACATGACACATAAGGTGATTTGTGTTTGAACTCGAGCCTCGGGTCTATTAGCCGGTTACCTCGCATCATACCGAACAAGTTCACAAGAAGAAGGAGAAAGGAGAAAAAATATGTGCCGAAAGAAGGACAGATGAGGCGAACTTCCGCCATGCAATTTGGAATTTTCTCAACAAATCTTATAGCTCGGATTTCCGAAGCAACTGTTTACAGGTATGTGAAAGAAAATAAAAGATAAAAATATATAGGAGTTGTTGTAGCAGGGGTCTTCGATTGGTAACCTGACGTCCTCGATATGCCCCATTGCTAGTTGACTCCTGCTCTTTGAGGCACCTTGATGGGTATTAGTGTTCGGCGGACGGATTTTGCAAACAAAGTCTTGAGAGGTCGCTGAATTGTAGGTGAGTTTTATGCTGTAGGCAGGCTCTTTTTAGGAGCGCCTACAAAATTTAGGAGCGCCTACATTTTGTCCGAAGACATGTTGATGGTAGAAGTTTGGGCCAACCGAAAACCCATCTTTATTTCACCACCGCTACCCATGGAATCTTAAGTGAGAAGTTGTGCCTTCTCGGCACATACTTTGCTGGTCTTGAGGTTGTGCGGTGGGGGCAAGTCCCTATAGAGGGGAGGAGGAAGGATCTGAGTTTTCGGTCTGAAGCCGAACTCGCTTCCCAGCCTTGTGTGCCTTTATGGAAGGTGTCGGAACTTGTCGATCTTCTTTGTAGCTGAATTTGGCCGCTTCCAATGCTTGTTCCTTAGTTCTAAGGGAGCGCTCTGTATTTTCATTGATAGTAATGACCCCCTTGGGGCCTAGCATCTTGAGCTTGAGGTATGCGTAGTGTGGGACCGCGTTGAAACGAGCGAACATTGTCCGACCAAGCAGGCCGTGATAGCCGTTGCGGAAGGGCCCAATGTCGAAGATCAAGTCCTCGATGCGAAAGTTATCGGGCGAGCCGAACACAACTTCTAGAGTTACGGAACCCGTACATCAGGCCTCAACGCCTGGGATTACTCCTTTGAAGGTAGTGTTGCTGGGTTTGATCCTTGACGGATCTATGCCCATCTTTTTCACCATGTCTGAATAAATCAGGTTGAGGCTACTTCCTCCGTCCATTAGGACTTTTGTGAGGTGATACCCATCTATAATGGGGTCTATGGCGACGGCCGCCGAACCCCCATGATGGATAATGGTCGGGTGATCGCGCCGATGAAAGGTGATCGGGTATGATGACCATGGGTTGTACTTTGGGGCTACGGGTTCCACGGCATAGACCTCCCGAAGGGCGTGCTTCCTTTCCTTCTTAGGTATATGGGTAGCGTATATCATGTTCACTGTTTTTACTTGGAGAGGGAATTTCTTCTGTCTGCCACCAATTGGACCCCGAGGCTCATCCTCGTCCTCGCTGCGAGAGCAATTCCTTGGTCCTTGGGTGGTATCTTGTCGGCCTGTTTAAACACCTAGGAGTTGCGGTGTGTGTGATTGGCAGGATTCTCCAAAGTCCCATGGATTTGACAAGGCCTTTCCATGATCTTCTCCATCCGAGTGGGTCCGTCGCGATTGCCTTTAGGAGGCTTCTTCCGCTGCCCAGGTTGGGAGTTGCGGAATCCGTCGTTTGCAGCCGTGTCATCGGCATCGCTATTATTGTGTCAGTGCTTATTCTTATTGCGCTTTGGTTTTAAGTTGCCATCCCGGGCTTCAAGTGCTATGGGATCTTCGGAATTGTGGTTGCGTCTTGCCAGCCAATTGTCTTCGCCCGCGCAAAAGCGGGTCATGAGGGAGGTAAGGGCGGACATGGTCCGAGGTTTGTCCTGGCCTAGCTGGCGGGCCGGCAATTCATCCCGAATATTGTGCTGGAAGGAGGCTATAGCCTCGGCATCCGTACAGTCGATGATTTGGTTCTTCTTAGTCAAGAACCGATTCTAGAATTGCCGAGAAGACTCGTCGGGCTTTGGGCGACATTGCTGAGATCGAAAGAGTCTGGCGGGGGGACATAGGTTCCCTGGAAGTTAGAGCGGAACACATCTTCCAGGTCTTCCCTGTTGGGGAATGTTGCATGGAAAACAAAAATTTCCTACGCACACGCAAGATGTATCCATGGTGATGAGCATCTACAAGAGGGAGAGTGGATCTACGTACCCTTGTAGATCGCTAAGCAAGAAGTGTTAAGAAACGCAGTTGATGTAGTCGAACGTCTTTGCGATCCAAATCGCCGAGCATCCCGCGATCCAATCAGGATCCGTCCCGATCTAGCACCGAACGGACGGCACCTCCGCGTTTAGCACACGTACGGCTTGATGACGATCTCCGCCTTCTTGATCCAGCAAGAGGGAGCGGAGAGGTAGACGAGTTCTCCGACAGCGCAACGGCGTTGCGGCAATGGTGGTGGAGTAATTCCAGCAGGGCTTCGCCTAAGCACTGATGAAACCGATCTAGAGGAGAAACTACGAACTAGAGGAGAGGGTTGCACGTGGCTGAAAATCTAGTGCAAAAACCCTAAAACCTCTAATATATATATAAGAGGAGGAGAGGAGGAGGCTTGGCGCAAGGGCCAGCCCTTGGTGGCTTCGGCCGAAGTGGAGGGAGGAGTCCTCCTCCTCCACTCCTAGTAGGATTAGGACTCCTTCCTTATTTCCACCTTTTTGCCATTTTCCACCTTTTTCCACTTTGGACATTCTTCCCAGTCGCATGGGAATTCTATGGGACTTCGTCCAGCTCACTAAGGGCTGGTATTCATCCTCCCACAGCCCATGTAGCCTCTTGGGTCGAAATACTCCTCCCGATGGCCCCCTGGTACCCTCTCAGCACTACCGGTACACTACCGATGAGCCCGAAACCTTTCTGGTGACCAAAATAGGACTTCCTATATATCAATCTTTACCTCCAGACCATTCTGGAGCTCCTCGTAAAGTCCGGGATATCATCCGGGACTATGAACAACCTTTGGTCTCCACCATGCATAACACTATACTACCGAAACGTCACCAAACCTTAAGTATGCAGACCTTGCAGGTTCGAGAACTATGTAGACATGACCGAGACACCTCTACAGTCAATAACCAATAGCTGGAACTGGATGCCCATATTTATTCCTACATATTCTATGAAGATCTTTATCGGTCAAACCTCTGTGTCAAGGATACAGTTAATCCCGTATGATGTTCCCTTTGTTCTTCGGTATGTTACTTGCCCGAGATTCGATCGTCGGTATCTCCATACATAGTTCAACCTTATTACAGAAATTCTCTTTACTCGTTCCGTAATACAATATCACATGATTAACACTTAGTCACATTGCATGCAAGGCTTATTGTGATGTTGTATTACTGAGTGGGCCCTGAGATACCTCTCTGTCACACGGAGAACAAATCCCAGTGTTGATCCATGCCAACCCAACAGACACCCTCGGAGATACCTGTAGAGCACCTTTGTAGTCACCCCAGTTATGTTGTGATATTTGATACACACAAGGCACTCCTCCGATGTCCGTGAGTGGCATGATCTCATGGTCGTAGGGAGATATACTTGACATGCAGAAAACTGTAGCAATAAACTGACACGATCATATGCTACGTTTATAGGTTGGGTCTCCTCCATCCCATCATTCTCCTAATGATGTGATCCTGTTATCAAATGACATCTCATGTTAATGGCTAGGAAACCTTGACCATCTTTGATCAACGAGCTAGTTCACTAGAGGCATACTAGGGACAAAATGTTGTCTATTTATCCACACATGCAATGTGTTTCCAATCAACACAATTATAGCATGGATAATAAACAATTATCATGAACAAGGAAATATAATAATAAACACTTTATTTATTGCCTCTAGGGCATATTTCCAACAGTCTCCCACTTGCACTAGAGTCAATAATCTAGTTCACATCACTATGTGATTTACATTGTAATGAATCGAACACCCATGCAGTTCTGTTGTTGATCATGTTTAGCCCTTGGAAGAGGTTTAATCAACGGGTCTGCAACATTCAGATCCGTGTGCACTTTGCAAATATTTATGTCCTTCTCCTCGATGTAATCGCGGATGGAATTGAAGCGTCACTTTATGTGTCTGGTCCTCTTGTGAAACCTTGGTTCCTTGGCCAGAGGAATGGCACCAATGTTGTCACAGAACAGAGTCATTGGATTCAGTGCACTGGGCACTAATCCAAGATCTGTCAAGGACTGCTTCATCCAGACACCTCCCTTCACCGCCTCCGAGGCTGCGATGTACTCCACTTCGCATGTAGAATCGGCTACCACGCTTTGCTTCGAACTGCACCAGCTTACCGCTCCCCCGTTGAGGATAAATACGTATCTGGTTTGCGACTTAGAGTCATCTGGATCAGTATCAAAGCTTGCATCGACGTAACCCTTTACGATAAGCTCTTGATCACCTCCATAAACGAGAAACATTTCCTTAGTCCTTTTCAGGTACTTAAGGGTATTCTTGACCGTCGTCCAATGCTCCATTCCAGGATCACTTTGAAACCTTCCGGCCATACTTATGGCAAGGCTGGCATTGGGTCTTGTGCATAGCATTGCATACATGATAGAGCCTATGGCTGAAGCATAGGGGATGACACTCATCTTCTCTCTATCTTCTACAGTCACTAGGCATTGAGTCTTACTCAACTTCACACCTTGTAACACACGCAAGAACCCCTTCTTGGACTGATCCATTTTGAACTTCTTCAAAACTTTATCAAGGTATGTGCTTTGTGAAAGTGCTATCAAGCGTCTTGATCTATCTCTATAGATCTTAATGCCTAATATGAAAGCAGCTTCTCCTAGGTCCTTCATTGAAAAACTCTTGTTCAAATATACCTTCACCCTTTCCAGCATTTCTATATTGTTTCCAATCAGCAATATGTCATCCACATATAATATTAGAAATGCTATAGAGCTCCCACTCACTTTCTTGTAAATACAAGCTTCTCCATAAACTTGTATAAACCCAAACGCTTTGATCACCTCATCAAAGCGCTTATTCCAACTCCAAGATGCTTGCACCAGTCCATAAATGGATCGCTGGAGTTTCCAAAATTTGTCAGCATTCTCTGGATCGACAAAACCTTCTGGTTGCATCATATACAACTCTTCCTCAAGGAAATCGTTGAGGAACGCTGTTTTGACATCCATCTGCCAAATTTCATAGTCGAAATATGCAGCTATTGCTAACATGATTCTGACGGACTTAAGCATTGCTACGGGTGAGAAGGACTCATCGTAGTCAACTCCTTGAACTTGTGAAAAACCCTTTGCCACAAGTCGAGCTTTATAGACAGTGATATTACCGTCCGCGTCCGTCTTCTTCTTAAAGATCCATTTGTTCTGAATGGCCTTTCGCCCTTCAAGTAATACTTCCAAAGTCCATACTTTGTTTTCATACATGGATCCCATCTCGGATTTCATGGACTCTAACCATTTCTCGGAATACGGGCCCATCATCGCTCCTCCATAGCTTATAGGTTCATTGTTGTCCAACAACATCACCTCCAAGACAGGGTTGCCGTACCACTCAGGAGGAGTACGCACCCTTGTCGACCTACTAGGTTCAATAGTAACTTGATCCGAAGCTTCATGATCATCAGCATTAACTTCCTCCTCAACTGTCGTAGGCTCCACAGAAACATCTTTCTGCGCTGCGCTACTCTCTGGTTGAAGTAAAGGTTCAATAACCTCATCAAGCTCTTTTTCCTCCCACTCAATTCTTTCGATAGAAACTCTTTCTCAACAAATGTTCCATTCTTAGTGACAAACACTTTGCCTTCAGATCTGAGATAGAAGGTATACCCAACTGTCTATTTTGGGTATCCTATGAAGATGCATTTCTCCGCTTTGGGTTCCAGCTTTTCAGGTTGAAGCTTTTTGACATAAGCATCACATCCCCAAACTTTAAGAAACGACAACTTTGGCCTCTTGCCAAACCATAGTTCATATGGCACCGTCTCAATGGATTTCGATGGTGCCCTATTTAAAGTGAATACAGATGTCTCTAATGCATAACCCCAAAACGATAGTGGCAAATCGGCAAGAGACATCATAGAACGCACCATATCTAATAAGGTTTGATTATGACGTTCGGACACACCATTACGCTGTGGTGTTCCAGGCGGTGTCAACTGTGAAACAATTCCACATTGTCTTAAGTGACTGCCAAACTCATAACTCAGATATTCACCTCCTTGATCAGATCGTAGGAATTTATCTTCTTGTTACGATGATTCTCAACTTCACTCTGAAATTGCTTGAACTTTTCAAACGTTTCCGACTTGTGTTTCATTAAGTAAATATACCCATATCTACTTAAGTCATCAGTGAAGGTGAGAAAATAACGATATCCACCGTGTGCTGCAACATTCATTGGACTACACACATCAGTATGTATGATTTCCAACAAGTCACTTGCCCGTTCCATTGTTCCAGAGAATGTTTTAGTCATCTTGCTCAAGAGGCATGGTTCACATGTGTCAAGTGATTCAAAATCAAGTGACTCCAAAAGTCCATCAGCATGGATCTTCCTCGTGCGTTTTACACCAATATGACCCAAATGGCAGTGCCATAAGAAAGTGGTACTATCATTATCAAATCTACATCTTTTGGCATCAATGTTATGAACATGTGTATCATCACTGTCAAGATTCAATATGAATAAACCCCTCACATGTGGTGCATGACCATAAAAGATATCACTCATATAAATAGAACAACCATTATTCTCTAATTTAAATGAGTAACTGTCTCGCAATAAACAAGATCCAGATATAATGTTCATGCTTAACACAGGCACTAAATAACAATTATTCAGGTTCATGACTAATCTCGATGGTAATCGAAGAGAGAGCGTGCCGACGGTGATCACATCAACCTAGAAACCATTTCCCACCCGCATCGTCACTTCATCCTTTGCCAACCTTCGTCTATTCCGTAGTTCCTGTTTTGAGTTGCAAATGTGAGTAACCGAACCGGTATCAAATACCCAGGCACTACAACGAGAGCTAGTAAGGTACACATCAATAACATATATATCATATATACCTTGTTTGTTGTTGGCCGCCTTCTTGTCAGCCAGGTACTTGGGGCAGTTCCACTTCTAGTGACCAGTTCCATTGCAATGAAAGCACACAGTTTCTGGCTTGGGTCCAGCCTTGGGTTTCTTCATGGGAGGAGCAACTGCGTTGCCATCCTTCTTGGATTTACCCTTCTTGCCCTTGCCATTTTTCTTGAAACTAGTGGTTTTATTGACCATCAACACTTGATGTTCTTTCTGGATTTCGGACTCAGCGACTTTCAGCATCGCAAACAACTCGGCGACTGACTTGTTCATCTCGTGCATGTTATAGTTCATCACAAAGCTCTTGTAGCTAGGTGACAGTGATTGAAGAACTCTATCAGTGATCACCTCTGGCGGAAGGGGCATCCCTAACTCTGCCAGACGAATCGAATACCCAGACATTCTAAGTATATGTTCACTAATAGACCCATTCTCCTCCATTTTGCAAGCATGGAACTTATCAGAGGTCTCATACCTCTCGATCCGGGCATTCTTCTTAAAGATAAACTCCAACTCCTAGAACATCTCATATGCTCCATAACGTTCAAAACGTCTTTGAAGTCCCGGTTCTAAGCCATACAATATTGCACACTGAACTATTGATTAATCTCCAGAACGTGACTCCCAAGCGTTCTTAACGTCTTCGAATGACATGTCTTCGGGTTGGTTACCAAGGGGTGCATCAAGGACATCTGACTTCTGGGAAGCCTTGAGGATAATCCTCAGATTACGGGCCCTGTCCACAAAGTTACTTCCATCATCTTTCAACTTAGCTTTCTCTAGGAACGCATTAAAATTCAGGGGTGCTACTGCGCGAGCCATTGATCTACAACATAAATATGCAAAGATTACTTAGACTATTATTCAAGATAATGAGTTTAGTTAATCAAATTACTAAAGCTCCCACTCAAATTGACATCCCTCGGGTCATCTGAGTGACACATGATCCAAATTCACCAACTCAAGTCCGATCATCACGTGAGTTGAGGTGGTTTCAATGGTGAACATCATCATATTGATCATATCTACTATATGACTCATGTTCGACCTTCCGGTCTCTTGTGTTGTGAGGCCATGTCTATACATGCTAGGATCGTCAAGTTTAACCCGAGTGCTCTGCATGTGCAACACTGGCTTGCACCCGTTGTATGTGAATGTAGAGTCTATCACACTCAATCATCACGTGGTGTCTCGACACGACAAACTTTTGCGATAGTGCACACTCGGGGAGAACACAATTCATCTTGAAATTTAAGTGAAGGATCACCTTATAATGCTACCGTCGTCCTAAGTAAAACAAGGTGCATAAAAGGATTAACATCACATGCAAATCATAAGTGACAACATATGGCCATGAACTTGTGCTTTTGAGCTCCGTCTTGAAAGCACCAGCATGATTTCCATCGTCATCGGCATGACACCATGATCTCCATCATCTTGATCTCCATCAACATGTCACCATCAGGTTGTCGCGCTCAACATGCTTCTACTACTATTGCTACCGTTTAGGGATAAAGTAAAGCATTACATAGTGCTTAATGATTGACACACAAGTCATACAATAATTAAAGGCAACCCTATGGCTCCTGTCGGTTGCCGTATTCATCGACATGCAAGTCGTGATATTCTATACAACACATGGTCATCTCATACATCACATATATCTCATCATGTAATTGGCCATATCACATCACAACATACCCTGCAAAACCAGGTTAGACGTCCTCTAATTGTTGTTGCATGTTTTACGTGGCTGCTACGGGTATCTAGCAAGAACAATTCTCACCTACGCAAAAACTACAACGGTGATACATAAGTTGCTTTTCAACCTTCTCAAGGACCGCCTTTGTCGAATACGATCCAACTAAAGTAGGAGAAACAGACACCCGCCAGCCATCTTTGTGCAACAAGGTTACACGTCAGTCGATGTAACCGGTCTCTCATAAGCGTACGAGTAAGGTTGGACCGGGCCGCTTCATCCCACAATACCATTGAACCAAAACACGACCAAGGGAGGAAGCAATCTAAGCATCAATGCCCACAAACTCTTTGTGTTCTACTCGATATCTCATTTACACATAGACCTAGCTCATGATGCCACTGTTGGGGAACGTTGCATGGGAAACAATTTTTTCCTACGCACACGCAAGATCTATCCATGGTGATGAGCATCTACAAGAGGGGGAGTGGATCTACGTACCCTTGTAGATCGCTAAGTGGGAAGCGTTAAGAAACGCGGTTGATGTAGTCGAACGTCTTTGCGATCCAAATCGCCGAGCGTCCCGTGATCCAATCACGATCCGTCCCGATCTAGCACCGAACGGATGGCACCTCCGCGTTCAGCACACGTATGGCTTGATGGCGATCTCCGCCTTCTTGATCCAGCAAGAGGGAGCGGAGAGGCAGATGAGTTCTCCGGCAGCGTGACGGCGTTGCGGTGATGGTGGTGGAGTAATTCCAGTAGGGCTTCACCTAAGCACTGTTGAAACCGATCTAGAGGAGAAACTACGAAGTAGAGGAGAGGGTTGCATGTGGCTGAAAATCTATGTGCAAAAATCATAAAACTTCTAGTATATATAGCAGGAGGAGAGGAGGAGGCTTGGCCCAAGGGCCATCCCTTGGTGGCTTCGTCCGAAGTGGAGGGAGGAGTCCTCCTCCTCCACTCCTAGTAGGATTAGGACTCCTTCCTTATTTCCACCTTTTTGCCTTTTTCCACCTTTTTCCACTTTGGACTTTCTTCCCAGCCGCATGGGCCTTCTGTGGGACTTAGGCCAGCCCACTAAGGGCTGGTATTCATCCTCCCACAGCCCATGTAGCCTCTTGGGTCGAAATACTCCTCCTGATGGCCCCCGGTACCATCCCGGCACTCCCGGTACACTACCGATGAGCCCGAAACCTTTCCGGTGACCAAAACAGGACTTCCTATATATCAATATTTACCTCCGGACCATTTCGGAGCTCCTCGTGACGTCCGTGATCTCATCCGGGACTCCGAACAACCTTCGGTCGCCACCATCCATAACTCTATACTACCGAAACGTCACCAAACCTTAAGTGTGCAGACCCTGCGGGTTCGAGAACTATGTAGACATGACCGAGACACATCTACGGTTAATAACCAATAGCGGGACCTGGATGCCCATATTTATTCCTACATATTCTATGAAGATCTTTATCATTCAAACCTCTATGTCAAGGATTCAGTTAATCTCGTATGATGTTCTCTTTGTTCTTCGGTATGTTACTTGCCCGAGATTCGATCGCTGATATCTCCATACCTAGTTCAACCTCATTACTGGCAAGTCTCTTTACTCGTTCTGTAATACAAGATCCCATGGCTAACACTTAGTCACATTGCTTGCAAGGCTTATTGTGATGTTGTATTACCGAGTGGGCCCTGAGATACCTCTCTGTCACACGGAGTAACAAATCCCAGTGTTGATCCATGCCAACCCATCAGACACCCTCGGAGATACCTGTAGAGCACCTTTATAGTGACCCCAGTTACGTTGTGACGTTTGATACACACAAGTCACTCCTTCGGTGTCCGTGAGTTGCATGATCTCATGGTCGTAGGGACATATACTTGACATGCAGAAAACTGTAGCAATAAACTGACACGATCATATGCTACGTTTATAGTTTGGGTCTCGTCCATCCCATCATTCTCCTAATGATGTGATCCCGTTATCAAATGACATCTCATGTTAATGGCTAGGAAACCTTGACCATCTTTGATCAACAAGCTAGTTCACTAGAGACATACTAGGGACAAAGTGTTATTTATTTATCACCACATGCAATGTGTTTCCAATCAATACAATTGTAGCATGGATAATAAAAAATTATCATGAACAAGGAAATATAATAATAAACACTTTATTTATTGCCTCTAGGGCATATTTCCAACATTCCCAGCATCCAATGGAGTTTTCGGGGAGGCTGTTTAACCAGTGCCGAGATGGCCCCTTAAGCTTAAGAGGGAGATATTTTATGGCATGGAGATCACTCCTTGTGCCATGTGGATATGGAGGAGGAAATCCTCAATCCATGTGGTTGGGTCAGTGGTCCCATCATACTGTTCTATATTCATGGGTTTAAACCCCTCGGGGAACTGATGTCGCATTACCTCAGCTGTGAAGCACAGTGGGTGAGCGGGGCCTCTGACCCGTGCTATGTCATGCCTGTATTCGGCGTCTGTGTGGGGTAGGTTGCGTTCCTGGACTCTGTTGTTTTGGTCGAACCATGGTCTGTATCCACCCCGTCTATCGGGCGAGTAGTCTCTAGATCAATAGATGGATCTTGTACGGCCTGCTCTGTGATCTAGGTCATCTCACAGGTCAAACCTGTCATTGGGCTCTAATGGCTCCTTACCCCGTCTTTGGGGCACTACCAGTATATAACCGATGTCATCAGTTGTCCTGTCCCGACCATGAGGAGGGAGGTCCGGCTTGTCGTTTGGAGTATGGTTTGGACACAGAGTATCAGTGAGTTCATCATCGAATTGCGGCAGCAGCCTCCTCTAAGGGTAGTTTTTAGCCTGGTTCGACAGATCGGTGCCGTATACTTCCTCGGCTAAGAGGACTTTCGTCCATCGATCATTGAGGTCGTCTTGTTCGGCTTTGAGTTGTCGTTCTTTAGCCTTTAGGCTGCGAGCCGTTGCTATGAGCCATTGCCTAATTTATTCCTGATCTTCGAGGTTATCAGGGATGTACAAGTCATCGGCTTCCGATATATCTTCCTCCTCGACGAGGGGAAGGTAATTATCATCTTCGGATTCGCTGACGTTATCGGGGTTGTTTGGGTCCTCAGGCCCTTTCGGACCCTCTAACGGGTGCTCGGAGATATCGGGATTGTCATGGTCAGCGGGGGGATTACCATCCCCGCTGCTGATAATAGCTTTCCTTCCCTTCTTGCCTTTGGACCGCTTATGCGGTTTCCGATGCCTTGACGGTGCATCGCCCGATTTGTCGTCATCGGTGTTAGGCGTGTTGTCGCCGTTAGTGGCAGGAGTGTCTACCATGTAGATGTCATATGTGGAGGTGGTGGCCCACCTCCCGGTGTTAACGGGGGTGGGAGCACGGTCTTCTTCATCCATGTATTCTACCTCCTCGGAGGCATAGTCCAGCATGTCGGTTAAATCCTCGACAGTGGCTATCAAGTGGGTGGTGGGTGGGTCGAAAAATTCGTCCTGGCCCGCACCGTAACCGAACGGGCGTAGATCGGGGCTGGATCGTCGGTGATGTTCATCGACGAGATTCAATCCAGGGCATCGTCGACCGCTGAGGGGCCGATGGGATCCAGCTATTCGGAACTTGTGGAGTTAACCTCCCAGACTTCCGGACATGGGAAGTTTTCGGAACGGACATGCGTCCGGTCATCTGGCTTAATGGCCGGACTGGGATAAGAGATCGGCTCATCGCTATGGGTAACCCCATCGGCATGTCCGAAGAAGGGGCACGAGGTTAAAGCCTTAGAGTCCTCGGAGGCTACAGGCAAAGCTGTGAGCCCGATTAACGACAAGTCACCCCGAGAGTCGACGGAGAACTCTTAGTTTCCAAATCTGACCTCTCGATCAGGGGCGAAGCTCTCAACGCGGCCTAGATGGCTAGCGGAATCAGCGTGCAGCACAACGCTGCCAAAGGCAAAGATTTGTCCGGGGACAAAAGTGGCCATGTTGCGGACCTCTTCATTGATGACAAGGCGAGACATTGATTCCATCTTGCTCACAGAGGAACTCTCAATGAAAGCACCAATGTTGGTGTCAAAACCGATGGATCTCTGGTAGGGGGTCCCGAACTGTGAGACTAGAATCTGCAGTAACAGGAGACGAAGGGGACACAGATTTACCTAGGTTCGGGCTCTCCTATGGAGGTAATACCCTACATCCTGCTTGATTGTATTGATGATGTGAGGGGTTATGGAGTTGACCTACCTCGAGATTGAATGGCTAACCCTAGATGAGTTGTTCTCCTTCTATCCCCTAAAACCCTCTGGCTTATATAGATGTCGAGGATGCCTAGGGATTACACAAGGTCGGTTACATGCCGAAGAGATAAACATGTTTATTTACTATATCAAATGTGGAGCACAAGCCATGCTTTCCGAAGCTTCCATCCTGGAGACTGGGCCTTCAAATCCTCCAGTGTTCGGCAAGTAGCCCATATAGTCCGGCCCATAATAATAGGCCGGCTTCCCGAGGACCCCCTAATCTAGGAATCCCTCAACAATGAATTAACAAACATCAACATAGTAATACTTATAAGCATAAGTAACACAATCATCAATCTTTCAAAATATATGATCCTCAAAGAATGTTTACCCCCATTCATTTTATCATGTTAGTAAGGCATGACTCCATCTTCACCACATTAATACAAATGTCAAGCACCATAGTGTCCAAGTCACGCAATTGGAATGTACATTTTAACATGTCGGATTTTTACTTTCACGCAATACATGAGCGTGAACCATGAACACAACATATATTTGGAATAGAATATGGTGGTAGATATCAAAAGGGTAAAAAGTGGAGAAGAAAGTCTTGCATTAACTAGGCATATCAATGGGCTATGGATATGTCCATCAATAGATATCAATGCGAGGAGTAGGGATTGCCATGCAACGGATGCACTAGAGCTATAAGTGTATGAAAGATCGAATGAAACTAAGTGGGTGTGCATCCAACTTGCTTGCTCATGAAGACCTTGCGCATTTGAGAAAGCGCGTCATCGGAATATATAAGCCATAATGGAAAATTACCACTAGCATATAAAAGTGACAAAACATGAGACTCTCTATATGAAGAACATGGTGCTACTTTGAAGCACAAGTGTGGAAAAAGAGTTAGTAGCACTGTCCCTTCTCTCTTTTCTCTCATTTATTTTATTTCTTATTTTTATTTCTTTTTCTCTTTTTCTTTACTTTTTTATGTTTTCCTTTGTTTCTTTGTTTTTCCTTTCTTTATTTTTCTCTTTTTTTCCTCACTGAGACAATGCCCTAATAATGGAAATCATCACCCTTTTATTTCCTTACAACTCAATATGAAAAACTATGAAAACATATGACTCAATATGAATGCCTTCGGCAGTGTACCATGATGTGTAATGATCTAGTGTAGCATGTATGATAATGATGAATGGTGTTTTTGCCACAAAATACTATGTCGGCTACATGATCATGCAAAGCAATATAACAATGAGTGAACTAGTCATATGATGTGCCGGTGGAAGTTGCATGGCAATACCTATCGAAATGGCTATGAAAATACCATAATAGGTAGGTATGGTGGCTGTTTTGAGGAATATATAAGGAGGCTTATGTGCAACAGAGTGTATCATGCCGTGAGGTTTGGATGCACCGGCGAAGTTCGCATGATCCTCGAAGTGAGAATGGGCAATGCATGGTACTAGAGAGGCTAGAAAAATATGAGGAGATAAGAGTGTGTATGTCCATGGATTCACGTTAGTCATAAAGAACTAATATACTTATTGCAAAAAAATGAAGTTTAGGTTGCCTCATATGCTTCGTATTTATAATGTCTTTCGTACAAATAAGGATTCAGAAAATTGTGCTCAATTGTTAGAGGAGGAATCTAAAAAATGCTTAATGTGAGTTCCTTTAATGATGAGCATGATAGAAATGTTGTTAGTATGAATTCTCTGAATATCCCTGATACTAATGATATGCAAAACCACAAGCTTGGAGATCCTATGTTTGATGAAGATGATATTTTTTGTCCCCTAAGTTTTGATGAGCAAATTTATTATGATGATTGGATGCCTCCTATTTATGATGATTGTGGTGTGATGACCCACATGTATAGGGGATCAATCATAGTCCTTTCAATAAGTAAGAGTGTAGAACCCAACAAGGAGTAGAAGGAAATGATAAGCAATTTTCAGCAGGGTATTGTTTGCAAGTGTTGTGAGTAACAGTGATAGAGAGTTTTGTAGCAAGATAGTTCTTAACAAGTGACAAGTAATCATAGTAACAATGGTGCAGCAAGGTAGCCCAATCCTTTGTGTCGCAAAGGACAGGACTAAAAGTACTCTTATATTAAGCAAGTGCTCCCGAGGACACATGGGAATTTCTCTCTAGTCATGTTCATCATGTTGAGGTGATTCACGTTCGCTACTTTGATAATTTGATATGTGGGTGGACCGGTGCTAAGGTGTTGTTCTTACTTGAACTAACAACCTACTTATGATTAACCCCTCTCGCAAGCATCCGCAACTACAAAAGAAGAATTAAGATAAATCTAACCATAGCATGAAACATGTGGATCCAAATCAGACCCTTATGAAGCAACGCATAAACTGGGGTTTAAGCTTCTGTCACTCTCGCAATGCATCATCTACTTGTTACTCCACAATGACTTCCCTTAGGCCCATAACATGGTGAAGTGTCATGTAGTCGATGTTCACATGACACCACTAAGAGAAGTACCAACATACATATCATCAAAATATCGAATGCATACTAACTTCACAAGATTACTTATAACAAGACTTCTCCCATCTCCTCATGAACAATAGTAACTACTCACACAACATCAACATGTTTAAGATCAGAGGAGTAATAATGATAATTAACATCTGAACATAATCTCTTCCACCAAGTAATCCAACTAGCATCAACTACGAGATGTAATCAACACAACTAGGAACGCACAGGTACCAATCTGAGGTTTTGGGACAAAGATTGAATACAAGAGATGAACTAGGTTTGTAGATGATATGGTGATGGTGAAGAGGTTGATGAAGATTGGTCCTCCCACGAAGGAGGAAGCGTTGGTGATGACGATGGCTTCGATCTCCCTGTCGGTGTCAAAACTGGCAGATCTCGGGTAGGGGGTCCCGAGCTCTGAGTCTAGCATCGATGGTAACAGGGGACGAAGGAAACGATGTTTAACCAGGGTCGGGCCCTCCTATGGAGGTAAAACCCTATGTCCTGCTCGATTATATTGATGTGTATAGAGGTTACAGAGGTTATCTACCTCGAGATCGAATAGCTAAAACCCTAGATGAGTTTCCCCTACCCTACAATCTAAAATCCCATCGGTTTATATGGACACCGAAGAGTACCTAGGGTTTACACATGATAGGTCACCTGTCGGGGATGGAGATACCGATTTCCTCATCTTGACTTGCAGTGCATGACGCGCCTTTGAGACTTCCTTCTAGAACACGGCATCATGGCGTATTCATATGTCTCCAACATATCTATAATTTTTGCTTGTTCCATGTTGTTATATTATCATTTTTGGATGTTTTACAATCATTTTACTACAACTTTATATTATTTTTGGGACTAAAATATTAACCTAGAGCCCAGTGCCAGTTCTTGTTTTTTCCATGTTTTGGGGTTGTACAGAAAAGGAATATCAAACGGAGTCCAAACGGAATAAAAATTTACGGTGATTTTCTATGGACCGGAAGACACCCACTGAGCTTGGAGATGAAGCCAGAAGATTCCTGAGGAGGCCACAAGCCTCAGGGGCGCGGCCACCCCCCTAGGCGCGCCCCATAGGCATGTGGACCCCTCGGGAGTCCACCGACCTCCCTCTCAGCTCTATAAATCCTCAAATATTCCAAAAATCCCAACGCAGAACCTAGATCAGGAGTTTCGCTGCTGCAAGCCTCCAAAGCCACGAAAAACCAATTGGGAGCTCGTTACGGCACCCTATCGGAGGGGTAAACCATCATCGGAGGCCATGTTCATCATCCCGACGCTCTCCATGATGAGGAGGGAGTAGTTCACCCTCGGGGCTGAGGGTATGTACCAGTAGCTATGTGTTTGATCTCTCTCTCTCTCTCGTGTTCCTGAGATGACATGATCTTGATGTACCGCGAGCTTTATTAATATAGATGAATCATATGGAGTGTTTCCCCTCTCAATCTAGTTGTGATGAATTGAGTTTTCCCTTTGAAGTTTACTTATCGGATTGAGTCTTTAGGGATTTGACAACACTTGATTTATGTCTTGCGATGGAATATCTGTGGTGACAATGGGATGTGATATTGATCCACTTGATGTATGTTTTGGTGATCAACTTGCGGTTTCCGTGACCTTGGGAATCTATGCATAGGGGTTGGCACATGTTTTCGTCTTGACTCTCCGGTAGAAACTCTAGGGCACTCTTTGAAGTTTTTTGTGTTGGATTGAATATAATGAATCTAAAATTGTGTGATGCATATCGTATAATCAAGCCCATGGGTACTTGTGGTGACATTGGAGTATCTAGGTGACATTAGGGTTTTGGTTGATGTGTATCTTAAGGTGTTATCTTAGTACGAACTCTAGGGCTGTTTGTGACACTTATAGGGATAGCTGATAAGATTGATCAGAAAATATAACTTTGAGGTGGTTTCGTACCCTACAATAATTTCTATGTTTGTTCTCCACTATTTGTGACTTTCTAGTGAACTCTTTGTCGCGCGTGAGGGATTTACATATGATTCAACTATGTTAGTATTGTTGAGAGAACTTGCACTAGTGAAAGTATGAACCCTAGGCCTTGTTTCTAAGCATTGCAATACCGTTTGTGCTCACTTTTGTTACTAGTTACCTTGCTGGTTTTATATTTTCAGATTACAAAAACCTATATCTACCATCCATATTGCACTTGTATCACCATCTCTTCGCCGAACTAGTGCACCTATACAATTTACCATTGTATTGGGTGTGTTGGGGACACAAGAGACTCTTTGTTATTTGATTGCAGGGTTGCTTGAGAGAGACTATATTCATCCTATGCTTCCCATGGATTGATAAACCTTATGTCATCCACTTGAGGGAAATTTGTTACTGTCCTACAAAACTCTGTGCTTTTAGGCCCAACACGAGTCTACAAGAAGAAGGTTGTGTAGTAGACATCAAGCTCTTTTCTGGCACCGTTGCCGGGGAGGTGAGTGCTTGAAGGTATATCTTTAGATCTTACAATTGAATCTTTTAGTTTCTTGTTTTTCACTAGTTTAGTTTAATAAAATAAAACTACAAAAAATGGAATTGAGGTTGCCTCATATGCTTCATCTTTTTAATGTCTTTCGTGAAATGATGGAAAGGAAAATTGTGCTCAAGTGTTAGAATAACAAGTTATTAAAATGTTTGGCACTAAATCTGTTAATGATGAGCATGATTTTAATGTTGTTAGTATGAATTCTTTGAATATCCATAATACTAATGATGATTGCACTAGTCATGATAAAAAGATTTCTTATAAGCATGTCAATTTTTGTGGAGTGCATAGAGTTTGTGTAGACATGCCTAAAAGGGAAGATAGATTTTGTAAGAGGCATAAGTATTTAGAAAATAAATGGTTGCAAGAGAGGCTAGATGTTTGTGCTGAAAGATTTATTTTTTCTCGCTGTCCTTGTGAACTTTGCAATGAATGTGGTCATTTTAATCTCCAATGCAAATTGTTTCATGATCGAATCGTGTCCAAAAATTGTGATAACTTGATTTCCCTTGCGCATCACAATGAACTTAGTTTGCTTCTGGGATATGAAGAAATGAAACGTATAACTAGGGGTATCCCAGAATATAATCTTAAGAGATTTCTTTATTTTAATCTAAAGGAAATTTATATGTATTGTGCGGTAAATTGCATTGGGAATCCTTATATTTACAATTACTTAAAGACAAGAAAACAAATAGAAGATGAAGAGAATACTAATGAAGGGGAAGAGGTTTCCCAATATCCTCCTATTTGTTCTTATGATGAATTAGGTAACAAGGAGGAGATTTTTATTCAACCAACCTCTTCAAAAACAAGCTTGGAGGAATTAAATAAACCCACACATAATGTGGTGAAGAAGAAGAAAAGAAGGAAAAGTAAAGGTAAAGAGGTATCTCCCCCAAATAATGTTGCTCCTGTAGGGAGACGTAGTAGTAAATCAAAAAAAATCCTGCGTGTTCACCAAGATCTATCTATGGAGAAACCAGCAACGAGTAAAGGGAGAGCGCATCTTCATACCTTTGAAGATCGCTAAGCGGAAGCATTACAAGAACGCAGTTGATGGAGTCGTGCTCGTAGCGATTCAGATCACGGTGGACTCCGATCTCAGCGCCGAACAATGGCGCCTCCGCGTTCAACACACGTGTAGCCCGGTGACGTCTCCTACGCCTTGATCCAGCAAGGAGGAAGGAGAGGTTGAGGGAGAGCTTCGATAGCACGACGGCGTGGTGACGATGGAGCTGCATGGTCTCCGGCAGGGCTTCGCCGAGCACTACGGAGAACGAGGAGAGGGAGGAGTAGGGCTGCACCGAGAGAGGAAGAAACTTGTGTTCTTGGCAGCCCAAAAACCACCACTATATATAGGAGGAGAGGGAGGAGGGTGCCCACCCGTAGGGTTCCCACCCTAGGGTGGTGCGGCAGCCCTAGATGGGTTCTGGCCGGCGGCCAGAGAGGGAAGAGGGGGAGGGCGCAACCCTAGTGGGCCTTAGGCCCATCTGGGTCTAGGGTTTCCCCTCCCTCCCACCTTTCCTGCGCCTTGGGACAGGGTCGAGGGCGCACCAGCCCACTCTCAGGCTGGTCCCTTCCACTCTCGTCCCACGCAGCCCTCTGGGGCTGTTGGCCCCACTTGGTGGACCCCGGAACCCTTCCGGTGGTCCCGGTACGTAATCGGTAATTCCCGAAACACTTCCGGTATCCAAATGCTCACTTCCTATATATCAATCTTTGTCTCCGGACCATTCTGAAACTCCTCGTGACGTCCTAGATCTCATCCGGGACTCCGAACAACCTTCGGTAACCATGTACACTATTTCCCTATAACCCTAGCGTCATCGAACCTTAAGTGTGTAGACCCTATGGGTTCGGGAGACACGTAGACATGACTGAGACACCTCTCTGGTCAATAACCAACAGCAGGATCTGGATACCCATGTTGGATCTCACATGCTCCACGATGAACTCATCAGATGAATCACGATGTTGGGGATTCAATCAATCCCGTATACAATTCCCTTTGTCTACCGGTATGATACTTGCCCGAGATTCGATTGTCGATATCCCTATACCTTGTTCAATCTCGTTGCCGGCAAATCTCTTTACTTGTTCCGTAACACATTATCTCGTGGCTAACTCCTTAGTCACATTGAGCTCATTATGATGATGTCTTACCGAGTGGGCCTAGAGATACCTCTCCGTCACATGGAGTGACAAATCCTAGTCTCGATTCGTGCCAACCCAACAGACACTTTCGGAGATACCCGTAGTGCACCTTTACAGCCACCCAGTTACATTGTGATGTTTGGCACACCCAAAGCATTCCTACGGTATCCGGGAGTTGCACAATCTCATGGTCTAAGGAAATGATACTTGACATTAGAAAAGCTTTAGCAGACAAACTACATGATCTTGTGCTATGCTTAGGATTGGGTCTTGTCCATCACATCATTCTCCTAATGATGTGATCCCGTTATCAATGACATCCAATGTCCATGGTCATGAAACCGTGACCATCTATTGATCAACGAGCTAGCCAACTAGAGGTTCACTCGGGACATGTTGTGGTCTATGTATTCACACATGTATTACGGTTTTTGGTTAACACAATTATAGCATGAACAATAGACAATTATCATGAACCAGAAAATACAATAATAACCATTTTATTATTGCCTCTAGGGCATATTTCCAACAGCTTCCATTATTGATAGGCCTCATGAGAATGAATCAAAAATAGTTGTGGAAGATTATACACTTGAGGATGATTTTGTTATGCATATTGCTTGTTGTGATAATTATGACTGGGAAGATAATGATACTTCTTATAATCTTGAAAATATCTATGGCACCAACTTGGAGGACGATGATAATAATTGCTATAATATTGGTGCTATTCATACCATTAATTATGAGAACGATTATGTTTATCATATACAAAACCACAAGCTTGGAGGTGCTATGTTTGATGAAAATGACATGTTTGAGAATTTATTCGTTGCCATGAATTTTTGTCCCAAGCTTGGGGACGCTATGCTTAATGAAGATGATCTTTTTATTCCCCATACTTTGAATGATCAAATTTGTTATAATGATTGCATGCCTCCTACTTATGATGATTATTGTGATGATACTTATGCAATGAGAAAGAGTGATGATTACTATTATGATACTTGTCATAATTATGAATATCCTTTTACTGAATATTAATCTTTTAGTGTGGAACCAATTTGTAGTATTGAACTCTTTTATGATACTCCCACTATTAGTCATGAGAAGAAATTTTCTTGTGTGTAGAGTAGTAAAATTTCAATGCTTGTAGATCATGAAAAGAATGCTTTATGTGCTGGTTATATTGTGGAATTCCTTCATGATGCTACTGAAAATGTTATGAGGCAGGAACATATGCTTGTAGGAATTGCAATAATATCAAGTTCCCTCTCTATGTGTTCAAGGTTTTGAAGTTATGCTTGTTTTGCCTTCCTATGCAAGTCGATTCTTGTTCCCATAAATTGTTTGGTCACAAAATCCCTATGCATAATAAGTGGGTTAGACTTAAATGTGATTGTCATGAGATTCATGATGCTCTTTTGCATGTTTCAATTACTATTCCTGTGTGAGCATCATTGAAATCATCATGCCTAGCTAAAAGGCATAGAAAAGCGCTTGTTGGGAGACAACCCAATACTTTTACCTTCTATTTTTGTGTGTTCACATTATTAAGCTACTGTATTAATCATTTTTTGTGTCTTTTATTTCAATAAAGTGCCAAGTAAATCCTTTGGGATAGTGTGGATGCTTGCTTGTTTGATTCTGTGCAAAAACAGAAAGTTTTACGTTCAGTATATGAATTATCTGATTTTTACTGGAGAGTCAAAAAATTATGAAATTTTTACACAAACTTTATATTCAAATTCTTGAGTTTTCCGAATTTTTCATAATTTTTAGAGTCAGGGAAGTTTGATGATCATTCAGATCTTCACAGACTGTTCTGTTTTTGACAGATTCTGTTTTGCATGCATTGTTTGCTTGTTTCAAGTGTTCCTATAGATTATATTGAGTAATATAAATTGTGGGAATTATGTAATACAGTAGGTATCATGTGGGAAAAATTATGAATCTTGTCTTATAAGTACCTAAGTGAATGATCTATATTTACTACACTAACCCATCTCACGAAGTTCCGTTAAGTTTTGTGTGATTGAAGTTTACAAGTTTTGCGTGAGACACTGATATGAGGAGAATAAGGAGTGAAAAGAACCTAAGATTGGGGATGACCAAGGCACCCCCAAGGTAATATTAAAGGAAGACTCAAGAGTCTAAGCTTGGGGATGCCCCGGAAGGCATCCCTCTTTCCTCTTCAACACTATCGGTATATCTTACTTGGAGCTATATTTTATTTGTCACACAATATGTGCTTTGCTTGGGTTGTCATTATATCTAGTTACTTTCTGTTAGGTGTTATTTATAATCATGTTTTTCAATAAAAAGTTCCAAGAATTGCCTTTAGGATGCTTGCATTGCATGTTTTAATGAGTGACGTGTAAAAACAGAAACTTTGGTTGTAGTGCCTGAATTTTCATATTTGACTGGAACGTGAAAAGTTTCTGAAATTTTTACACAGTATATCATATAAATTTTATAGCATTTCCTAAATTTTCATAATTATTTGAGTTACAAAAGTACATTGTTTTCATAAATTGCTACAGACTGTTCTGTTTAGACAGATTGCTGTCATAGTTTCGTTATCTACTTATCCTATAGTTTCCATAGCCTATATTGATAGATATAAATTGTGGAAATGATAGTATACAGTACCTAATGTTTGAAAATTATTATGCAACTTGTCTTGGGAGTACATAAAGAGTTGATTTATTATTATGTGTACTAACCTATCTCATGAGTTCTTTTTGAGTTTTGTGTGGATGAAGTTTTTGAGAATAGGTGAAACCGGGATATGAGAGGATTGAACGAGATACAAAGGCTCAAGCTTGGGGATGCCCAAGGCACCCCAAGTAAATATTTCAAGAACTCTCAAGCATCTAAGCTTGGGGATGTTACGCATCCCACCTCTCTTAATCAACAATTATCGGTTAGCCTATGTTGAGCCTAAATTTTTATTCGTTCACATGATGCGTGCTATTCTTGGAGTGCTATTTTTATTTTGCTTGTTGTTTGAATAAAGTACTTAAGATCTGAAAATATTTATTGAGGGAGAGAGAGTCCTCACATAGTTCCTTAATTGTTTGACTACTCATATCCTTTGAGAGTAGCTTGTCATTTGCTCATGTGCTTTACTTAAATTTGTTTGAGCTTGTCGAAAAACCAATGCCAATACATGAAACTAGTCCCAAAGTGATAGATATCCAAGGAGGATATAATAAAAACTTTAATGAAGATCATTGGACAAAATTAACTTGATTCTTTGTAATAGTTTTGAAACATGAAGATAGTAATATGTGAGTCATGTTAGTGAGTAATTATGCTTAGTAAGAATATTCACTGTTGGATTCAGAATATTTGTCGTCTGCCACCTCTTTGCCGCCTTCCAGCGGACGGTAAAGAGTGGCTTTGCCATAAGCTAGCAAAAAGAGGACGGCAAATATGTGGCAGACGGCAATGGGTGGCTTTGCCATCAGCCACTTCTTTGCTGTCTGCTAGCGGACGGCAAAGGAGGTTTGTCGTCCACTAGCGGACAACAAAGAGGGAAGGGGCCCACCCTAAACCCAGCCCGCAACTTGACCTAACGGCCCCCCTCTTTGCCGTCCGCTAGCGGACGGCAAAGAGGGGGGCTAACTAACGGCTAACGCCCCCCGGCCCACCTCTCTCTCTTTCTCTCCCTCTCTCCTCCCCGTCGCTCCCACCCCCACCGCCCTCACCCCGCCGCCCGCGTCCACCGCCGGCCGTCGCCCGCGCCCACCACCGGCCGCCGCCCGCGCCCCCATCCCCACCACCGTGTCGGCACCGTCGGTCGCCGCCCGCGCCCACCACCCCGCCACCCGCGCCCACCGCCCCATCACCCCGCCCCTTTCTCCCTCCCTGGTGCCCGCGCCCACCACCCCGCCGCCCTTGGCCACGCCCCACCGCTGGCGTCGGCCTCCTCCACCTCCACCAATGCCGGCCTCCGCCTACCCCACTCCGGTGAGCCCCCTCCCCCTCTCTATTTTTTAATTTTTTAATAGTTTAGTTATTAATTTAGTTAGTTAGTTGTAGTTAATTATCTTAGTTAGTAATTTAGTTAGTTAGTTGTAGTTAATAGTTTAGTTTAGTTAGTAATTTAGTAATGTAGTTAGGTTAATTAATTGTAGTTAATTAGAAGAGAGAAGAAGAAGAGGAAGAGAAGGAGACGAAGAGGAAGAAGAAGAGGAGGAAGGAGAAGAAGAAAAAGAAGAAGAAAAGGAGGAGGAGGAGAAGAAGAAAAGAAGAAAAAGAAGAAGGAGAATAAGAAGAGGAGGAGGAGGAGGAGGAGGAGGGGTGCATCGGCACCGACGTAACCGGGTCGAGGATCGCCGACACGACACCACCGACAGCCCGACCCCCGACACGACACCCCGACACCACGACATGGCACCCCGGACCCCGACACGACACCCCCGACATTCCGACCCCGACACGACCACCCCCGACACCCCGACCCCGACACGACACCCCGACACCCCGACCCCGACACGACACCCCGACACCCTGACATGGCACCCCCGACGCCACTAACCACCAACCTCCGGCACCACCGATCCTCAACCCCCGACGCCACCAACCCCAACCCCCGACATGACACCCCGACCCCGACACGGCACCCCCGACACCCCGACCCCGACACGGCAACCCCGACACCCTGACCCCGACACGACACCCCCGACACCCCGACCCCAACATGACACCCCGACACCCTAACACGGCACCCCGACCACGACACAGCACCCATACCCCGACACGACACCCCCGACACCCCGACCCCGACACGACACCCTGACCCCGACATGACACCCCCGACACCCCAACCCCGACACAACTCCCCCGACACCCCAACCCCGACACGACACGGGTCATATATTTGTGAATTATGAGTTAGGTCATATATTTTTCGATTTTGATATACAAAACATCATATTTATGTTGATCAGGTGGATTTAAATGTGCAGTTGTTTCGTCGTTGCGAGGGTCTAGTGTTCGACGACCTCCCCGTGCGTTCGACGAGCTCCGCCCCTGCATTCGTGGGTGAGCACAAATGACATCTCCTCCTGCCCCATTCATTTCCTCTGTTCCGGTCTTCGTGCAGATCAAACTTGCTAGCTATAGGTGTCTTCAATCATCAGTATGCATGACCACTATGCGTCTCCCATTCGAAAGGGTTACATCTATAAATATGTATTCATTAGCATATTTATAACCGTGATTCTTTCGAATTGTCCAATGTTATCCATGGACAGCCCAAGTATGTGTAGATTGGGTCGTTTTCCCATATGCTATGCTCCGGATCCGATGCAGAATTTCGTCAGTGCCTCCCTGTTGTTCTCAGGGTACACATCCTCTCTGCTTATTGCCGAGACGTGTATCAGGAGAACAGCGGGGAGGTGCTGCCAAAATTGTGCATCGGATCCGGAGTGGAGCATGGGAAAACGAACCCAATCTACACATACTCGGGTGGGATTAGGACCTATCTTTACCTACTAGCGTCTAGGTTGCATCGACGTAATGAAACTGACAAACTCTATTAACTAATGAATATGGTTTGTTGAATTATGTATATATTTTGTGTGTGTCCAGTAGCTAGGCAAGATGAGTGATCGTGGGTGGATGTACACCGGTCACACTAGTCAGAAAGACATGACCCATGAATGGTTAACAAAAACAAAGGAGTTTGTGAGAGTCGCATTTGCAAATGGACAGAAGACAACCTGGTGCCCTTGTGTCGATTGCGACAACTATAAGAAGAAGTTAGAGTTTGAAATGATCAAACACCTACAGAAGTGGGGTTTTATGCCTAATTATACGGTCTGGACATTACATGGTGAGTCTGCCCAACGTGCCAGAGCTGAGGTGGTTCGTTGTCGCACCGACGTGCATGGTACCGGGATCGAAGACATGGTGCAAGACTTTGATGATGCTCGGGATTCAAACGATGAGATGGAGGAAGCTACAAAGGCCTTTTATGAAATGTTGGAGTCTTCAATACGTCCTCTCCACCAGCACATTGAGCTTTGTCAGCTGGATGCCATCGCGCAAGTAATGGCTTTGAAGGCTCAGTTCAACCTGGGCAGAGAATGCTACGACGCGATGATGATGATATATGGACGTTTCTACCCAAAGGCCATGTATTGCCAGCAAACCTGTACCAGTCGGACAAAATCCTACGTGCGTTTAAGATGCCCTATGAGAAGATAGATGCCTATGAGAATGGATGTGCCTTATTTAGGCTTGAGTATGCAGGCTTGAACTATTGCCCCATTTGCAATGCTTCCAGGTATGTTCTGGTAGACAATGTTATGCGTGAGAAGAGTCAGACGAAAATCCCCACTAATGTTGTTCGGTATCTGCCAATCATGCCAAGACTTCAATGTCTTTTCATGGTCGAAGAGACGGCTAGACAGATGACGTGGCATAAATTGGGCAAAAGAACAGAACTAGATGCAGATGGGAATCCGTTGTTGGGACACACTTCAGACGCTTTTGCGTGGAAGCACTTTGATGCATTACATAAGGATAAAGGGATGGATCCAAGGCATCCTCGAGTTGCCATCAGCACGGATGGGTTCAATGTGTATGGTATGACGGCAGCACAATACAGTTGTTGGTCTATATTTGTCATTCCACTCAATCTCCCCCTCCGGAGAGATCATGAAAAGAACGAACATTTTCCTGACGTTGATAATTCCAGGGCCCAAATATCCGGGGAAGAATATGAATGTGTACATGCAACCGCTTAAGGATGAATTGCAAGAAGCTTGGGATAATGGGATCAAGACATACGACGCCGCTACAAAAAAGAACTTCAAAATGCATGTGTGGTATATGTACTCGATGCATGACTTGCTAGCGTATGCGCTATTCGTTGGCTGGTGTGTGCATAGAAGGTTTCCGTGCCCCACATGCAAGGCAGCTCTTCAGTTCCGTTAGCTGGAGGCAGGTCGCAAGTTTTCTTGCTTCGACATGCATAGATAGTTCCTGGATCCTGACCATAAGTTCAGAAAAGACAAGAAGAATTTCATCAAAGGTAGAGTTGTCAAAAACACTGCACCACCTGCGTTGACAGGCCAACAGATCCTAGATCAGATAAATGCTCTCGAGCCGGATCCAGATCGTCCAGGGTATTTCAAAGGGTATAATACGAAACACACGTAGACTCACAAGATATGTTTGTGGGATCTGCCTTACTTTAAAGACCTCCTTTGCCCACACAACATTGACGTGATGCACACTGAAAAGAATATCGCGGAGGCCCTTTTTGGTACATTGTTCGGCATAGAGGGGAAGTCGAAGGATAATCCTAAGTCTAGAGTCGACCAGGAGGCTCTATGTGATAGATCGTTACAAAACATTCGACAACCGAAAGGAAAGAAGAACTGGAGGAAGCCAAAGGCATGGTTCAATCTTGGAAGGCCAGCTATGAGGGAAATGATCTTCTGGGTGAAAATGCAGTTTATGTTCCCTGATGGGTATGCAGCGAATCTAAAGAGGGGAGCGAGTCTTGACAAATTGAAAATATTTAGTCTCAAGAGTCATGATTGGCACATATGGCTTGAGCGGGTAATGCCGGTGATGTTGCATGGCTTTATCCCTGAGGATGAATGGCTAGTACTGGCAGAGCTGAGCTATTTATTCCGTGCTCTTTGTGCGAAAGAACTATAGCCTAACATGCTATACGAACTGGAAGAGTTGGCGCCGGAGTTGATCTGCAAGTTAGGAAAGATCTTTCCACCGGGCTTCTTTAATCCAATGCAACTTTTGATTTTGCATCTCCTGACCGAGGCAAGATTGGGGGGCCCGTGCAAAATCGTTGGGGCTTCGCAACTGAGAAGATGCAGAAGACGCTTCGAGCAAAATGTAAAAACAAACGTAGAGTTGAAGCATTGATGGCCGAGGCATTCATTACTGAGGAGGCGGCAAACTTTGTGACAGCACACTACAAAGCCAAGAATCGTCTTTTGCATAATCCGAAGCCTCGGTACAATGATGGCAACCGTGAAAAGGGTCGATCCATCCTCACCCTATTCAAAGGGAAGTTCGCACTAGCCGGTGCTTCTAAATCAATAGGGTTGGATGTCGAAGAATGGCGGACCATTTTGTTGTATATCTTCAACAACCTAACAGAAGTGTGGCCGTAAATCGAGTAAGTTCTCGGTACATTGTTTCGCAACTTCTAATTCCTTTGAAATGCTCTTATTCCGGATGGAGCGGTGATCCAAAAGGGTTCCATCAAAGAGTATGAGCTTCTAGCAAAGCATGGAGACGGCTATCCCGGTTTCATCGCTTGGTTCAAGCAAACGGTAATTTCCATTAATTAGACGATTTCATTTCTTCGCCTAGTTTGCGGCTAATGCAACAATCCTTTCGTATTAAACTTGTAGGCTAATGCAGAGTCTATGGACTCCGAATTGAGACAAGTCGCTAATGGTTTTGACTTTAAGGTCTGTTCATTTGACAAATACAACATCAACGGGTATCGCTTTCGTACTTTTGGCAAAGAGCTATCTATGGCCGACCGAAATTCTACAAATTGTTGTGTCTCCGCTGTCGGCGAAGGAGGGGTTGAGTATTATGGAAAAGTTGAAGCAATTTATGAACTTACATTCTTTGGTGAAAACCCACCAAACGTCGTAGTCTTCAAATGTTATTGGTTCCAGCCGAAGGAGACTAGAAGGACTCATGAACATATAGGGCTAGTCAAAATCAAACAAAGCACCCATTTAGATGCTCCCGATGTCTATATTATGGCTCAACAGGCGACCCAAGTTTTCTATCTACCGTGGGCCTGCCAAATGGATCCAAATTTGAAAGGTTGGGATGTCGTTTATGATGTGCCGCCACATTTTAGACCACCTTCCCTCAATGAAGATGATTATGAACCTCACATTAACCCAGACACATATGAAGGAGAATTCTTCCAAGAAACACGTGTTTCCAAAAAACGTTTCAAGAACCGCTCTACTTCACCCCAGAACATTGAGGTCGACAGCGACAGTGAACCCGACTTAACCCCTGAGTAGGAACAAGAAGAGACGGAATAAGAAGAAGTTACTACTGCGAATGACCTGACAATCCTTGACCGGTTACATAGAGGCCTTCCACATGTTGATGCATTTATTGATGATGCTGATGAGCACGTCATTACTGATAGTGATGATGATTATGCATTTATTTATCCCGGAGCATATATAGACGATGAAGATTAATATTATTAATGTGAGGTATTCAATTATTATTATGTACATATATATTATTAATTAGTTCATGTTATTAGGTATTCAATTTTTTTATGTTGAACTAATTTCGTTCACTCTTTGTCATTGCAGGTGTTGACAGATGGTGGGTGGGGGTCGAGAGCGCTCTGAGCCTCCTTCCCTGGCGCGTGCTGGGAGGGGTGCTATTATTCCACCCCAGCAACTCGGAAGAGCGCTGGTACACGACATGCAGACACCGGTGGGCGCTTCGTCTTCGGCCGGGAGAGGTCGGGGGAAGCCGAAGAGAGGTGCTAGAGGTAGGAAGGCTGCTGCGCCTTCCTCGGCGCCACCCCTAGCTGATTCTCCTGACCACAGGAGTGCTCCGTCTCAGGTGGACCCGTCTCGGACTCCGGTCCACGAGCCTCGGGTCAACGAGCCTTGGGTCACCGAGCCTTCGTCCCAGGAGACTCCGGTCCCAGAGTCTTCATCCCAGGAGACTCGGGTCCCGGAGTCTTCGTCCCACGTGACTTCGGAGGCTAGTGGCCATGCTGATGGTGGCGAGGACAACTTGCCTGATGGTGGCGAGGAAAACTTGTCTGCGGATACCTATAGCGAGGGCGAGCTGGTTGAGGAGGGCAAGAAGGTCTACCAGCGCGGTTGTACAAAGCTGTCGCCCGTGCAGACGACCCGCGAGCAGAGGTGGTTGATTGTGCCTAATGCGGAGAAGTAAGTGCATTTACTCTTTTTTAACCTTTTGCTTTCATGTTTCTTCAAATTAATATCTAATGTGTTGGCCTTGTCCTACTGCAGGGGTTGGAAATACGAGCGTAGTGTCTGCAGGCCCAACCAGGTCCTTGGTGTGCTTCTCCGGCACCACTTCCCGGGGAAGGTCCAGTTGCCCGGTGAGGGTGAGTCTCCACTGGTAGCACTGACCTGGGAGCTGTACAAGGCTGCGCTGGCCCCGCCAAAGAAGATGGTCGACGGTGTCTTGTGTGAGACGGTGGCTGACATTGTGATCCGTCGCTTTTGGGTAATTTCTCCTTTACAGAATTAAAAATCAACAACACCTAGTGATTGTACTAATCAGTGTTGTCTTGTTTGATTGTAGACCTTCTACACGTGTCTTGAGGAAGACGAGGCAAAAGCGGCTGTTGTTCTCGAAGCCGAGTGCACGCGCCTACTTCATAACTTACGACACGAGGCTCGGGTGCAGGCTATTCAAGACTACTACGCCTCGACTAACATTAAGAGGGCCAAGAAGAAGTGCTGCAAAAATTATCTGAGTAAGGAGAAGTTAATGAAGGTAATTATCTATTCTTAAGGCCTTGTACTTAGTTTCTTTGATTTGATTCGTAGGCGTAGCGCAGAAATTTCTCTTGTCTAACTTAGGTGCCCCCGAGATGGTGTGCGGATAGGATGGACTGTTGGGAGGCATTGGTGGATGAGTGGTGCTCTCCCGAATGGCTAGCCGAACACAACAAAGCCAAGGATAAGCGTGCCCAAATGAGAGGTGTGCCACACCATCAAGGGAGCTCCAACCTGTTTGAGTTCAGGGATAACTGGGTATGTGGTTTGCTTCATGATTCATGCAATTTCATTCTTCATGCTAGCTTGAGCCCTTAACTAATATTTTGTTCCTCTCTTTTAGGCACGACACAACAAGAAGGAGTGCCACCTCTGTTCGACCTCTATGCCATGGCCCATACTGCCTCGTACAAGAAGGCCAAGGCATTCTCTGAGGATGACCTCGATCATCCACACAGCTTTAGCAACATCTCCTCCCACAACAAGCTCGTGAGGTATAGGGATGAGGGGAAGGCGAGGAAAGGGGAGGACTTCAACCCGAGCCAGAGTCCTTTTGATCCAGAGCCCGTGATGATATCTGGTGGCAGGAGGCCCCATGGTTTGATAGCCATTGGGGATGTTCTGATACATTGTCCTAGAAATCTCCCGGAGATCAAGAAGCGCCAGACGAGCTCTGATCCTGAGATAAGGCCTCATCCACGGCCAATGGAGCTCGCCATTGAGGCTAGGGCCCAGGAGCTTCTGGTGGAGGCAAACAGGCAGGCGGCACAGAGGGAGAGGGACATGGAGGAGAGGACGGCTAGGCTGTTGGAGGAGGAGAGGAACCGGAACGACGCGTCTCACCGGGCCCTATACGAGCTCCTCGTGGTAAGTTTCTCCTGCATATTAGCCAAATCATGCACGTAATGTTCGTTTCATCACTAACTAATATGAATGACTCGTTAAAACAAAATGTGCAGACCGTGTGCTAGAACAATGGTCAGACCCCTCCGTCGATGCCCCATATTGCTATAGCACCCACGGTGAGTTTCATTTAAATGGTCATTAGTTACTAGTATTCACATTTGAGTTGCATCATGCTAAGGAGACATTGCAAATGATCTTTGGTGCAGCGTGCCTCCCGACAAGCATCGACCGATCCTTCTACGTCTGTCGCAACCCTGACCGGTCCTTCTACGTCTCACCCTGGCACAAACCCTACCGGTCCTTCACCTCCGTGTTGATGGTAAGTTTTCCCAAGTGTTTTCATTAACAAATGCATACTTAGCTTAAGAAATGACCTACTTAGCTCCAAAATGACCTATACTTAGCTTATTTTCCTCAAGAATGACTTGATATGCTTAGTTAGCTAGAAAATGGTATATTCTACCTAGGATAGCTATAAAATGACCTATACTTAGCATTTGTTCCTCCAAAATGACTTGATATGCTTAGTTACCTGGAAAATGGCATTACTACCTAGTATAGCTCAATAATGATCTATAGCTAGCTTAGCTAGTTCATTTATGACATAATTAGCTCACTTAGGTACAAAATGGCATAACTACCTAGGATAGCTCAATAATGATCTATAATTAGCTTAGCTAGTTCATTTATGACATAATTAGCTCACTTAGGTAAAAAATGGCATAATAACCTTGGTTTAGCTCCGAAATGACCTATACTTAGCTTATTTTCCTCAAAAATGACATAATAACCTTACTTACCTCCAAAATGATATATTCTTACCTAGGATAGCTAAAAAATGACCTATACTTAGCATTTTTTCCTCCAAAATGACTTGATATGCTTAGTTAGCTAGAAAATGGCATTACTACCTTGGAGAAGAGGAGAGGAGAAAAAGAAAGAGAAGATAAATTCTTCTTCTTCTTTTTCTTCTTTTTCTTCTTCTTTTTCTTCTTTTTCTTCTACCTAGTCTTCTTATTCTTCTAACTTTCATCTTTCCTACTTTGCAGATTTGCTATAGATGAGGAAGCTTGCATTGATGGAGTGTACTCTTCTGCTTCTGCTTCCTTTTTGTTAATGGAAACTTGTTGGAAACTTGTTTTGGATATGTATGTTGGATATGTTTTTCCAAACTTGTATATGTTGGATATGTTGTTGGAACTTATTGTTGGTATGCTTGTTGGAACTTATTGTTGGTATGCTTGTTGAAACTTATTGTTGGCATGCTTGTTGGAAACTTGTATTGTTGATATGTTGGATATATATGTGATATTCTGTCAAATTGAATGATTTTAAGAAAAAACAGAAAAAAACAGGGGCTATATAGCCACTTTGTCGTCAGCTCACAGACAGCAAAGCTGCCACGTGGCAGCTACCTGTGCAACCTGGGGCTGGCCTAGGTGGGTTCTTTGTCGTCCGATGGCAGGCGGCAAAGAACTAAGGTCTTTGCTGTCCGCTAGCGGACGGCAAAGAACCCACGTAGGCCACAAAAAATAGGTGCTTTGTCGTTCGCTGGTAGACGGCAAAGAACTAAGGTCTTTGTCGTTTGTCAGCGGACGGCAAAGCATGTCGTTAATCCCTTAACGGAGCTAAGGTGCCACGTGTGCCGTCCAGGCGCTTTGCCGTCCGCTGGCGGACGGCAAAGATTCAAAGGTCTTTGTCGTCTGCCAGCAGACGGCAAAGCGCCCTTTACCGTGGCTTATTCAGCCGGACGGTTGGCCGTCTACTGGCGGACGACAAAGACTTTGCCATCCGGAATGTATGCCTTTGCCGTCCGGGATGGCTGATGGCAAAGTGCCTGATTCCTGTAGTGATTGGTGTTAAGGCTTGTGATTCCCTATGCATGCACGAAAGACAATAGATATGCAATGAAGTTATATCCTATTTGTGGTGCATTATTCGGTGTTAGTTATGACTCAATGCTCACTTATGAGATTTTTCGTTCCTCGGTTTGGTTGCTTCCCAATCTATTTGCTAGCATTCATATGTACTAAGTAGAAATACTACTTGTGCATCCAAAGTCCTTAAACCAAGTTTTGTCTTATGAGTCCACCATTCCTACCTATATGTGGTATTTCCATGTCGTTCCAAGCAAATTTGTATGTGCCATCTCTAAATCTTCAAAATCATTTTTCTCATTTGTGTGCCCGTACCGCTCATGAAACGGTGGGGAGTATCCAATATTTTGCCATGCTAGGTGTGTTATTCTCATGATATGTGTAGATTCACTATCATTCACGAGAAAGTGGCTGGTGATAGGGATTCCCAGTCTCGAAATCAAAGAAAGAAAAAAAATCAAATAATTAAACAAAACCCCCCAGGAATGTTGTTGGTATGGACGGTACCCGTGGATTTGGCTCGACGTGGAGTCTGATTGATTGGTGGAGGGGGTAAAAACTTTACTATCTGTTTAGGAACCGCCTATAATGTATCTAGCATGTAAAGTATTGTGAGCTACTTCGTCGCTTTCGTTGAAAGGAAAAGCATGCCACTCAAAATATTTTTCTCTCTCAATATAAACCTTGAGCTTTGGCACCTCTAAAAATCCCTACTTCCCTCTGTGAAGGGCCTATCTATTTACTTTATGCAATTTTTATTTTTGCTTTGAGTCTCCATCTTCTCTTATAAGCACCAACTAGGGGGCACTATGATCGAACTTGAGCATTGGGCATAGCTAATATTTGAGTGTGTTTCATGAATAGATCAATGATTGAGCATGATGGGCTAGGGATAACTTTCTTTAGTGTTGATATTTTGAAAGACATGGTTGCTTGTTGACATGCTTGAGTATTGAAGTCATTATGTTAAAACTAGACTATTGCTTTGAATCATTTATGAGTCCAAATGTCCATGCTATACATAGAAGAAAAGAATATGATGAACATGTTAGGTAGAATTCCACATCAAAAATATCTGTTTTTATCATTTACCTACTCGAGGACGAGCAAGAATTAAGCTTGGGGATGTTGATACGTCTCCAACGTATATATAATTTTTGCTTGTTCCATGTTGTTATATTATCATTCTTGGATGTTTTACAATCATTTTACTACAACTTTATATTATTTTTGGGACTAACCTATTAGCCTAGAGCCCAGTGCATGTTCCTGTTTTTTCCATGTTTTGGGGTTGTACAAAAAAGGAATATCAAACGGAGTCCAAACGGAATAAAAGATTATGGTGATTTTTTATGGACCAGAAGACACCCACTGAGCTTGGAGATGAAGCCAGAAGATTCCTGAGGAGGCCACAAGCCTCAGGGGCGCGGCCACCCCCCTGGGCGCGCCTCACAGGCATGTGGGCCCCTCAGGAGTCCACCGACCTCCCTCTCATCTCTATAAATCCTCAAATATTCCAAAAACCCCAACGCAGAACCTAGATCAGGAGTTCCGCCACCGCAAGCCTCCAAAGCCACGAAAAACCAATCGGGAGCTCATTGCGGCACCCTGCCAGAGGGGTAAACCATCATCGTAGGCCATCTTCATCATCCCGATGCTCTCCATGACGAGGAGGGAGTAGTTCACCCTCGGGGCTGAGGGTATGTACCAGTAGCTATGTGTTTGATCTCTCTCTCTCGTGTTCTTGAGATGACATGATCTTGATGTACCACGAGCTTTATTAATATAGACGAATCATATGGAGTGTTTCCCCTCTCAATCTAGTTGTGATGACTTGAGTTTTCCCTTTGAAGTTTACTTATCGGATTGAGTCTTTAGGTATTTGAGAACACCTGATTTATCTCTTGCGATGGAATATCCGTGGTGACAATGGGATATTCTATTGATCCACTCGATGTATGTTTTGGTGATCAACTTGCGAGTTCCGTGACCTTGGGAATCTATGCATAGGGGTTGGCACATGTTTTCGTCTTGACTCTCCGGTAGAAACTTTGGGGCACTCTTTGAAGTTTTTTGTGTTGGATTGAATATAATGAATCTGAAATTGTGTGATGCATATCGTATAATCAAGCCCATGGGTACTTGTGGTGACATTGGAGTATCTAGGTGACATTAGGGTTTTGGTTGATGTGTATCTTAAGGTGTTATCTTAGTACGAACTCTAGGGCTGTTTGTGACACTTATAGGGATAGCTCATAAGATTGATCAGAAAATATAACTTTGAGGTGGTTTTGTACCCTACAATAATTTCTATGTTTGTTCTCCACTATTTGTGACTTTCGAGTGAACTCTTTGTCGCGCGTGAGGGATTTACATATGATTCAACTATGTTAGTATTGTTGAGGGAACTTGCACTAGTGAAAGTATGAACCCTAGGCCTTGTTTCTAAGCATTGCACTACCGTTTGTGCTCACTGTTGTTACTAGTTACCTTGCTGTTTTTATATTTTCAGATTACAAAAACCTATATCTACCATCCATATTGCACTTGTATCACCATCTCTTCGCCAAACTAGTGCACCTATACAATTTACCATTGTATTGGGTGTGTTGGGGACACAAGAGACTCTTTGTTATTTGATTGCAGGGTTGCTTGAGAGAGACCATTGTCATCCTTTGCTTCCCACGGATTGATAAATCTTAGGTCATCCACTTGAGGGAAATCTGCTACTGTCCTACGAAACTCTGCACTTGGAGGCCCAACACGAGTCTACAAGAAGAAGGTTGTGTAGTAGACATCACGTATCTGGCCCTTCCTACGATAGTTGGAGAACGGTCCACCAAGCCAGCCTATTGGAAGATAGGCCAGCGGCCCGAGGACCCCTTAGTGCAAGACTCCCTCAATAGCCCCTTAACTAGCCCCCAACACCAAGGGTCGCAGCACTGGCAGCTCCACGTGATCGGAGTCTTCGGCTTGCGGGGTGAGTTCCTCTTCCCATTAATGATCGGCTGAGATTAGTCCGGCTTCCAATGACGCATAACTTTTCCAATCATATGCTTGTCCAAACGCTAGGAGTTGCTTAGCCCCGAAGGCCAAACATCAAAGTGTAAACAATGTTTTCTGGCAGCCTTTTTGACAAAGGGTCATGGCCTATCACGACCGTTGAACCAGTTATGAAAACTTGATTCGTAGTTCGAGGACTTTTTTACATTGGCACGACTCATCAATGTATAGATCGTGCTCCATTTCACACGGGATATGATTAATGCCCTAGGTTACTTTATGCATGCATAACGGCACGCCCATCTTGGGAAGCAGACAGACTCGCGGTGCAATAAAGAGAGGCTAATCGGCATCACGCCTCATAAAAGGGAAAAAACTAAGGCCTATTCACGCTTCCCATTCGCATCCCTTGCTTCCTCAATCTTCCCAAGCTCCAAGAGCCCCGATCCAGTTCTCTCCCAATCTCTCCTTCGAGCTCACCCATGGCGGGTTTGGGCTCCATGGGCAAGTGGGAGGCCTCCACGGTCACCGACAAGGACATCCGGGAGTTAAAGCTCGCCGGCTACCTCCCCGCCAATGTCTTCCACCATGCTCCAGAGGCAAACCAGGTGGTCCCCACCCCTAAGCCAGGCGAGAGGGTGGTGTTCATTCCCCATTTCCTTCGGGGACTAGGCTTTCCCCTCCACCCCTTTGTCAGGGGTCGTATGTTATTCTAACGGGCTGGATTTCCATGATCTTCCCCCGAACTCCTTCATGCATATTTCGGCATTCATCATCGTCTGTGAAGCCTTCCTGCGGGTCAAGCCGCACTTCGGCCTGTGGCTCAAGGTATTCAATGTCAAGCCTAAGATAGTTGCGAGTAAGCACGCAGACTGTGGAGGGGCGGTAATCAGTAAGCTTCCCCGCGTCGAGTGGTCGGCCGGTACCTTCATCGATACAATCAAGATCTGGCAGAAGGAATGGTTCTATATCGCTGAACCAAGGGACGAGGGTTGGGTGGCACCTGTCGAGTTTAGATCGGGACCCCATGCAAGATTAACCTCATGGCTCGGGAAGGGCCTCGACTGGGTGTCGGATGCAGAGGTGAAATCGATGCAAAAGCGCATTTCCTTGATGGTCAAAGCCAAGATCGAGTTGGTTAATGTGGTCCAGGTCATGCTCCACCACCGTCTTCTTCCCTGCCAGTGCCTGGCCTCCCCAATGTGGGCCTATCAGCTCAAGGAAGAGCCTACGGTGCAAGGATTCTTCCGCACTACCCACCAGAAGTTGTGGAAGGCATTATTCAAGCCCTAGAAGAGCTGGCCAGCCGAGGAGGAGGACTCGGGCCTAAGAGTCGACAACCCTCCTACCCAGGTACGATATTATTTTGATACTCCGGCCCTATTGTCTAACAAAGAGCTGAACACCCTCCCTCTTATCTTTACAGGAGTGGCTAAGCAAGGCCGTCAAAATGGACTGCCCGTCCCCCTAGCCCGAAGGCCTCGGGTCAATTTTTTGACGACGATGCTCGTCGTGGTGTCGTACACGGTGCCAGAGAAGAAGGGGAAGAAGAAGAAGGCCAGAGAAGGCCTCCGCATAAGAGATCAGCCAAACACTATGTTCGAGGAAACCCATGACTCCTCTGCCCATGATGAAGAGCATGCGAACGGGGGGGAAGGCGATCCCCCCTACAAGAAAGAGGGCGGCATCGTTGGACGCCACGGAGGATCTACCTCCTCCTGCCCCGAAGAGGGCATGTTGGCCGAGGTTAATCCTAGTCGACGATAGCTCGGACTCTGACGCTGAGTCCGAGGACTTTGAGAGGGTTCCCCGAAGGAACCTAAGGGTCAAGCCTCCAGCCCGAAGGTACGAATCCGAAGACCCCCTGGATCATTTATGTGAAGCTTTCGATGTTTTAAATGGACGAATGTCTTTTAATCTGCAGCCCACCGCGCGTTCTCCCCACCGACCAAATATCGGATGGGGAGTCTCCACCCGCCGAGCTGGCGGAGAGTGGGACTGGGTCATACCCGACACCTCCAGGCGCTTCGAAAGAGGCCACGGAGGTGTCATCATGTCAGGCTCCTTCAGAGCCGATCATGGGGGATGGGGGCGATGATGTCATGGCCGAGGTTAATGCCTCGACTGTCGAAGACCAGGGGAGGAACCCCTCCTGGCCGCTAAGGAGGAAGGAAAGAGGAATGTGCAGTCCCCATCCAGTCCCCTCCGAGGACATATCCGAAGCACAGTGTGGCACCAAAGCTACCGGCTCAATCCCCCATCAGAGATCGTGCTGGCTGATCACCACCGGTGCCACCCATGATTGGGTGGCCGATCATGATGGAGGAGGCTCTATCAGGCGCCTCCATCTTCGAGGATTGCCGCACTCTTATGGATGCGGTTTTGCAAGGCATTCAGTCCGTTGATAGCGGACTAAAAGAGGCCTTCAATGGTCTCTTGACGGGCTTCAAGGTGAGCCACGTAATACCATTTTCCCAAAAAAATAAGTTTGTTTTATCTTCATATATGTAGTAGCCCCCGAGCCCTGGGTGGGTTTGAAAAACTCACCCGGGGTCAAATACACAGGATTGACCAACGATGCACAAAGCACTATTTGCCACGCACTGTTATAAAAGCCCTTAAGAGGACCGAGCATCGGGTCATATTCTTGACAGTTAGGGGGTTTGAACGCACATAATCCGATATTTATTTATTCATTGTAGGCCTCATCATCGGCAGCGGCCGTCAATGCCGCGGAGCTTGCCGAGCTAAATCGGAAGCTCAAGAGCTCCGAAGAGGAGCTTTATGCCCTGAACAAGAGGTTCGATGAGGCGCAAGGTAAGCCAAATTGTAATATTCGGGCTTTCTATTGTTAGTGATCCACATTGGTAACCCAGTGTAATTATATATTTATTGCTTCCACAGCTTTGGCCGCACAAGTTGAGAAACTCAAGGCCGAGCTAAAAAAGATGAAGCAGGAGGCCGCGGATGAGAAGGCGACAGCCGAACAAGCAACAGCCACACTATCTGCCTTAAAAACTGTGAGCGATAAGCATGAGGCCCAGGTGGAGGAGGTGCAGCAAGAGCTTAAGGATGCCAGCACGAAGTGCGGGGCCCTTGAGCAAAAAGGCAAAGATCAAGCCACCGAGCGATCCGCACTGAAATCCGAGCTCCAAAAGGAGCGAGTGGATAGGCGGTTCTTTGAAGAACAAATCCGCCAAGTCAAGGCTGTCATAGATGGTAAGCCGTATTTACTACAGTGTGCCTTTGGTGGTAGCAGGTTTGCGTTGCTCACCCAGGTGTGGTGTTCCTCAAGCGCCTGTACGGACCTCAAAAAGGGTGCGGTGGACGCGAAGAAGTTTTATTCTTCGCGGGAGGAGGAGGCTGAGGCTCATCTATTCTGGGCATAGTTTGAGTCCCCCGAGCGCTCTCCTCTTCTAATCGAGCAGATGAAGCAACTGATGGAGCTACACAGGATGGCGAAGCCGGCCATGAAGGATCTCTGCATCCAGCTATGTCCTGAAGAGCCGTTGGCGGGTAGCTACTTCGGCTTGGTGTAGAAACTGTGCGATGATGCACCTCGGATTGACGCGCTAAAGCATTCTACATGCATCGAGGGAGCTCAGATGGCATTTGCAAGGACCATGGTGCACTTGCCGAAGCTCAAGCCGACCAAGATGGCCACCGCACCTCGGCCCCCTAGAAAGGAGTATAGGCGCCCCGAGCAATACTTCTCCGCGGTGATGGAGGGTGCTCGGGCGATAGAGGCCCAGTGCTCTAAGGATTTTTTTTATGAGTAAGCGCATTGTAATATGTCCGAAGATTGTTAACGCTTTATAATGAGGCTGCATGGTTTATCATGTCTTTTGAGTTTTGTATTTATTGTGACTCCCATGTGGCCGTTTTATCTGAAAGTTGCGAGTCGTCGGCTTAAGCCCCCACGTAGATACTACGCGAGGTGTTTCTGCCGCCACACAGTGACCCTTAGCCGAGGTATCAGTGCCCTGAGGCGGTAGTGCGAGGGGAACAAGGCAATCGGACTATTATGCTTTATCACTTTCACTTAGTCGTAGGAGCGTACAAAAATGTGGGGGCTGATGACTAGCCCCCGGTGTTTTGTGATGTTCAGATGTACCGAGGCTAAAGCCAGCATTAGATGGTTTGTATAAGTACGAAACCCATCGTATAACATTGAATAACCTCTATCGATTTTTTAATATGACACTTATGCTCGTATTTGTAGACCGGTTCTCGCTTACTATGATGGTCTGTTTTCGGCTTTCTCCCCTGAGGTGCTTGCACAGGCGAGCTGGAAGCACAATCACAGTGGTTCTCCCTTTTCCCTTTAGCCGAACGAGCGGAGCGTAAGAGGGCGAACACAGGAGACGGGCAACCCAACTATTGACCCAAGACATAGTTTGGATTCAATGCATATAAAGCAAAATCCAAGACACCGAACACACGATCAATTGTGTCAGGGTGATGCTTAGGGTGATATTTTAAATTCAATCCCCCGGTCTATTAGCCGGTTGCATCGTAAGGTATACGAAACAATTTCGCAAGAAGCGTTGATGAGGAAAGAACCGAGTATGTAGCATAAAATACAGCGAAGAGGCCATGTACAATGGTCTATTATTTGCTCATTAATTCTTATAACTCAAATTGCTGAAGCAACTATTTACATGTATTTGAAGATGAAATATAAAGCTTGCAGAGGAGAGGTTGTACCAGGGGTCTTTGATGGGTGGCTTGACGTCCTTGATGTGCACTATCGCATATCCGCTCATGTGCCTCCTAGGGAGTTGTGTTCCTTTAAGGGTGATTGGTGTCAGCGAGCGGACCTTGGGAGGAAGATCTTGAGAAGTCGTCGAAGTATGGATGAGCTTTATGCTTTAGTAGTTCCTTGACGGTACCTGTGGTTTGTCCGAGGACATGTACTCGCAGTAGTTCAATCCAGCCGAACACTTTGCCTTTGATAGTTGTTCCCCACTGCTGCCCATGGAATCTTGAGTGCAAAGTTGTGCCGTTTTGACACATGTTTGATGGGCACTAGGGCTGTGTAATGGGGAGCGTGTCCCTATTGTTGGGGAGAAGAAGATTCTAGGAGTTCCGACTGAGATCGAGCTCGTTTGTCAACCATATGTGCCTTTATGGTAGATTTCGGTGTTGGTCGATCGTCGTCGTAATGGAATTCGACAGCCAGGGCCAATGCATGTTCCTAAAATCGGAGGGAACGCTCTGTGTTGTCATTGACAGTAATGACCCCCTTGGGCCCGGGCATCTTGAGCTTGAGGTATGCGTAGTGTGGGACGGCGTTAAAGCGAGCGAACGCTATGCGGCCCAGCAGGGCGCGATGACCACTACGGAAAGGGACAATGTCTCAGATCAAGTCCTCGCTACGGAAGTTGTCGGGCGAACCGAACACTACTTCCAGGTTCACAGAGCCCGTGCACCAGGCTTCGACGCTTGGGATCACTCCTTTAAAGGTAGTGTTTCTAGGTTTGATCCTTGATGGATCTATAGCCATCTTTTTCACCGTATCAGAGTAAATCAGATTGAGCCTATTTCCTCCATTCATTAGGACTTTAGTGAGGTGATACCCATCGATAATGGGGTCTAGGACGAGGGCCGTTGAACCCCATGACGGATACATTTTGGATGGTCTCGTCGATCAGTGGTGATCGGGTACGCCGACCATGGGTTATACTTCGGGGCTATAGGCTATATGGTGTAGACCTCTCGAAGGGCGCGCTTCCTCTCCTTTTTGGGTATGTGACTGGCATATTCATGTTCATAGTTTTTACCTCTGGAGGGAACTGCTTCTGTCCTCCATTGTTCATACCGCGGGGCTCGTCATTGTCCTCGCTGCATGGGCCCTTGCCTTTCTCTTCGTCTACGAGTTTGCCAGCTTGTTTGTACACCCAATAGTTACAGTTGGTATGGATGGCGGGCTTTTCTTGGGTGCCATGTATCTCTCAAGGCCTCTCCATGATTTTGTCCAGCGGTTTAGGTCCATCATGGTTGCCTTTAGAAGGCTTATTATGATGCCCGGATCGGGGATTGCGGAAACCGGCGTTAACGGTCATGTCATCGGCATCACCGTTGTTGTGCCGGTGTTTACTTTTGTTGTGTCGTGTTTTACCGTTTCCATCTCGGGCTTCGAAGGTGTAGGGGTCTTCGGGGTTGTGGCTTCGTCTAGCTAGCCAGTTATCCTTACCCGCGCAAAAGCGGGTCATGAGTGATGTAAGGGAGGACATGGTCCTAGGCTTGTCCTGACCGAGCTGGCGAGCCAGCCATTCATCCCGAATATTGTGCCAAAAGGAGGCTATTGCCTCGGTGTCTGGGCAATCGACAATCTGGTTCTTCTTGGTCAAGAATCGATTCCAGAATTGTCGAGACGATTCGCCTTCTTTCTGGACAACATTCGTTAGGTCGGAAGAGTCTGGGGGTCGTACATAGGTGCCCTAGAAGTTAGATCGGAAAGCGTCCTTGAGATCCTCCCACCTATTGATAGAATTTTTAGGGAGACTGTTTAACGAGTGCCGAGCTGGCCCCTTGAGTTTTATGGATAGATACTTGCTGGCGTGGAGATCATCTCCTCATGCCATATGAATGTGGAGGAGGAAATCCTCGATCCATACTGCTGGGTCAGTTGTCCCTTCATGTTGCTCTATGTTCATGGGTTTAAACCCTTCCAGGAAGTGATGTTGCATCACCTCATCAGTGAAGCACAGTGGGTGGCTAGCAACTCTGACCCAGGCTATGTCACGCCGGTGGTTGGCGCCCGATATGGCGCGGTTTTGTTCCCGACCTCTGTTGTTGCGGTCGAGCCAAGGCTGATACCCATCCCGTCTATCGGGGAAGTACCCTCTAGATCCATAGATGGATCTCGTGCGGCCTGTTCTATAATCCAGGTCATGTCGCAGGTCATACATGTCCTCAGACTCTATTGGCTCTTTTCCCATTCTACGATGTACTGTCGGCCTATAACCAGCGTCGCCAGCCGTCTCATCTCGTCCTCGGGGAGGGCGGTCCGGCTGGTCGTATGGAGTGTGCTTGGGTGACAGTGTATTAGGGACCTCATCATCGAACTGCGGCAGCAACCATCGGCATGGATAGCTCTTGTTTTGGTCCAATAGTCCAGTACCATATCCTTCCTCGGCTGATAGGACCCTCGTCCATCTATCATTGAGGGTATCTTGTTCGGCCTTAAGCTATCATTCTTTCACCTTCAGGCTTCGGGTAGTGGCTATAAGCTGTTGCCTGAACCATTTCTGATCCTCAAGGTTTTTAGGGACAGTGAAGTCTTCGGCTTCCAAGCTATCCTCCTCCTTTATAGGGGTGAGGTAGTTGTCATACTCAAAATCATTTGGATCCTCGAGTTCGCGCTGATCTTTCGGCCTCTCCTGGTCCTCTAGCGGCTGCTCGGGGATATCGGGACCGCCGAGGTCTTTCGGGGTATTGTTTTTCCCGGTGCTAGGAATGGCTTCCCTTCCCTTTTTTGCCTTTGATCGTTTGCACAGTTTCTCGCGCCTTGACGATGCTTCACCCGATTTATCGCCATTGTTTTCGGGTGTGTGCTCGCCCTTATCGGTTGGAGTATCCACCATGTAGACGTCGTAGGTGGAGGTGGCAGTCCATCGCCCGGTGTTGACGAGGGTAGGAGCGCAATCCTATTCATCCATGTCTTCTGCCTCCTCGGAGGCGTAGTCCAACATATCGATTAAGTCTTCGAGAGTGGCTACTAAGTGGGTGGTGGGTGGGATGAAAAATTTGGACATCATCGGTTGTACGAAATCAAATACGGCAACTAGCCACAGTCTCACAACCAAATTATACTGCAGAAAAGCCCTAGGTACTGCATACAGCAAACAAAGAAAGACACAATCCTAAACTTGGCCGGCCCAAACAGTTGCTGCTCTGCTCCTACTCCTACTCCAAACCCGCTTGGACACGAGCCCTGGATTTGCCGGGCTCGGGGACGAGGAATCCATCGATCCGAACATTGTAAAGAGCGCTAGCGACGGTTACTCCTACTCCCACTCCCATGTTGACCTAAGCACAAGGGGACCTAATTTTGCTGGGATCTGGGATGAAGGAGTGTCGCTAGCAAGAATCGCGAGGCGACGAGGAATCAATCTCGATCCGACCACCAATGACAAACCCGAGAATGCGAACAGATCTAACATAGCAGACGAGGACCAAGAATAAAGTGGATGGATCTCATCTATCACCTGGGTGGGAGGGACGGCCGCCGCCGGTCGCTGGTCGTGGTATTAGGGGATGTAGAGGCCACGGATCTCGCCGAAGAAGAGCGGAGAGACCGCCGGTGATGCCCCAGCCCGAAACCCTAGCGCTGGTTGGGTTGTGGTGGCTCTCCCTCCCTCGTGTTCTTCTCTCCCTTCTGGTTAAGGGAGGGGTGGGGGCGAGAGGAGGAGGGCAAGGGGAAGATCATGGACGGCGGTGAGCTCCGTCGATCTGGAATAGGAGAGGAGGGAGAGACGAGCGAGAGAGGAGCGACGAGGATTGCCTTTGGCTGTGGGCAAGTGGGTGGGATGGGAGCGACGAGGGTGAGAGGCTGAGTGGGACGAGGACTGCTGTTGGATTCAGGAGTATGAACGGTGTTGGATGCTTGATTTGCGTGATACGTCCATGTACCAATCAAAATGCAGGGCAAACTTTGACGATGTTATGACCATATAAATTGGTCCTGATAGATTAAAAATAACTATAAAAGAACTCACACGTTGCAACGAGACCTAAATTCACTAGCGGTTTAATTCTAATTATATAAAAAGTAGTCATCAAACCCATGCGCCTACACGGGCTAGCATAACTTTCATTCGAGTACTATTTACAAAAAAATATAGATGTGTACTCTTTGACTGGAGTACATGCAAATATTCATTTTTATTGGTGATAATGAGCAGATCCATGCACCATGTTCTATAAAAAATATGTGATATTCAAGCCGCAAATGTTGCGTCAACAAATATTGTTATACAACGGCAATTATTTTTAAAAAGTGTTCTTAAAAATGAGCCATCATGTGTGAAGATCTATGGCTTTCAAGCCAAATGATCAATCTTATCGCCACATTCATGGTATAGTTTGCTCAAATGATCTAATATTGTCCACAAATGTGCATCTTGGAATGGCAAACAATGTTTCCTAAGGAAGTTTTCATTTTCTTTGGACAAAAAAATCATTTTTCCATTTTTTGAGTGTCCAAAATGAGTTTTTTGTGAAGGACCTAACATATACTTGTTGCAAAATTGGACCAAATCAATTTTCTGAAATATCATAACATATTTAATGTACAATTGACCAAATGGTTGGGTGTTAAAAAATTATCCACCTCTCGTGAAAAAGACAAATTTCCTCCGATTCAGTAGGAAGCAGGTCAAATTTGAACTGCAGGTGCCTCATAGTTTGCTCATGATTTTTTCCAAAAATAATTTCTAAGTACATAAGTATCTATTTAATCATAGAAACACCAAAAGTTTTCCAAGATTCAACCACTAGCTAGAAAGGGGCATGCCCGTCATTTTGATCGCATTTTGAAATCCGCATGCAAATTCAAACAAAATTGTAAAACCTTCGCATTGTGTCATTATATATGACCAAGTTATCAGAAAAAATAATAAACTTGTAATACGATAATTATTTATAAAAATGTTCTTAAAAATGAGGTGTCATGTGTCAAGATTCATGACTTTCAAGCCAAATGATCAATCTTATGGCCACATTCATGGCATACTTTACTCAAATGATCTCATATTTTGCACAAGGATGCATATTGGAATGACAAACAATGTTGTTTAAGGAAGTTTTTGTTTACTTTGGATAGGAAATTCATTTTCCATTTTTCGAGTGCCCAAAATGAGTTTTTTCGTGAATGACCTACCATATATTTGTTGCAAAATTGGACCGAATCATTTTTCTAAAATATTAGGTCCTATTTAATATACAATTGACTAAATGGTTGGGTGTCAAAAGCTTTGAATCACCTCTCGTGAAAAAGACAAATTTCCCCCGATTGATTAGGAAGCGGGTCAAATTTGAACATCAGTTGCCTTATAGTTTGCTCATGATTTTTTCCAAAAATAATTTTTAGGTACATAAGTACTTCCTCCGTCCGAAAATACTTGTCATGAAAATGGATGTATCTAGACATACTTTGATTCTAAATACATTCATTTCTTTTCATTTTTGTGACAAGTAATTCCGGACGGAGGGAGTATATATTTAATCATAGAAACACCAAAACTTTTCCAAGATTCAACCACTAGCTAGGAACGGGCATGCCCGTCGTTTTGACCGCATTTTGAAATGGGCATGTCAAATTCAAAAATAATCAAAAAATTGTATAACCTTCGCATTGTGTCATTATATATGACCAAGTTACCAGGAAAAATAATAAACTTGTAATACGACAATTAGTTTAAAAAAGTGTTCTAAAAATGAGCTATCATGTGTGAAGATCCATTGCTTTCAAAGCCAAATGACCAATCTTATGGTCACATTCATGGCATAGTTTGCTCAGATGATCTCTTATTGTGCACAAGGGTGCATATTGGAATGAAAAACAATGTTGTCTAAGGAAGTTTTCATTTTCTTTCGACGGAAAATTCATTTTCTATTTTTTGAGAGCCCAAAATGAGTTTTTTTGTGAAGGACCTACCATATGTTTGTTGCAAAATTGGACCGAATCATTTTTTCTAAAATATCAGGTCCTCTTTAATGTACAATTGACTGAATGGTTGGGTGTAAAAAGCTTTGGGCCACCTCTCATGAAAAAGACAAATTTCCCACGATTCAGTAGGAAGCGGGTCAAATTTGAACTACAGCTGACTTATAGTTTGCTCATGATTTTATCCAAAAATGATTTCTAGGTACATAGGTATCTATTTAATCGTAGATACATGGTTTGGTGGCGAGACATCTAGGTTTGGACGATGGACGATGGCCCCAACTCCACAGCACACAAATTGGCATGCCAGTCGTGTAGTCACCGCATGACCTTAGTGTTGTCGCGCGTTCTGGGCGGCCTAGGCATGTCTGATGGTGAAAGGATAGATATGGTTGACTAGAGGGGGGTGCATAGGCAACTAACACTTTTTACTTTTCTTCAACAATTAAGGTTTAGCATCAAATAAATTAGCTAGATGTGAACTAGGTGAACAACCTATATGAAGCTAACAACTACTAGCACACAAGTAAGCACGAGATATGACATAGTAAACGCTTGCAATAAGTAAAGATGCGAGATAACCAAAAGTGGAGCCGGTGGAGACGAGGATGTGTTACCGAAGTTCCTTCCCTTGTGGGAAGTACGTCTCCGTTGGAGCGGTGTGGAGGCACAATGCTCCCCAAGAAGCCACTAGGGCCACCGTATTCTCCTCACGCCCTCACACACTGCGAGATGCCGTGATTACACTATTGGTGCCCTTGAAGGCGGCAACCGAACCTTTACAAACAAGGTTGGGGCAATCTCCACAATTGAATTGGAGACTCCCAACAATACCACGAAGCTTCACCATAATGGAATGTGGCTCCGAGGTGACCTCAACCGTCTAGGGTGCTCAAACACCCAAGAGTAACAAGATCCGCAAGGGATTAGTGGGGGGAATCAAAATTTTCTTGGTGGAAGTGTAGATAGGGGCCTTCTCAACCTATTCCTAGGAAATCAACAAGTTTGATTGGCTAGGGAGAGAGATCGGGCAAAAATGGAGCTTGGAGCAACAATGGAGTTTTTGGAAAGAATAGGTAAGCTTCTTGGAGAAGAAGACCTCCCTTTTATAGTGGGGGACAAGAGCCAACCGTTATCCACTCACTCAGCCCCGCACATCACGGTACTACCGCAAAAGTCACGGTACTACCGCGATGGCTTGCGGTACTACCGCAGCCCTGTGCGGTACTACCGCTACCACGGGAGTAGCTGGCCCCGCCTGTTACCAAGCAGTAGAACCACCGGAGCAGTACTACTGCGAGCCCGTGCGGTACTACCGCACGGTTGGCGGAGGCAGCCACTAGAGGTGCACGAAAGTAAAAAAATTACTTCCGTGCCAACCTCCGCAGAGGGAAACTATGCGAAAAAAGTCCGCCCGGTAGTAGCGGACACGAATCGCGGTACTACCATAGCAGGGCGAAAGTAAAAAATTACATCCGCGCCTACTACCATGGTAGTAGAGGCCAGGGCCGGAGACAGCGGTACTACCGCTCCATGAAGCGATACTACCGCTGGCCCCTGTGGTACTACCGCTCCCTAGAGCGGTACTACCGCAGGCCACTGAACCCAAACACTTCGCGGGCGTTCCTTTTGCACCGAGAAGGAAAACAGGTTGCGGCTCCATTGAAGAGAGGGAAAGGAGGTGCAAGGGAATAGATGTGCACGTGTTGATTCCACCCAGACCTTTCCGATGCGGACCCCCTCTTGATAGTACGGCTTTCCTACGAATCAAATCCACCGAAAAGAAACGCAAAGAACAACCGTCTTCGAGAGCTTCCGAGGGGCACTGAGTTGTCTTGTGCCTGGACCTGAGATATCTGAAATGCTCAATGCACACGATTAGTCCGCAAGGGCATTGTCATCAATCACCAAAACCACTTAGGGAGAAATATGCCGTAACAATCTCCCCCTTTTTGGTGGATTGATGACAACATGGGATTTGCACATAAAGATATAAGATAAGCATATGCAACCTCAAGACCTACAAAATATATGATAGCTCCCCCTAGATGTGTGCATACTCTAGATATGCTTTGGACTGCAGGGCACACACACTAGGATCAACATTGCCCCTATATTTTATAGGTAATGCAATCTAAGCTACGAATCATACTAGACGATAATAAAGTAGTAGTGATAGCATATGTCTCACACCATATGATAGAGGAAGTCTCCAGGTCACACACACAAATGATATAAACCAAGGTTCAACGAAACAAGGCAAACACAAGACGAAGAGGCAAACACAAATACGCGCAAATCCTACACTCTCTCCCCCTTTGGCATCGAGACGCCAAAAAGGCAGAGAGGACACCTAACACCTAGGTGGTAGCTCGCAAGCAGAAAGATCAGTCATCTGACTCCTCGGAAGCATCAGGGACGGACTCCGCATCAGAATCATCCCACTGGAATTGCTGCTTAGCCATCCAAGTGGCCTCACAGGTGATGTCCTTCTCAGACCCACTCGATATGGTCTTGCCAAGCTTCCTCAGAATGCGCTTGTCACGCTGGCGACTCTCCTTCTGAGCAACGTGAGCCTTATACTGACCCTTGGCCTGCATGCAGAACAAAGTCTTCATCTTGTGAGAGAGCTTCTTGGCCCAAGATGGCTCAGAAGACGGAGGTACATAGGACTCAGAACTATGGTCATCCTCCTCTTCGATCTCATCCTCATCGACCTCCATACGAGCAGACGGAGGCTTAGTGGTGGTGTTGGCCCACTTTTCCTTCATACGTAGATGGGTGGGCTCATGAAGAAACGTGTGCTTCGGCATGTCCTAACCTGGAAACCTCTTGTCCCAAGTAGCACGAATCAGATAGAACAAGTATGGCCCATAAATGGGGACCTTCCGATGGAACACAGCCGTGCGAAGCTCAGACCACATAACATGAGACACATCAAGGATGCCAATGTCTTCATTTCTTCCTTTCTCACATAGCAGCAACATATCCACCAGATAGGAGTGTACCTTGTCCTTGTCTCCCATGCGAGGAAATAGAGTGTTGTGGAAGATCCGGTGCATGACATGCAGGAAAGGGTTGAGCATAGGAATTTTCTCACCAGAACGTAAGGTCTTCAGAATATGGAAAGGTACGAGCCAACCTTACCAGCTGGGTGAGGGTTGCCGTGAGGGCGCAGACCAAGTGGCACATCAAGTCCGGAGTCAGGAACATGCGGCAAGTCCATGAAGTCCTTCCAGGTGGCAGTCAGTTGCTCGCCATGGGTCATCCAGGTCATGGTTCGCTCCGCATCAAAGTGAAAGTGAACAGAGGCAAAGAACTGACCCAAGAGTTCTGGATCAAAGTCAAGTCGGAAGGAGATGATGTCTGTGATAGCCAACTACTGCACCAACTCCAAAGCCTCACCAAAGTATTGCGGGTGCTTCCTCATGTGTTCCAGATCAATGGATTGGACAGGTACATAGTGATTTTTCTTGCCCTTGATCACATCCAGGTGAATAAGATACTGCTACTTGGTCCAAAACAAGGCATATGCCTTAGACACTTCCCGTGGCTTGTCGTAGGGATTGATCAACCTTCGAGACAGAAACTCAGCTTGTGGCATGACATCAAAGTTCTCAACTGGTTTCTTGAGCTTAGATGCGGTCCTCTTGAAATGGCGGGGTGAAGCATTGGAGCCCTCAGGAGCATCTGGATTGCGAAGCCACTTGGAACTTGTGTCACGAGACGGATTGGTACGGCGTGGAGCACATCTAGAACCAGAGCCACCACCTAGGGCACACAACGCAAACACAAAGGACAAACAAGAAAATAAGGCAAGGATGAAAGCAGACACAGAAACCATGTAGAAGAGAGAATGGATCGGACAGAACGAGGTAGTTATGGATCGAGAAACGTACCAATATGTACTTGCGGAAGTAAAAATTTACTACCGCTCCAGACGCGGTAGTACCGCTCGAGCAGTAGTACCGTGGCTGGAGCGGAAGTAATTTTTTACTACCGCCCTGACAACGGAAGTAAAAAATTAGTACCGCTTCAGACGCGGTAGTACCGCTGGAGCGGTAGTACCGTGGCTGGAGCAGAAGTAAAAATTTACTACCGCCTCGTGAGCGGAAGTAAAGAATTAGTACCGCTCACGACGCGGTAGTACCGCGTGCAAAGTTAGTACCGCTCACGACGCGGTAGTACCGCACGAGTGGTAGTACCGCGCGAGCGGTAGTACCGTGGCGTCTGTGGAAGTAATTTTTTACTTCCGCCCTACGAGCGGTAGTACCGCACAAGGTGCGGTAGTACCGAACGGGGCGGAACTGCGCAAAAACACAGATTAGATCATATTGGTACTACTCTAGATCCAAAAATACTCTGTTTAATCCTATCAATACACACTTCTAACGCACTAACACTCGCAAAACATCTCCTTATGCATAGATCGGATCCAAACAAAGCTAGACCATCTCATATTTCCCCAAAATCCTAGATTCAAAAAGAGAGGGGCAAAACAAGAGGGGATTGGGGAAATACCGGGGTCCATTACAAGAGGACGATGTGGGGAACGATCCCACCGGAGCAAATAAGAAACGGGTGGCCGGAGATGGAGATCCGGCGAGGAGATCCGGCGGCAGTTGAGAGGAGGAGGAGAGAGAGACGTGAGGGGAAGAGAGAAAATGGGGTATGGGGGATGAGAAACCCCCTTGCCCACTCTTAACCCCCACGTGCGCTCGTCGTTGCGGTAGTACCGCGGGTCATCGCGGTAGAACCGCTCAACGGTAGTACCGCACTCATTGCGCTAGTACCGCTCAACGGGCGGAAGTAATTTTTTACTTCCGCACGGTAAGCGGTAGTACTGCGCCCCTCCATGGTAGTACCGTGCTGCCTTCTTCATGAATAATCTTGACAATAAAACAGAATAAGGAATATGGAGATCGCCAAAATCCGCACAACACACGAGACCAGAAAAACTATAATCTAGGATAAAACACGAGCATGGTCCATCGGAGAAGAGAATAAAAGAGGACCAACGGATGGGCCTCGACTTCACATGAAGAGAGGGCGGTGGCCCTAGAGCCACCTATGTTTGAGTCAGATGGTATGGCACCGCGAAGAATTATCCTTGGGCCCATGACCAAGACTCGTCTTATAAGCACAGTAACCATCACAAATGGCAAGTGATAGACGTTGATTAGTTTATGCATAATAGGAGGAGGGATAGTTCATTGAGAGAACTAGACTCCCCCTAAATCCATGCCTACACCTAGAAAAGACATGATGAGGAGTGTGGGGAGGCATGCACTAAGTCAATCCACATTGCTCGAATCAATGATATTTATCTCATGCCTTAACTCGCGAAATCTTGCTTCATCTAAAGGCTTCGTAAAAATGCCAGCAAGTTGCTTGTTAGTGCTCAGATGAATAAGATTGATGTCTCCCCACTTGACGTGTTCCCGAAGAAAGTGATGACGAATATCAATATGCTTCGTCTTGCAATGTTGGACTGGGTTGCTAGAGATCATAATGGCACTTTCATTATCACAGTAAAGAGGCACTTTGTCACAATGGACACCGTAATCCTTTAAAGTTTGCCTCATCCATAGAATCTGAGCACAACAACTGGCAGTAGCTACATACTCGGCCTCGATGGACGAGAGAGAAACACAATTTTGTTTCTTTGAAGACCAACTTACCAAAGACCGACCAAGAAATTGGCAGCCTCCGGAAGTGGACTTTCTATCCACACAGTCTCCCGCCCAATCCGAGTCAGTATAGCCAACGAGATCAAACGAAGCCCCCTTGGGATGCCATAAGCCAAAGTTTGGGGTATGAGCTAAATATCGAAAGATTCGCTTGACAGCCACAAGGTGACTCTCCTTAGGTGTGGATTGAAATCGTGCACAAATACCCACACTTAACATGATATCCGGTCTAGATGCACAAAGGTAAAGCAAGGATCCAATCATGGAGCGATATACCTTTTGATCCACTGCTTTACCATTGGGATCGCTATCAAGATGGCATTTGACGGGCATGGGAGTGTTGGCCTAGGGAGGATTGAGCTCATCCATCTTGAACCTCTTGAGCATGTCTTGAGTGTATTTGGCTTGATTGATGAAAGTACCTTGACTTCGTTGCTTGACTTCGAAGCCAAGGAAGTACTTCAACTCTCCCATCATGGACATCTCAAACTTGTTTGTCATCAAAGTGGCGAACTCTTCATTGAAAGCTTTGTTAGGAGAACCAAAAATAATATCATCAACATATAGTTGGCATATGAACAAGTTCCCGTTGACCCTCTTTGTAAAAAGAGTGGGGTCGATTTTCCCAATTTCAAACCCACGATCTTGCAACATTTCGGTAAGGTGCTCATACCATGCACGTGGGGCTTGTTTAAGGCCATAGAGAGCCTTATCGAGAACATATACATGATTGGGGAACTTGGGATCCTCAAACCCCGGGGGTTGCTTGACATATACCAACTCCTTAAGAGGACCATTAATAAAAGCACTCTTGACATCCATTTGATATAATTTCAAATTATGATGAGAGGCATATGCAAGTAACATGCGAATAGATTCAAGGCGAGCAACAGGAGCAAGGGTTTCACCATAGTCGATACCCTCGACTTGGGAGTATCCTTGTGCCACGAGTCGTACCTTGTTGCGAATGACAATACCGTTCGCATCTTGCTTGTTTTTGAAGATCCATTTTGTTCCAATAACATTGTGATTCTTCTTAGGTCTTGGCACCAGTCGCCACACTTGGTTGCGCTCGAAGTTGTTGAGTTCATCGTGCATAGCTTCAACCCACTCTATATCCTCGAGCGCATCTTGAACCTTAAGGGGCTCAATGCAAGAAACAAACGCGTGATGTTCACAAAAGTTTGTTAATTGTTTACGAGTGGTTACCCCTTTTTTAAGTCACCATAGACATTCTCCAACACATGTTGTCTAATTCTGAGCTTGTTGGCATTCTTGGCAGCTTTCTTGGCAGATTGACTCTCTAAGATTTCTTCCATGGAAGGTTGAGGACCTGCATTCTGTGAGACATCCTCTTGATTATCTTTAGCGCCTTCTTGAGCTTTCTCTTGATCTTGAAGAAAATCTTGATCTTGAGAATGCTCGGAGACAGGAACTTGATCTTGGGCATCACTTGGTGAGACACCATCATCAGTGAGTTGATCTTGCCCTTGATCTTGTTCATGTGGCAGAGGACCTTCAGTATGTTCTTTTGAAGTGTGTGGGTCTTGCGTCGGTGATGGTTCCACTTGAGGGGAACATTGTCCTTCTCCTTCGGCCACAAGGGGTTCCTCAACGGGTAGGAAGTATCCCACACCCATTCTTCTTATGGCTTGGGGAGGAATTTCATCAGCTACATTACAAAGACCACTTTGCTCCACTTGGGAGCCATTATTTTCATCAAACCCTATGTTACTCGTCTCCTCAATGAGTCCAGTGAACTTGTTGAGGACACGGTAAGCATGAGAGTTTGCAGCATAACCAACAAATATGCCCTCATGGGCTCTAGATTCAAATTTAGACAAACGAGCACCTTTCTTGAGAATGAAACACTTACAACCGAACACCCGAAAGTATGTGAGGTTGGGCTTGTTCCCGGTAAGAATCTCATACGGGGTCTTGTTCAACCCTTTGCGAAGATAGAGCCGGTTAGATGCATGGCACGCTGTGTTAATGGCTTCGGCCCAAAAGTTGTACGGAGATTTAAACTCCGCCATCATGGTTCTTGCCGCATCAATCAACGTCCTATTCTTCCTCTCAGCAACACCATTTTGTTGAGGGGTGTAAGGTGTGGAATATTGGTGCTTGATCCCTTCGTCACTGAGAAACTCATTCAGGGTGTAGTTCTTGAACTCGGTGCCATTGTCACTTCTAATCATCAGAATCTTTGCATCATGTTGGCGTTCGACTTCATTTGCAAAGTCGATGACGGTCTGTTGGGTCTCACTCTTCGTCTTGAGGAAGTACACCCAAGTATATCTCAAGTAATCATCCACAATCACCAAGCAATATTTTCTTCCACCAAGACTGGCAAAAGATGGAGGACCAAAGAGATCCATGTGAAGGAGCTCTAAGGTCCTCTTAGAGTATATTGTAGTGGTTGGACGATGAGCCTTCTCATGTAGCTTTCCTTCAATACAAGCATTGCAAGCACGATCTTTGGCAAAACTCACATTTGTTAGTCCAAGGATGTGATCCCCTTTGAGGAGACTTTGCAAAGGTCTCATATTAACATGGGCTAGCCAATGATGCCAAAGCCATCCCACATCAACTTTAGCCAATAAGCAAGTAGCAGTCTTAGTGGGTTGCTCCGAGAAGTTCATCACATAGAGACCGTTCTCGACATGCCCAACAAAAGATACTTTAAGAGTCTTGCTCCACAAAAGGGTCACAGAGTAAATACCAAAGAAAGTACTAAAACCCATGGTAGCAAGTTGATAAACTGACAGTAAATTGTATGCAAGGGTCGCAACAAGCATGACCTTCTTTATGGTGAGTTCTGGAGAGATTACCACCTTGCCAAGACCCAATACCTTTGAAATTGCATCATCACCAAACGAGACTTGAGTGGCCATAGATGTGTCAGCATGAACGTCCACCACCAAGTCCTTGCTTCCGGTCATATGATTTGTCGCTCCACTATCGAGCAACCATGACGTTCCTCCGAGCAAACCCCTACAAGAGATCAATGTTTGACTTTAGGTACCCATTCTTTAATGGGTCCTTTCATGTTAGCAACAAGGGTCTTGGGAACCCAAATACACCATTCAATGTACTCATAAGAAGAACCAACAAATTTGGCATAAACATGCCCATCACTAGCACGACATAACACATAAGAGGGGTTAAAGTCGCCGGTCTTGTTGGGTTGGATGTTCTTGCTCTTTCCCTTCTTGGCATTTTCCAACATAACTTGGTTTTTCTTCTTCCCATGAGGACCTTCACCAACTCTTACAAAGGTCTGCTTGAGCGATGGGGCTTCCTTGGTGTCAACCTTCTTCTTCTCATTTGTTTTGGGTACAAATCCCACTCCTTCTTCTTCCACAGCTTCCTTCTGAGAAGTCAGAAGGTCATTGAGTGTCTTCTCACCTTGGATACACATAACCAAACCCTTTTTAAGCTGCTCTTTGAGCTTGGCATTTTCCTCCACAAGGTGTGCATGCTCACAACATGGGTTAGTAGTAGATGCATTGTCAATTAGAACAAAAGGAGGACATGAGGCAATTTCCTTAGTGAGTTTCACTTGGATTTTATCATGTGACTCCTTAAAAGAGAGATGAGCACACGCCAATGCCTTGTGAGCACTGACAAGTGTCTCGAGCTCAACTTTGAGACGATCATGATCCACCCCAAGTGCAACCTTCTCAGACTTGAGAGCATGGTTAAGAACAATAGCATGATCATAATCTTTACGTAATTTAGTAAGGTCAACATTTTGTGACTCATCAAGAGTCATACGAAGACCTTGCTCTTCCTCAAGAGCTATAGATAGATCCGCTATCTCGTCGGCATAATCACAACTATGACCTCTTAGTTTCGCAAGACACTCTTCTTGAGACTCAATAGTGTTATGGGCCTCACCAAGTTGTTCCAAGAGAGCAACGAAGTGCTTCTTGGTCTCTCCCTTGAGTTTGTCCATGAATTTGTCAAGCTCATTCTTGTCCTCTTTTCCTTCCTCAAGTTCATTCACACTATCTAAGGATGAAATTTAAGAAATGGAAGCCTTAATGTTTGAGGTTATGACGTTGGAGGTTACCTTAGAGATACCTTTAGCCATGAGGCACCTCGCGATGATGTTCTCATTGGGGGCGTCGAAGAGCGATGCCTTTATCGAGGTAGAAGAGGCAATTACCACGGATGCCATTGCCATTCCTTCACCGCTTGTGTCTTCATCATCAACATCATCATCTGAGGCATACTCTTCTTGAGATACCAATACTTTGTGGGAGGCCTTATTGACAAAGTTGGTTTTGTTTGTGAAGGACTTGGCTTTATCTTTGCGAATGAGCTTGCAACCATTGTCTTCCCTCTTCTCATATGGACAATCCACCACAAAGTGACTTACATTACCACAGTTGTAGCAAGTTCTCACACGTTGCTTTCCCTTTGACCCATTTGAGTTGTTCTTGGAGAAGTTGGGTCTTGAGTTTCTCTTATTGCCCCAAAATTGCCTGGACGCAAGAGCCATGTGCTCATGATAAGCATATATGGTGTCCTCAGGGCAAACCTCTTCTTCTTCTTCCTCCTCCTCTTGACTGACCTTGGCCTTCAATGCAAGATTGGGAGAGGACTTCCTTGACCGTTGAACACGAGCAAGAGCATTGTCGGCTGTCATGTTGAGAATGTTCATTGCAATGAATTCATCCAACACATCACCAGATGATAAGGTGTGAAAGTCTGGCCTTTGACGAATGACAACGGACATGGCCTTGTTGTAGGGCATTATAGCCTTTAGGAACTTACGCTTGATCCAAGTGTCATCCACATCCTTGCTGCCATGATCCTTAAGGGAAACAGCGAGAGCGGTCACCCTTCTGTAGAGCTCATGCGGTTCCTCATCCTCTATCATCACGAACTCATCTGACTGATCAAGAACAACTTCATAGTTTGACCGTTGAATACTTGAGCTACCCTTGTACATGGAGATGATGTGTTCCCAACATTCTTTAGCAACAGTGAAGGGCCGCAGGTGAGGTAGATCTTCAGGAGGAATTGCAGCTTGGAGTATGAACAAGGCGGAAGAATTTAGTTGTTTATCCGCTTGTTCTCTTGGAGTAAGATTGCGTGGATCATGAGGATAGTATCCTTCTTCAATGACTCTCATGAGATGAATTGAGCTGTGATCTAGATGAGACTTGATACTAAAAACCCAGTTAGCAAAATCATTCTTAACAAGTTTAGGAGGAGGACCGAGATTGACTATATGAGGTGGGTGCACTGGTCCTCCATAGACCACGGGAGGGGTAACTGAGGCAAAGCTCCCCGAACCGTTAACTCTTTGAGCATGGTTATCTTTGTCGGCACTAGCCCCCTCCTTATCGGAGTTGGCATCCGATGACGAGTTAGTGGGTTTGACCACTTGTCCCGCATCGGTAGACATTTTAAGAGTATTAAGGAAATCTTTAAACATGGATTAAACCTTGGTAGCCATGGAGGATTTGAATAAGTCAAATCCCCGTTCAAATCCTCGCTTGAGACCGTGTTCACACCCATGGCCTCGGGAAGTTCACCACACAAGCCTCTTCGCCAGCCATACTCTTCGGGTGGTGAAAACCTTAATAAAGAGACGTGGCTCTGATACCAATTGAAAGGATCGATATGGTTAACTAGAGGGGGGTGAATAGGCAACTAACACTTTTTACTTTTCTTTAACAATTAAGGTTTAGCATCAAATAAATTAGCTAGATGTGAAACTAGGTGAACAACCTATATGATGCTAACAACTACTAGCATACAAGTAAGCATGAGATATGACATAGTAAACGCTTGCAATAAGTAAATATGCGAGATAACAAAAAGTGGAGCCGGTGGAGACGAGGATGCGTTACCGAAGCTCCTTCCCTTGTGGGAAGTACGTCTCCGTTGCAGCGGTGTGGAGGCACAATGCTCCCCAACAAGACACTAGGGCCACCGTATTCTCCTCACGCCCTCACAAAATGCGAGATGCCGTGATTCCACTATTGGTGCCCTTGAAGGCGGCAACCGAACCTTTACAAACAAGGTTGGGGCAATCTCCATAACTGAATTGGAGGCTGCCAACGATACCACGAAGCTTCACCACAATGGAATGTGGCTCCGAGGTGACCTCAACCGTCTAGGGTGCTCAAACACCCAAGAGTAACAAGATCCACAAGGGATTAGTGGGGGGAATCAAATTTCTCTTGGTGGAAGTGTAGATCGGGGCCTTCTCAACCTATCCCTAGGAAATCAACAAGTTTGATTGGCTAGGGAGAGAGATCGGGCAAAAATGGAGCTTGGAGCAACAATGGAGTTTTTGGAAAGAATAGGTAAGCTTCTTGGAGAAGAAGACCTCCCTTTTATAGTGGGGGACAAGAGCCAACCGTTATCCACTCACTCAGCCCCGCGCATCACGGTACTACCGCAAAAGTCACGGTACTACCGCGATGGCTTGCGGTACTACCGCAGCCCTGTGCGGTACTACCACTACCACGGGAGTAGCTGGCCCTGCCTGTTAGCAAGCGGTAGAACCGCCGGAGCGGTACTACTGCGAGCCCGTGCGGTACTACTGCACGGTTGGTGAAGGCAGCCACTGGAGGTGCACGGAAGTAAAAAATTACTTCCGTGCCAACCTCCACAGAGGGAAACTATGTAAAAAGTCCGCACGGTAGTACCGGACATGAATCACGGTACTACCGTAGTAGGGCGGAAGTAAAAAATTACATCTGTGCCTACTACCGCAGCAGTAGAGGCCAGGACCGGAGATAGCGGTACTACTGCTGGCCCGTGCGGTACTACCGTTCCCTGGAGCGGTACTACCGCAGGCCACTGAACCCAAACACTTCGCGGGCGTTCCTTTTGCACCGAGAAGGAAAACAGGTTGGGGCTCCATTGAAGAGAGGGAAAGGAGGTGCAAGGGAATAGATGTGCACGTGTTGATTCCACCCAGACCTTTCCGATGCGGACCCCCTCTTGATAGTACGGCTTTCCTACGAATCAAATCCGTCGAAAAGAAACGCAGAGAACAACCATCTTCGAGAGCTTCCGAGGGGCACTGAATCATCTTGTGCCTGGACCTGAGATATCTGAAATGCTCAATGCACACGATTAGTCCACAAGGGCATTGTCATCAATCACCAAAACCACTTAGGGAGAAATATGTCGTAACAGATGGCTTGGTCACTCCCCCTTAGGTGCTACGAAGAAGAATACAATGGAAGAATCTCACGAGGAGACTAAACTAAGCCCAAACATGAATTAGCAGCCAAGTTTTTGATTAGTGGTGGGGGAAATGACCATGGCCAATGGGCTTGGGTTTTGGCTGAGGATGATAATCTACTAAGAATACTGTCTTGTTAAAATTCCAGCTCAAATATAGGATCCTAAGTGGCACTTGCTTTAAAAGTACCACACGGGACAGAAATATGAATGTTGAAGCTGGGCTCAATGAATAAATGGATTGAGCTCAAATTTGTTAGAGGATAGTAATTTAGGCATAGGAAGGCACTTTAAAAATTGTATACCATTTGTACATGCCAAAGTGGTACTTCCTTCACAATCCTCTTCTCTGGACAAAAAATAGAAAATTCATGTTGGGCCCACATAGATGATTGGATTGAGCTGCAATTTGGAGGAGGATGTTAATATGAGCATATGAAGGAACTGTACAAATTTTGTACCATTTTGACAAATATAAATGGCACTTCCTTCACAATGCTCTCCATTGGACAGAAACTTAGGAAAAATAATGAGGATAATTGGCTACATTAAAATCAGATAACATTTGGTGTAGGGAGGTTTTATGTGCAGGGTCATGTCCTGGTAAATTATGAGTAATTATAAAGCAACATAAAATATAGTTGCTTTACAAATTGAAAATATTACCGGAAACAAAGATGGGATGGTGAGCTCACATGGATTGTTAGATGAGGATCAAATTTTGTGGAGAGATATTATATGGGCATATAGAATATGTGGAAAAAATTCAGCTCATTAGGATATGCCTAGTTAGTACTTACTTCACAAAGCTTCTAGCTGAACATAAAGTTTGGAAATTTGCTGAGGAAGATTTAATAGGCAAATGGGGCTGATTTTTGTCATGAGGCAATTATTTGGATATAAAAGAGTGCCCAAAATTTTTTAGGGCAATCCAAAAAATATAAATATCACTTCCTTCACAAAGTGTTGTTCTGAACAGAATAGGAAAATGAATATTCCTAAATTATTTTTGAACTAGGCAAGGAAAGGTATTGACATATTTGAGTAATATATGATCCAAAGAAGTTATGAGAAATTTTAGGGAATTTTGGGAATGACAGAAATGTAGGCTCCTTCACAACCTAGGGCAACAATTGACACATGGACATGACACATAGGCAAAACTGATGAGGTGACGCCTAGTCATAGCAATGCACCACAATTTACAAGGCAATGACCATCTATATTGGTCGTTATCAGCTAGAAATAAGGCAACATCCAGTGTTGTCTGCTTTATGACCATTTTGTGTAAGGAAATTACGACATTTCTGACCAAAATGGTCGTTATGGTTTAGCGTTTGGAGCCCCCCGAACAGCTTACGACCAATTGGTCTCAAATGGTCGTAATTTTATGACCATTTTTTTAGGGTCACTTACAGAAGGTCACAAGTTGACATATTTCTTGTAGTGTATGGAGAACTCTAGGTTCTCGAATCTGACCTGTTGATCAGGGGCGAAACTCCCAACCTGGCCAAGACGTCCGGTCGGGTCAGCATGCAGCACAATACTGCCGAAAGCAGAGATCTATCCAAGGACAAAGGAGTCCATGTTACGGACTTCTTCGCTAATGACAACGCAAGCCATCGATTCCTTTGGTGATCACAGTGGAACTCTCAATGAAAGCACCAATGTCGGTGTCAAAACAGGCGGATCTCGGGTAGGGGTCTCGAGCTATGAGTCTAGGATAGATGGTAAAAGGGGACGAAGGAGACGATGTTTACCCAGGTTCAGGCCCTCCTATGGAGATAAAACCCTATGTCCTGCTCGATTATATTGATGTGTATAGAGGTTACAGAGTTGATCTACCCAAGAAGGCTATGTCAAATCAATGTCCCTCTAAGAGCACCAAGATTGCACCTAAGAAGGTTGTTGTACAGAAGTCCAAGAGAACTACCAAAGACATTTCAGCTTCTAAGAAAAACAAGGGATCCACATTCAAAGAAGCTAATGATGATGTTATGTCTGCTTTGATGAAGCTCAAACCTCACCTTCCAGAGCATAATGCCATCCATCCTATTGTTGTTGACAAGAATAAGAAGAAGAAGGATGTAGGATTGAGAGAGTGGAGAGTCATTGATCCTTACTCTCAGAGGAGGAAGACAGCTATGGACTACATGTTCTATACCAAGGAGCAACATGCCTTCTATGAGATTGTGTTGCTTAACAAGAGTCCAGCTATGAGCGATATGATATATGTCGACTGGAAGTACATCAAGGAAAATGAAAACTATTTCCCGCGTGTGCAAGACAACTTCCACTGCATTGGCATTGATCAGTTTGTTGGCAGAGAGTTCACTTCATGGAACGATGAGATGATTGATACGTCTCCAACGTATCTATAATTTAGGAAGTATTCATGCCATGTTACAATAATTCTATATGATCTTGGTATGGTTTTATTAGAACTAACCCGAACTGACGTTGTTTTCAGCAGAACTACCATGGTGTCCTTTTTTGTGCAGAAATAAAAGTTCTTGGAATGAGCTGAAAATTTAGTATGATTTTTTCTGGACCAAAAGAGACCCCCGAAGCATTGGAGTTGGGCCAGAAGAGCAACAAGGAGGTCAAAAGCCTGCCAGGCGCGGCCACCCCCCATGGCCACGCCTAGCAGGCTTGTCACTGCCTCGTGCCCCCCCCCCCCCCTTGACGTGAGATCGATGCCAAAATTTCCTATAAATATAGAAACCACCAAAAAGAAACCTAGACTGGGAGTTCCACCACCGCAAGCCTCCAGAGCCACAAAAAACCAATCGGGAGCCCGTATCGGCACCTTGTCGGAGGGGGAAACCATCACCGTAGACCATTTTCATCATCCCGACGCTCTCCATGACGAGGAGGGAGTAGTTCACCCTCGGGGCTGCGGGTATGTACCAGTAGCTATGTGTTTGATCTCTCTCTCTCTCTCGTGTTCTTTAGATGACATGATCTTGATGTACCATGAGCTTTTTTTGAAGTTTAGGATAGTAGGAAATTAAAGGCTCCTACTGCATATGTATTAAATCAACCAGGAACTGTTACAGTGGTGGTAGTTACATGAGAGGCGTCAAACTTTACCTATACAACACTAGGTGTGGGGGACGGGGGGTACTGTGGTAAGCTTTGCAATAAGGCATAGAAAAAATGCCTCTTGTGATCCGGCAACCTATAACGTATGTTGTCAAAGTCAATCCTAAACCGACTAAACCAGGAAGAAATGGAAGGTGGCACATGTCTGAAGTAGTTGTTGTTGCGCTCCTTCCAAAGGCTCCAAGCTATCGTCAAGAAGACATCCATGATCATTTTTCATGGGTGTTGCGTCTTCATGTGTTCCACTAGTTCCAACCGAGTGCCTTGTGCATTCCATGTGATATTCGGCAGCCACCAGCAATTAGTGCTAAAGGTACAGTGGAAGAAGAGATGTTCCGCCGTTTCTTCAGCGTGTTGACCGTAGAGTAAACAGTCTAGGTTGGTGCCTATATTGTAGTGTCTTTTCTTGAGCATATTTCTTGTGTTTAGGCAATATGAAAGTAAGAGATAGCCAAAGACCTTGATCTTGGGTGTACATTTAGTTGTCCATAGCCATCGAAAAGCCGCATGTGCCACACCATCTTGGAAGAAGAATTGGCGGTATGCATCGGTCCTGAAAGCATGCGATCCCCAACAACAGGACCATATGTCATTCTGTTCTTCCAAAGCAACTATGATCATTTCTTTCTGGAGAAGTTTGAGCTCTTCATGGGCTTGCAATGAGAGTGGGAGATGAAAGGTGGTGTGAAGGGTAGATGCTGTAAAAAGGGTCCTGACAGATGAGTCCTCATCATTAACATACGAGTATGCACGTGGGTATTTCTCAGCATAAATGGCCTGATTCCAGTTATCTTTCTAGAACAGTGTAGAAGCACTGCATTTGACCTGAACTTGGGTGATGCCACGATAGATCGGCATTAGGTTTATGAGATCTCGCCACCAAAAGGAGCCACAAGCATCTACTGCATGGGGGACAGAGCCAACATAATACGTGTCCCAAATGAGTTAATACCCACGGAATGTCCATTCTGTTATAGAACTCGTGAAGAAACTTGAGCAGTAAGGCATCATTTTGAACTTTGAAGTTGAGGACCCCAAGACCTCGACTCTTTTTGGGTCTGCAGACCATTTCCTAGGCAGCTAAGGAGTTATTTTTGTCTCCATCAGAAGTCTGTTTGTTCCAAAGGCAGTGCCTGCGTATTTTATCCAACTGGGCAAGTATTTTAGGTGGGAGTCGCAGGGTCCCCATGGGATAGATGGCTAGTGAGGTAATGAGGGAATTGAGCAGGGCTAGCTTCCCAGCATAAGACATGAGAGACATTGCTGTTGTGACCTTCTTTTTAGCCTTGCAAACAAATGGTGTCATGTCCAGAACAGAAGGCCTAGTGGTGCCAAGAGGCAAGCCTAAGTAAGTGAAAGGCATGCTGGCTTGTGTGCAACCAAAGAGAGTGGCCAAGTCATTGCATTTGCTTGCTGGTGTGTTGATGGATACAAGTGTGGACTTGTGAAAATTGATCTTGAGACCTATAGAGGTGGCATAGTCTTCAAGGATTTGTTTTATCTTGGCAGCCTGGTCTAGGCAAGCAGGTAGAACAACTATTGTATCGTCTGCATATTGAATCACTAGATATTTTGCATCACCTTTGGGAGGGATGGGGTGTTGGATCAGGTTGTGCTCTAGTGCTTCGTTGATAGCAGTCTAGAGAAGATTGGTTGCGAGGACACAAATCAAAGGGGACATTGGGTCCCCTTGACGAACACCACACTTACATTGGAATTGGCGGCCCGATACTCCATTTAATAAAACTAAGGATTTACCAGATGAAAAAATACACTTCATCCAATCAAGCCATTTTGGAGGAAATCCCATTTTTCCATAATCAGAAGCACGGCTGAATGTTCAATGTTGTCAAAGGCTTTGGCAAAGTCTAGTTTCAAAAGGACTATCTCTTGCTTAGAAGCCTGGCATTGGTGAATGTATTCAAAGGCCCAAGCTAGGCAATCGTGAATTGATATGCCATGAAGGAATCCATATTGGTTCCTATGCACAAGTTGAAGAATGATTTTCTGTAGGCGGTTGGCTAGTATTTTAGTAACCAGTTTCAAACAGCAATTAAGTAGAGTGATAGGCCAAAAGTCATTGACAGTTTTTGGCGAATTGACCTTAGGGATCAACGTGATGTACCCAGCATTGATACTCTCCAAGTTAAGGCCTCCTTGGTGAAATTCATTACAAAGTAGGTAGAAATCATGTTTGATGATTGCCCAGCAGACCTTCAGGAAAACCCCATTGAAGCCATCGGGGCCTAGAGCACGATCAGGTGGCATTTCAGAAACAACATCATCAATCTCTTTATGTGTGAAAGGTGCAGTGAGGTTATCAAAATTCACATCTTCCCGTAGCGGTTTATCTAGGTTGAATTTCATAGGTTGAGGATTGGCTTGTCCCATTCTATCTTTGAAGGCCTAAAAAAGAATTGAATCCTTCCCAGCATGATCATCTACCTCCACTCCTTCATTTGTTTTTAGGAGATTGATGCAATTTTTCCTATATCGTTCAGTTGTGACTGCCTGAAAGAATTTGGAATTCTCATCACCGAACTGAATCCATCTGATCGTGCATCTTTTCCTCCAATATTCTTTCTGGTATTGTAGCAGTCTAAACAAATGCTTTTTAAGTATGTTGCGAAAGTTTCTCTCCGAGGTGGTAAGTGTGCGGTGATCTTGGATGTTATCGAGCTCCAGCAGGGATTTGTTCGTGTATTAAATGGCAATCTTAAGGCGAGATATTTTCTTACTCCATTGCTTGAGTGCATATAGAACGGCCATGAGCTCTTGCCTAATCTTGCTACAATGTTGGATTTCTTGGTGAATTTTATTGGTTGGATCCATGCTTGAGCGACCACATCCATAAACCCGAGGTGATCAATCCAATATGATTCAAACCTAAAAAGTTTGCTTTTGGGGATCGTTGTTTGGATGATTACTGAGCAAGGTGTGTGGTCTGATACGGGATTCCCTAACGGATTCACAGTAGTATTGGGGAAAGATGAAGTCCAATTAAGCATGGTGAAGAGCCAATCGAGCTGCTCAAGTAGAGGTTTATGTACCATGAGATTTATTGATATAGATGAATCATATGGAGTTTTCCCCTCTCTATCTTGTTGTGATGAATTGAGTTTTCACTTTGAAGTTTTCTTATCGGATTGAGTCTTTAAGGATTTGAGAAACACTTGACATATGTCTTGCAATGGGATATCCGTGGTGACAATGGGATGTTCTGTTTATCCACTTGATGTATGTTTTGGTGATCAACTTGCGGGTTCCGTGACCTTGGAAATCTATGCATAGGGTTTGGCACACGTTTTTGTCTTGACTTTCCGGTAGAAACATTGGGGCACTATTTGAAGTTCTTTGTGTTGGATTGAACATGATGAATATGAAATTGTGTGATGCATATCGTATAATCAAGACCATGGGTACTCGTAGTGACATTGGAGTATCTAGGTGACATTAGGGTTTTGGTTGATGTGTGTCTTAAGGTGTTATTCTAGTACGAACTCTAGGGTTGTTCGTGACACTTATAGGGATAGCTCATAAGATTGATTAGAAAAGATAACCTTGAGGAGGTTTCATACCCTACAATAATTTCTTCGTTAGTTCTCCGCTATTTGTGACTTCGGAGTGAACTCTTTGTCGCACGAGAGGTATTTACATATGATTCAACTATGTCGGTATTGTTGAGAGAAATTGCACTAGTGAAAGTATGGACCCTAGGCCTTGTTTCCAAGCATTTATACAACGTTTTGCTCGCTGTTTACTATTTGTTACCTTGCTGTTTTTATATTTTTATATTACAAAAACCTATATATACCATCCATATTGCACTTGTATCACCATCTCTTTGCCGAACTAGTGCACCTATACAATTTGCCATTGTATTGGGTGTGTTGGGGACACAAGAGATTTCTTGTATTTGATTGCAGGGTTGTTTGAGAGATACCATATTTATCCTACACCTCATACGGATTAAGAAACCTTAGGTCATCCACTTGAGGGAAATTGCCACTGTCCTACAAAACTATGCGCTTGGAGGCCCAACACGAGTCTACAAGAAGAAGGTTGTGTAGTAGACATCAAGCTCTTTTCAGGCGTCGTTGCCGGGGAGGTGAGTGCTTGAAGGTATATCTTTAGATCTTGCAATTGAATCTTTTAGTTTCTTATTTTTCACTAGTTTGGTTTTATAAAATAAAACTACAAAAAATGGAATTGAGGTTGCCTCATATGCTTCATCTTTTTAATGTCTTTCATGAAAATGATGGAATGGAAAATTGTGCTCAAGTGTTAGAAGAAGAAGTTATTAAAATGTTTGGCACTAAATCTTCGAATGATGAGCATGATAGTGATATTGTTAGCATGAATTCTCTGAATATTCATGATGCTAATTATATGGAAAGCTACAATCTTGGGGATGTTATGCTTGATGAAGAAGATATTTTTAGTCCCCCAAGTTTTCATGAGCAAAACTATTATGATTATGACATGCCTCCTATCTATTATGATTATTATGATGACACGTATGCTATAAATATTAATGACAACCATGAAACCTATTATCATGGTTTTAATATTCAAAGTGGTTATGTCAATCAAGTGTCACATGATAGTTATTTTGTTGAGTTTGCTCCCACTATTATGAATGAGAAGAAGTTTGCTTATGTGGAGATGTTGGAAATATGCCCTAGAGGAAATAAATAAAGTTTTTATTGTTATATTTCCTTGTTCATGATAATAGTTTATTATCCATGCTATAATTGTATTAATTGGAAACACATTACATGTGTGGGTAAATAGACAACACTTTGTCCCTAGTATGCCTCTAGTGAACTAGCTCGTTGATCAAAGATGGTCAAGGTTTCCTAGCCATTGACATGTGATGTCATTTGATAACGGGATCACATCATTAGGAGAATGATGTGATGGACAAGACCCAAACTACAAATGTAGCATATGATCGTGTCAGTTTATTGCTACTGTTTTCTGCATGTCAAGTATATGTTCCTATGACCATGAGATCATGCAACTCATGGACATCGGAGGAGTGCCTTGTGTGTATCAAACGTCGCAACGTAACTGGGTGACTATAAAGGTGCACTACAGGTATCTCCGAGGGTGTCTGTTGAGTTGGCATGGATCAAGAGTGGGATTTGTTACTCCGTGTGACGAAGAGGTATCTCACGGCCCACTCGGTAATACAACATCACAATAAGCCTTGCAAGCAATGTGACTAAGTGTTAGTCACAGGATCTTGTATTATGAAATGAGTAAATAGACTTTACGGTAACAAGGTTGAACTAGGTATGGAGATACCGACGATCGAATCTCGGGCAAGTAACATACCGAAGAACAAAGGGAACATCATACAGGATTAACTGAATCCTTGACATAGAGGTTCGACTGATAAAGATCATCGTAGAATATGTAGGAACCAATATGGGCATCCAGGTCCCGCTATTGGTTATTGGCCGTAGAGGTGTCTCGGTCATGTCTACATAGTTCTCGAATCCGTAGGGTCTGCACACTTAAGGTTCGGTGACGTTTCGGTAGTATAGAGTTATGTATGGTGGTGACCAAAGGTTGTTCGGAGTCTCGGACGAGATCCCAGACGTCACGAGGAGCTCCGGAATGGTCCGGAGGTAAAGATTCATATATAGGAAGTCCTATTTTGGTCGCCAGAAAAGTTTCGGGCTAATCGGTAATGTACCGGGAGTGCCGGTAGTGTACCGGGAGACCATCGGGAGGGGTATTTCGACCCAAGAGGCAACATGGGCTCTGGGAGAGTAAATAACAGCCCTTAGTGGGCTGGTGGAAGTCCCACACAAAGCCCATGCTGCTAGGGAGAAAAAACCCAAAGAGAAAAAGTGGAAAAAGGCAAAAATAGGGTGAATCCTAGTCCTACTAGGATTGGAGGTGGATTCCACCTCTCCCACCTGGTTCGGCCGACTCCTAGAGGCTTGGCCCTTGGGCCAAGCCTCCTCCTCTATTACTCTTATATATACTAGAGGTTTTAGGGTTTTTGCACAGAATTTTCAGCCACGTGCTGCCCGTTCCTCCAGTGCATAGTTTCTCCTCTAGATCGGTTTTCTGCAGCGCTTAGGCGAAGCCGTGCCGGAACAGCTCCACCACCATCGTCGGAGCGCTGTCACGCTGCCGGAGAACTCTTCTACATCTCCGCTCCTTCTTGCTAGATCAAGATGGCGGAGATCGTTATCAAGTTGTACGTGTGCTGAACGCGGAGGTGTCGTCCGTTCGGCACTAGATCGGAAGGATCGTGATCAAGTTCGTGGGAAGGATCGTGATCAAGTTCGCGGGACAGATCGTGATTGGATCGCGGGACGCACGGCGATTTGGATTGCGAAGACGTTCGACTACACCAATCATGTTTCTTAACGCTTCCTGCTTAGCGATCTACAAGGGTACGTAGATCCACTCTCCCTCTCATAGATGCTCATCACCATGGATAGATCTGCGTGTGCGTAGGAATTTTTTTGTTTCCCATGCAACGTTCCCCTATAGGAGAGTGATTAAAATTCTATGCTTGTAGATCATGAAAAGAATGGTTTATGTGCTGGTTATATTGTTGAATTTCTTCATGATGCTACTGAAAATTATTATGAGGGAGGAACATATGCTTGTAGGAATTGCAGTAATATCAAGTTTCCTCTCTATGTGTTCAAATTTTTAAAGATATGCTTGTTTTGCCTTCCTATGCAAGTTGATTCTTGTTCCCATGAATTTTTTTTCTCACAAAATCCCTATGCATAGGAAGTGGGTTAGATTTAAATGTGCTTGTCATGTGATTCATGATGCTCTCTTGCAATGTTTCAACTATTATTCATATACGAGCATCATTCAAATCATCATGCCTAGCTAAAAGGCATTAAAGAAAAGCGCTTGTTGGGAGACAACCCAACACTTTTACTTTATGTTTTGATGTGTTCACATGATTAAGCTACTGTAGTAATCATGTCATGTGTCTTTTATTTCAATAAAGTGCCAAGTAAAGCCTTTGGGATAGTGTGGATGCTTGCTTGTTTGATTCTATGCAAAAACAAAAAGTTTTGCATCCAGTATATGAATTATCTGATTTTACTGGAGATTCAAATGATTCTGGAATTTTTACAACACATTTATATGCAAATTCCTTGAGTTGTACTAATTTTGCAGAATTTTTAGAGTCAGTAAAGTATGGTGATCATTCAGATCTTTATAGACTATTCTGTTTTTGTTAGATTCTGTTTTGCATGCATAGTTTGCTTGTTTCAAGTGTTCCTATAGATTATATTGAGTAATATAAATTTTGGGAATGATGGAATACAGTAGGTATTATGTGATAACAATTATGAATCTTGTCTTGACAGTACCTAAGTGAATGATCTATATTTACTACACTAACCCATCTCACGAAGTTCCGTTAAGTTTTGTGTGATTGAAGTTTTCAAGTTTTGGGTGAGACACCGATATGAGGAGAATAAGGAGTGAAAATAACCTAAGCTTGGGGATGCCCAAGGCACCCCCAAGGTAATATTCAAGGAAGACTCAAGCGTCTAAGCTTGGGGATGCCCCGGAAGGCATCCCCTCTTTCGTCTTCAACACTACCGGTATATCTCACTTGGAGCTATATTTTTATTCACCACATAATATGAGTTTTGCTTGGAGCGTCATTTTATTTTATTTTTCTCTGTTACGTGTCATTTATAATCTTGTTTTTCAATAAAAAGTTCCAAGAATTTCCTTTAGGATGCTTGAGTTGCATGTTTGATATGTGTTGTGTAAAAACAGAAACTTCTGCTATAGTGTTTGAATTTTCATATTTTACTGGAACACTGAAAGTTTCTGAAATTCTTACATAGTGTTTTCATAGAAATTTTATAGAATTTCCTAAATTTAACTAATTTTTTGAGTTACATAAGTACACTGTTTCCATAAATTGCTATAGATTGTTCTGTTTGGACAGATTGCTGTCATAGTTTGTTATCTACCTATCCTATAGTTTCCATAGCCTATATTAGTAGATATAAATTGTGTAAATGATAGTATACAGTACCTAATGTTTGAAAATTATTGTGAAACTTGTCTTGGTAGTACATAAAGAGTTGATTTATTATTATGTGTAGTAACCTATCTCGCGAGTTCTTTTCGAGTTTTGTGTGGACGAAGTTTTTGAGAATAGATGAAACCATGATATGAGAGGATTGAACGAGATACAAAAGCTCAAGCTTGGGGGTGCCCAAGGCACCCCCAAGTAAATATTTCAAGAACTCTCAAGCATCTAAGCTTGGGGATGCTACGCATTCCATATCTCTTCATCAACAATTATTGGTTAGCCTATGTTGAGCCTAAATTTTAATTCATTCACATGATGCATGCTATTCTGGGAGTACTATTTTTCTTTTGCTTGTTGTTTAAATAAAATACTCAGATCTGTAAATCTTTATTGAGAGAGAGAGAGAGAGAAAGTCCTCACATGGCTACTTAATTGTTTGACTACTCATTGATCTTCACTTATATGTTTTGAAGTAGTTTTGTCATTTACTCTCGTGCTTCACTTATATCCTATGAGTAAATGGTTGAATGAATTGAATATCATAAATCTGAAATTATATATGGTTTATATGCTTATCCCATGGGGAGTAATGACTTCACATATAAGAAGTATAGGTGGTAAAATTTATTGAAAAATAGCGAACACCGCATTGGTCACTTGAACCATTCATGAAAAAATATTGAAGGAAGAGAGATTTCACATATAAATATACTATATTGGACATATTCTATGATTGTGATTACCCATTAATTATTTTCAAACTTGAGAAAATTAGTTGAAGTTGGACAAGGAAGACAACGTAATGAGTTATGGTTGCGTATATTTGCGTAGAAGTTATATTGTTATGAATCCTCCAACATGTGGTGCTTGCTTCCACCTCATATTAGCCAAAAACTTCTGCACCAAGTAGAAATACTACTTGTGCATCCAAACACCCTTAAACCCAAAGTTGTTCCGTATGAGTCCACCATGCCTACCTATACGCGGTATTTACCTGCCGTTCCAAGTAAATTTGCATGTGCCAAACTCTAAACCTTCAAATAATATTCTGTTTTGTATGCCCGAATCACTCATATAATGACTAGGAGCTATCAGTATGTTCCATGCTAGGTGTGTTATTCTCACGATATGAGTTGATTCACTATCATTCACGAGAAAGTGGCTAGTAATAGGGATTCCCAGTCCCAAAATCAAAAAAATGCAAATAATTAAACAACCCCCCCCCCTAAGGAATGTTATTGGTATGAATGGTACCCGTGGATTCAGATCACCGTGTAGTGTGATTGATTAGTGGAGGGGGAGTAAAAACTTTACCATTCTGTTTGGGAACCGCCTATAATGTATCTAACATGGAAGATACCGAGATCTCTCGGTTGTTATGGTGACAATGAGCATACCGCCCAAAACTATTATTCATCTCTGTTTTAAAAGCTCGAGCTCTGTCACCTCTGCAAATCAATGCTTCCCTCTGCGAAGGGCCCATCTTTTACTTTCTAGTACTTACCTTTATGCAAGAGTCATGGTGATCTTCACCACTTCCTATACTTTGCCTTTTTCTCTTGGCAAGCATCATGTGTTGGGGAAAGATCCAAGCATATATGGCCATTCAAATATATTTGATCATGAATTATTATTGTTGATAATTATCTATATGATAAATAAGTTGGGAGGCGAAACTTTAAGCCCCTATCTTTCTTTGTGTTTGACGGATGCCATTTGCTCTAAAAATATGCTTTGAGTGTTAGCAATCATGGAAGGCTATATGATAGTTCAGTATGTGGAATTTGCTAAATCAAAGCTCTTACATAGACCCTTCCTAGAAATAAGATGAATTGCAATTGTTTGGTGACTGAAAGCATAGTTTGTTAGTCTATACTCTAACATGTGGATAGCTTGTTATTTCATCATGAGAAGGATTATGCGATGAGCTACTGTTTATGATATATAATGATGATAGAAAAAGTGTTTGGAATTATCATTGATCAATCTTGTGCACTTGCTAGCATTTACACTTCATAAATTATTTCTTTTATCATTTACCTACTTGAGGACGAGCAGGAATTAAGCTTGGGGATGCTGATACGTCTCCAACGTATCTATAATGTAGGAAGTATTCATGCCATGTTTACAATAATCCTATATACCTAAGATACTCACCCCCACTATCCAATTTATCTTAAAATACAAGCTATCCACATCAGCAGCTCAGCCACATCAGCATTCATGAAGAGTTTGACAATAAATCATGTGATTAATTTTTATTTGCATGTAGTCATTCCCTGGTCACCGAATAGACCATCGTTTCCTCTTCAATTCAGATACAACTACATAATGCACCCACCACAAGATGACCAGCATACAACACAACCTTCTCTATCCTTCGATTGATCCTTCTCGCGTGTAACCCAGCGAGTCTTTCCCTACAGAAATACATTTCCCCCTGGCTACAAGAGGGTACGGCGTTTGGGATCTCATCTCTGTGTCAAGAAGTTTCTCCGGTAGGACCGTCGGTTTGGATCGCCTTTGTGGCTCTTCCTAATTCTCACCGGTATATTCCCCTCAGTTGTGGTGATTGTATCATCAAGATGGTGTCCGTGGTGTGCTGATCCTCCTGTCTCTCTCTCTCTCTGTTCCAACCAAGAAACCTCCGACGTCTCTGGGGATTTTGGATCCGTTTAGTTCGATCGGATCGGACCGGATGCTAGGGTGTTGGAGTTGGCTTTCTTTCCGATCTGGCGATGACGCTCGCCTCAGCCATGAACTAGACACGATACCGGGCAGCATGGCGCTAGCCATATGGTTGAGGTATTTCTTTTTGTCCTTGAGGGGTCGTGCTGGTGGCGACGCGGGAAAGTGCCTCCTTTGTTAGCGAGAACATCCAGGGTCCCTGGATCCAACTCCTTCCGCGGGTATCGTCTCGCGGTTGATACATAGACGACAAGCTTCTACTATGGCAATGGTAGCTTTGTTTTGGCAAGCCGACCTCTAGATTGATCTCTAATCTCTAATTATGTCGTATTCAATATTCCCAGTCCATGGCATCTCTATGTACCTTGCGTTCTTGTGCTCTCATGTGTATCCATGCATCATGGTAACCATCAAAACCGGGCTCTCAACAAGAAACCTTCCCTTGAAGCGACGTGATAGCCAGCGATCGGCACTCGAGCAAATCTATGAGGTGACGACGGTGGAGGATGGGTGGCGGTGACATACGTTTCGTATAGGCAGGGGGTTCTTCACAGCTGCCTTTGGAGTCGAGCTCACGTGATTACGGCCATCAAGTCTGGGTAACATTATTGCTTTCCTCCTGCTTGTGGTTAAACAAACTTTGTTTCGAAGCATGCATATATATATTAATAAAATCTTTCTCCCCTTATGGTAGGATGTATACTACAAAATATGAGGTGCCTCTTTTTATTCAACCGCAATTCTTTCATGAGTGCAACATGGATAGTAAACAAGTTTCAGTTTTACAAGCAAAATCGCATACTTCACATGCCATTGTTTTCTTCAGGCAACTACGATGGACATTCATGTGCCTTTTGCTCTACTTCTTTTCTACTTTTGGTCTGATGTCGAATAATTGCAATACTCTTTCCTACACCTGGCTTACTCAAGGTTTTTTAACAGGCCAAAGAAGTTGTTGAAGAAGTGCTTAAACATTTTTTGCATGTTGTCATATGCACTGCAGGCTTATATTTTTTTTAAATGGCCCAAATTTGCTACGGATTTATGCTGCATCGTCAATCAGGGAAGATGAAGAGGCATGCTCTATATATGTCACATTATCTATTGCATGCAATACATGTAAGCTTCCTTGATTTATTTTCAATCTCTTCTTTGACCAAGGCTAGATTCATAGTAGAAACCAGCAATATTTTTATTTTTCTTGCAGATTTGCTAGATAAAACAGGTTGGATGCCACTTGAGTATTAATCACTGATATGACATTCTCTGTCATTTCACGTTAGTTTCTAATTCCAATCCACAAATGCATCCAATATGTCTTCCTCCTTCAATTGCTTTGTATCATTTCAGGTGGTCCACCTTTGTTCCTCAACAAATATTTTGTTCTACATCTTTAGTTTAGTAATAATGTTTACTTTTCCAAAACTGGTAACGTTCATTTCTGTGTATCTATCTTTATCTTCAAGGTTACAAAAGGAGAACATGTGATTGACTTTATTTGGAACATATTATATGTTCAAACCATCCAAATATGATTTTGAACTCAATTTATTATTATTAATTTTAGAAAAACATTGCTCAATTCATGAGCTGAAGTCATGTTCTGTAATGTTTTGAGCTCTTAGTTTCAAGAGTCATGTACATACTATGTTACAAACTGATTGAGATTTTTTTATTTTTCTACCGTCCAATATTAACTATTTAATTTTGCTTGCCCAATATTAGTTTATTAAGTCTTTCCTTTCCTGCTATTGATTGGTCACTATGTTATCTAGACTTTTCATTCATACAATCAAAGTATCTAGATACGCATTTGATTGCTCATTTCACAAATACTTTGCAGGGTTGGAATATCACCATGTTTCTCTACGAACTATGACCCCCTGTGCTCATGTTGTTGATATACTGTACTCATATAGTTTTAAACCACATACTATTTCTAAATTGTTTACCTTCCAAACGCTTCAATACACTTCTGCGATATGCATTGAACACCTTTTTATCACTCTTCAATACTTTTTGTTGTGTGCATCTGTTCTTTCCTTTGTGCATTAACCGATTTATGATAATTTATGACGGACAATATCTTTTTTTGCTTGATTACTTGGCCATCTTTATTTTGGTGAACGATCAATCAAAAAATATTGCTCCTTTTCAATTTACTATTAAAATTTTCAGTTAGCGGTCACAATACTTAATACATAATTTTCTAATTCTTCTAATCAAGATTGTTAGTTTGTGATGTAAGCAACCATTCTTATTTACAGTTCCCGCCGCAACGCGCGGGATATTATCTAGTTCTATATGATTTTGGTACGATTTTATTAGAACTAACCCGGACTCACGCTATTTTCAGCAGAACTACTATGGTATTGTTTTTTGTGTAGAAATAAAAGTTCTCGGAATGGGCTGAAAATTTAGTACGATTTTTTCTGCACCAAAAGAGACCCTCGAAGCATTGGAGTTGGGCCAGAAGAGCCACGAGGAGGTCGCAAGCCTATCAGGCACGGCCACCCCCCTGGTCACGCCTAGCAAGCTTGTCACCGCCTCATGGGCCCCCTTGACGTGAGGTCGACGCCAAAAATTCCAATAAATATAGAAACCTTCGAAAAGAATCCTAGATCGGGAGTTCCGCCGTCGCAAGCCTCCAGAGCCACGAAAAACCAATCGAATCCCGTTCCGGCACCCTGCCGGAGGGGGAAACCATCACCGGAGGCCATCTTCATCATCCCGATGCTCTCCATGACGAGGAGGGAGTAGTCCACCCTCGGGGCTGAGGGTATGTACCAGTAGCTATCTGTTTGATCTCTCTCTCGTGTTCTTGAGATGGCACGATCCTGATGTACCGCGAGCTTTATTGATATAGATGAATCATATGGAGTTTTCCTTTTGAAGTTTTCTTATCGGATTGAGTCTTTAAGGATTTGAGAACACTTGATGTATGTCTTGTGATGGGATATTTGTGGTGACAATGGGATGTTCTATTGATCCACTTGATGTATGTTTTGGTGGTCAACTTGCGGGTTCCGTGACCTCGGGAATCTATGCATAGGGGTTGGCACATGTTTTTGTCTTGACTTTCCGGTAGAAACTTTGGGGCACTCTTTGAAGTTCTTTGTGTTGGATTGAACATGATGAATATGAAATTGTGTGATGCATGTATAATCAAGCCCATGGGTACTCGTGATGACATTGGAGTATCTAGGTGACATTAGGGTTTTGGTTGATGTGTGTCTTAAGGTGTTATTCTAGTACGAACTCTAGGGCTGTTCGTGACACTTATAGGGATAGCTCATAAGATTGATCGGAAAAGATAACCTTGAGGTGGTTTCATACCCTACAATAATTTATTCGTTAGTTCTCCACTATTTATGACTTTGGAGTGAACTCTTTGTCGCGCGAGAGGTATTTAAATATGATTCAACTATGTCAGTATTGTTGAGAGAAATTGCACTAGCGAAAGTATGGACCCTAGGCCTTGTTTCCAAGCATTTATGCAATGTTTCGCTCGTTGTTTACTATTTGTTACCTTGCCATTTTCATATTTTCAGATTACAAAAACCTTTATCTACCATTCATGTTGCACTTGTATCACCATCTCTTCGCCAAACTAGAGCACCTATACAATTTGCCATTGTATTGGGTGTGTTGGGGACACAAGAGATTTTTTTGTATTTGACTGCAGGGTTGTTTGAGAGAGACCATCTTTATCCTACACCTCCCACAGATTGATAAACCTTAGGTCATCACTTGAGGGAAAATTACCACTGTCCTACAAAACTCTGCGCTTGGAGGCCCAACACGAGTCTACAAGAAGGTTGTGTAGTAGACATCGATTATCATGTAATTCTACTCCATTGCTCACTTCTATGGAGATGGTAGGATTGTGTGGATGGCAGAAGGAGCAAGATATGAGTCTACTGTTGATGAATGGGCTGCCATCTTAGGAGTCCTAGAGGCACAGGATGGAGATATTTGCGTATACTCAAAGTCCAAGGCAAGCCACAATGCCATGAAGGACATGTATAATGCCATCCCTGTTGCACAGCTTCAGTCACACAAGCTAGGATCTATCTATCACCTCCAGGCAGGTCTCCGCACCATTAACACAATTTTGAGGCATACCTTGATGCCCAAGTCAGGTGACGAGAAGATGATCCGAGTCTACTCCATCAACTTGTTGATTCACATTGATAGGAACCATAGATTTAGAGTGATGGATCTGATAGTGGAGACAGTGAAGAGGGTTGCTGTTGATCAGAAGCGCTCATGCTGCTATGCACCCCACATTCAGATGCTCATCAACTCCAAGCTTGAGAAGCACATCTTTGTTCTGGATAGACCCCACTTGCCCCTATAGCTAGACTTCGAGGAAAACGTTGTGGTGATGGACCCAGACCATCCCACATCAGCTGCAGCTCAGGCACAGGCAAAAGCGGAGGCAGCTAGAGCCACTAGTGCTCAAGTCCCTAGATCCAGGAACGAGCAGATGGATATCTTGATCTCTACATTCATGTACATGCAGAAGGATATCAAAAGCATACTGGAAGATCAGAAGAGCCTTGTGAACATCTTTGCGGATAGGGTGAAGACCCTCAATGACAAGGTGGATGGGCTGACCAAGACTGTGAACGAGCTCAAGAAGGAAGTAGATGAAGCTCCTATCCATCGCACCTCTTTAGAGACTGATTCTTCTGATGATGAGGATGATAGTGCACCTATCAGGACGACTACCTAGTTCAAGACACATGCCAGGACACCTACAGTGCCAGCTCCGGAGACGAGACCTTCATCATCTGCTCCAGCTAAAGTGACTTCAGCTCCATCAGCTCCAGTGCCTCCAGTTGCTACTCCAACTCTGTCCAGGACATCAGCAGAGGTCTTTGCCGACGCAGTTCTCACGACTCCGACATCGACCACTGGAGGAGATCAGCCGCAGAAGGACGATTAGCTATATCTCTTTGAACTTTTTGGTAATTTGTTGCCAAAGTGGGAGAAGTTGTATATAGATCTTTAGGCTTCGAGTGAGAGAGCGTTTGGTTTTATTGTTGTTTTAAAAACATTTGGTCTTTTGGTTTGGATGTGTTATACTTTCATTCGTGTTTGATCATACGCTTTAATGTGTGTTGCTACTATTTCCTATCCTTTTGATGGTTATGTGATGATCATTCACTTTGCTTGATGTGTTGTGCTATGGTATTAACTCTTATTACTCTCGCACACCACCAAGTTGTATGTGACATGGAAGAAGTTCCCCATGTAACTAATCGATTGTGCATTTGCATTCAAACACAAATTTAAAAATAATGCACAAATTTAGGGGGAGCTCTTGCTTATCACATACTTCTCAAAGCGATGATTATATTCATTGATTATATCATATGTCGAAGCTTTGATCTATATGTTGTCATCAATTACCAAAAAGGGGGAGATTGAAAGCACATTTACTCCCTTGGTGGTTTTGATAATTAATAACAACATATATGTCATTGAACTAATGTTTCCACTAAGCATGTTTCAGGAAAAGTTCAATGATGGGTTGTCAAAAGGATTGTGGAATACCCCAAGATGCAAGGAAATAGTTTGGCAAAGCTTCAAGCAACACTAGTGGGAAACAGGGCATTAGTGTCGGTTGGGAAGGTCCTTTAGTCCCGGTTCCCCAACCGGGACTAAAGTATAGAGACTAAAGGGTCTAAGGCTTTAGTCCCGGTTGGCTACGAACTGGGACTAAACCCTGGCCACGTAGGCGGCAGAGCGCGCCAGGGCATGGGGACCTTTGATCTCGGTTGGTAACACCAACCGGGACTAAAGGTTTAGCGGTTAAGGCTTCATTGTTTATTTTTCCTTTTCATTTTGTGTTTTCCATTTAATTTTTCCTGTAATTCAACATGATCACTTGCATCCATCCACTTTAATCAAATATATGTCATATAACTCATCATCATCTTACTCATCTAACAACTCATCATCATCATCTTAATCATACCAAGTTAAAATCTCGTAAAACAAAAAAGATCATAATACTAATCATCCTAATCGATCATGCGGTTAATATAAACCAGAAAAACTTCTCTCTCATAGGACCTAGTCCTCCCTCCTAGGTAAAATGACATAAAATAGAATAACACCTATGTGTCCATGATAAAGCAAAGAGATCCAACGGTCTCCAACTTGTGGCTTGCGATCCTTCTTTATTTGTCCCCATGCTTCAATTTGGAGCCGTCTTGGTGGTTTGCGCTTAGTCGAGTATGCAAAAGAGAACTTGGGCTGGAAGGGGCTTTTAATTGTCATATTACCTTCGGGTTGCATCAATGGAGGCACAACTTCATTTGGCAATTTATGTTGAAGAACATAATAGTAGCCTAGTTAGCAATGTAATCAATATCAACAGTACTAGTGTACTTAATTAGCAACTCTTACCAAGATATTTCGGCGAATGTCATCCGCCCTCAACCTATGCACTAGTGTCCTGTATAATGTATAATTTGGGCCAGTTCCCAAATTATACAGTAAGATCTCCCTACCAACTAGGACACCAATAACAAAGTTGATAAGATCATCCTTCTCCTCCCAAGTTAGATGTGATCCATAAGTGTAGCGTGTTGTGTCGATTATGTTCTGTGTTTTACTCAAAGAAACGAAATAAGCTATAAATTATAAATTAACAAATTTAGTATGGGTGAATACCAACTATTTTTAAATGTAGAATGCAAATTACTTGAAAAATATGCATGGTATACAAACTCACATGAAGGTAAAACAGGAAGCATATCGACATCCACCCAAATGTCGATATTACCTTCAATATGATCTTCAGGACGAAGAGCGAAGGTTATTTTCATATCCTCCTGAAATCCATATGCCTTGCAAAGAACTTCACAATTTGAACACCCTAATTCTGTGTTATTAAGTGCATTCATTACTTTCACCAGAAATGTGTGACCATGTTTAGTCCTCAGGTTGGTTGTCCTCGTCTCGAAACTCTCATGCTCTTTAAAACCGAGCCTCTCCAAGAAATACCGTCTTGCATAACAGGGGATGAACTAGTCGAATTGTATAAAACATAAATTACGCGTTGAAGGACAGAAACAAAAGTCATGCTTAATTATGAAAAACAGTCATCATCGTTGCATACCGTAGAAATATCAAAGTCCTCGTAAAGCTTCATGGTGAAGAACCTGCCGTCTCGCAGCCCAGGCTAGTCGCAAAGAGCCTTATCTTTACCGCAAAATTCACACACTTGGATCCTATCGTCGTCTGATGACGATGACATTTCATGTGTTCTTGATTCAAGAATTACGGCACGCTCAGATCCTAATGCGTGTGTGACTTTCGGCCCATCGAGGCTTTCCTTAAATAACTCTCATATCTCATGGTGTGTTGATGCGCACTCTCTCACACTGATATGGTGGTGTATATATGTTGGTGGACACTCTCACAGTAATAGTTCGACCGTCGGTGATGGACGCTTCCCCTCTTCTCTTCTTGCGCATTATACCGACGAATATATCGCAAAGAAGAGAAGAAGAGGAGGCGTGCCCCACGACAACAGTTGGGATTCCTCCATCAAGAACACACATGAAAGTCACACGAGGAGCAACGACAGACCAAAAGTCACACACACATTATACCGATAAAATATCACTAATACATTTATAATGAACTCGAATATAATATCACTAATACATCATCTCGAATAATCCAGTTAATGCATCATCAAATATTAACTAATACATCTCGAATATTATCATATAATATCACTAATATAGATCGAATGCTATTGAATAATCTAAGTCACTAGTTGTTTCTGCGTCGCGGGTGGTGGACACCCAAAGATAAGGATCCATCACAGGATCATAACTCAGGTGAGATCCCTGAAGAATCTGTCAGGTATTGTTGAACCTGGCGTCCAACACCGCCATGTAATGATAGACGTGCTTGTCCTCCTCCCTGACACGGCGATGTACCACCTCCGCGGGGCCCCGCTCCCTCTGCATCGAAAGTGGACCACATGACCGCCATCAAAGAAGCTCCGGGTCGACGACGAGACTAGGATTCCTCACCAAGCTCCGAGCCTAGGACGGTAGAACCTCCCAGTGCCAGCCCGGCGGAGCCTAGTCTCGGACATTGCGCCCCTCAAGGATGTCGATGCTGACTCGATGACGACGAGGATGCGGGCCAGGCATCATCGATGTCGAGACAAATTCCTATGAGGACTTTTTCTTATCGTTTAATCACTATTTTTTTCAAAACCAAAGAATTTTTCAAAACCAAAGAATTTTTCAAAACCCAAGAATTTTTTCTCTAATCTAACATACACGTACTAATTTTTCCTAGGACTCCTAACTAACTAAAACATAAAACAACTAAAACATAAAAAGCATCATAAAAAATCATCCAACAATATCAATCTACTTATCCATCTACTACAATTTTCTTAAGGCGTCATTTAATGAAAAATGTTGCATACCAACCACAAAAAAATTCATAACACTAAAAAGATGTTCTAACAATTAGAACATATTTGCACATTTTTAAACAATATGTGTGTTTGTGTGTGTGTGTGTGTTTGCAGCATCGACGGGGCTCCTACGTAGGAGATGGACGGGGCGGCGGGGCTCCTATGCCGGAGATGGATGGGGCGGCGGATCTTGGGCATCTCCAGTGGAGGCTAGGTGGACCAGAGATGGGTTCGGGGAGGGGCGGCAATGGCGGCAATGGCGGACGGGGATGGGGGCTTCAGGAGGAGAGGGAGGAGAGTGGCTCACAACGGTCTCAGCGGCGAGGTCGAGGCGACAACGGGCTCGTCAGCGAGGTCGAGGCGACGGTGAGGTCGAGGGAGAAGAGGGGCTGGAGTGAGCCGGTCGGGGACGACGATCTCCGGTGGGAGGTTGAAGACGGGCAGCCTGGCAGCACGACGATGAGTATGAGGGAGAAGATGCGCACGGGGAGCTCCGGTAGCTTGGCGACGTCGAGGTAGGGCGACGTCGGGGGCGGAATGGGAGAGGTTGGGCACAAATGGCAAAGTCCTGCATATATAGAGGGACTCTTTAGTCTCGGGTTGTTTTTCCAACCGGGACTAAAGACCCTTTAGTCTCGATTGGTATCACCAACCGGGACTAAATGCCCATCTTTTCGGCGGACCAAATTCCGCGCGGGAAGGGACCTTTTCTCGGCGGACCAAATTCCGCGCGGGAAGGGACCTTTAGTCTCGGTTGGTAGCACCAACCAGGACTAGAGCTGTATTTTGTCTTTTTTGTTTTGTTTTGTTTTTCTAATTTCCATTTTATATTTGGAATAACTGTTAGAATATTTATAGTTTTTCAATGAATCTTTTTGCTTTACATCAAAATAATTACAAACTTTCTGTTAGTGCCAGTAGTTTTTCAATTGAAATAGTTTAAATTTGAATTCATTTGAAATTTGTGTGAAACAGTAATTTGTGAATAACTTTAGTTTAAAAATAGATTTTTGAGTGATTGTTTTTCATGATGTTCAATATTAGTATGTTTTATCATTAGGTTAAAGTTGGGAAATTTTTAGGATAATTTAAATAGGTGTTTTAATCAAAACCAGATTCTGTTTAACTATTTTAGTTTTATACCTTAATTTGTTTTAATCAAAATCGCTATTACTGAACTCTGAAATGGTTGAAACTTGGCATGGTATCGCAATGTCCAGCCACTCTACTCCCCGAATGTGCTATGCTTGCTGCTCTGCTCCCCGAATGGATTAATGCCATCTACACTTAAACCAAACCATAAGTTCCTTGGGTCATCTGCAAAGTCCGGCCACTCTCTCTCGATTTTTCTCCACTGTGACCCATCAGCAGGTACTCTCAACTTCCCGTCTTTCTTACGGTCTTCTTTATGCCATCGCAACAACTTGGCATGCTCTTTGTTTTGGAACAAACGTTTTAACCGTGGTATTATAGGAGCATACCACATCACCTTGGCAGGAATCCTCTTCCCGGGGCGCTCGCCCTGAACATCATCAACAAGGTCATCGCCACCGATCTTATATCGCAATGCATTGCATACCGGGCATGCATCCAAATTCTTGTACTCACAGCAGTAGAGGAGGCAGTCATTAGGGCATGCATGTATCTTCTGCACCTCCAATCCTAGACGGCAGACAACCTTCTTTGCTTCGTATGTACCATCGGGAAATTTGTTGTCCTTTGGAAGCTTATTCTTCATTATTTTCAGCAACTTTTCAAATGCCTTGTCAGCTACACCATTCTCTGCCTTCCATTGCAGCAATTCGAGTGTGGTACCGAGCTTTGTGTTGTCATCTTCGCAATTTAGGTACAGTGCTTTTTGTGATCCTCTAACATGCGCTATAACTTCAACTTCTCCTTTCCAATTCCGCAGTTCCTCTTTGCATCAGCAATGGCCCGACCAAGATCATCAGCAGGCTCATCTGATGCCTTAGCTTCTTCTTCTTCATTCTCTTCCCCCATTGTACTACCATCATATTCAGGACACCCGGGATAGTTGTTGTCCTCTTTCTCCGTGCTTGGTCCAACAATTATAGCCGGACATGAAACTGGACGTAAACAGGTGGATGTGAATCTGTTTTTAGCTAGAGTAAGTCTGATCATTCTTACACACACCACATGGACAACACATAAAACCATCCTACTTGTTTGCCTCAGCCGCACGCAAAAAACTTTGCACGCCATTAATGAATTGGAGAGCGTCGGTCAACGTACATCCATTGCCGATTCATCTTCATTACACAACACCGAGAAGACCAAATTAATACAAGTTCATACATAAAGTTCGTACACACTTATTCTCATAAAACAACATCAAACTATCTAGCTAAAACATTTTAAATGCAACAACAAATGTGATCAAAATCACAACTAAGGTAAAAATTGATCCAACAACATAATGATACCAAGCCTCTTTATTAATGGTATATTTTCTAATCTTTCTAATCTTCAAGAGCATTGCATCCATCTTGATCTTGTGATCATCAACGACATCGGTAACGTACAACTCCAATTTCATCTTCTCTTCTTCAACTCTTTTCAATTTTTCTTTCAAATCCTCGTTTTCTTTTTCAACTAAATTTAACTTCTTGACAATAGGGTCGGTTGGCATTTCTGGTTCAACTACCTCCTAGATAAAAATATCTATGTCAACTTTATGGGCATAATTGTCATTAACACGAAATGCAACAAATAGTTATAAAAGATAATATACCACATCTAAATCGTAAACCGGACGAGGGGCGACGGGCACGGATATCATAACCATGGCACTATATATAACAACAATCATACAAGTAATAAAACTATGCAAGTAACTATCTAAATCATACAAATACAATTTTATTTGTAAAAATGATAAGAACACAAGAAGAGGCTCACCAAGGTGGTGTCAGCGACAGGATGGTGCGGTCGATCGACGGTGGTTAGGACGGCGATGGGAAGGCACACTAAGTAAATCACACCTACACATATGCAAACCAAGGAGTTAATTTGAGCTCAAATTGCATATAAATCAACAAAAACTATCACATAATGTCGTGGATTTGTCACGACAGATGTCCGGGTGAACGGACTTAGGTTCGGGGCGAAGACGCAACTACGTGGCGACTTGAAGGGGTTGATCGGAATCGATAGACACGGAGTTTACCCAGGTTCGGCCCCTCCGATGGAGGTAAAAGCCTACGTCTTGCCTGTCTAGTATTGACGATGAAGGAGATCTCTCGGTTACAAGGGTGTTGTTTGCTACCTCTAATCCCGAGAGCCTCTAGTCTGTCTAAACTTGTGGACTTGTGAATCTTCTCCCTCTAGGGGTGCTCTACCCCTCCTTATATAGGAGGAGAGGGTAGGTTTACAAATAGAGTCCTACTAGGAGTAGGATTAGGACTAGTCTCTCTAGAATCCTATTCCGGGTCTTGTAACCTTTGGCAGGGAGTCTTTCTCTCTTTGAGCCTTCTCTTGTGGGTCGCTTGGCGCCGGTTTACACGCTGGGTCTTGGGCCTGGTCGTCCTATGATCCGCCTGCCGGGTCTTTAATAAAAGGTCATGTCCTTTCCGGGTCTCCTGTGAGTCGCCAGGCCGGGTCATACCGCGGGGTCATGGCTAATCGTGTTAGCCGGAGATGGCATAAAGCCTGGCCGATAAGGCATTAGAAGCGATACCCGGAGGTAAGAAGCCGCCCTCCGCCGGTTGTTAGGGTGTCAGATACCCGTCGGTAAGAACCCCCTACAACTGTGGCTAATCCTGTTAGCCGCAGATTTGGCATAAAGCCGGCCGATGGGGTGTTAGAAGCGATACCCATCGGTAAGAAGCCCCCTTCAGCAATTTGGCGTAAATGCCGGCCGATAAGGCATTAGAAGCGATACCCGAAGGTAAGAAGCCGCCCTCCGTTGTGGCTAATCGTGTTAGCCGGAAATTTGGCATAAAGCCGGCCGATAAGGCATTAGAAGCGATACCCGAAGGTAAGAAGCCGCCCTCCGCCGCGGCTAATTGTGTTAGCCGGAGATTTGGCATAAAGCCGGTCGATAAGGCATTAAAAGCGATAACCGAAGGTAAGAAGCCGCCCTCAACCCGCGGCTAATCATGTTAGCCAGAAGATTTGGCATAAAGCCGGCCGATAAGGCGTTAGAAGCGATACCCGAAGGTAAGAAGCCGCCCTCAGCCCCCGGCTAATCGTGTTAGCCAGAAGATTTGGCATAAAGCCAGCCGATAAGGCGTTAGAAGTGATACCCAAAGGTAAGAAGCCACCTCAGCCCCCGGCTAATCGTGTTAGCCGGAAGATTTGGCATAAAACCAGCCGATAAGGCGTTAGAAGCGATACCCGAAGGTAAGAAGCCGCCCTCAGCAGTCGCAGTTGACATGTCAACTGGAATGTTTGTGAATTCTTCTTGTAAGTTGCCATCTTGTATGAAGGAACGGCAGAAGCTCCAAATAAATCCAGGCACCTATGTTTGAATGGTGCATCATGGCGGTTCGTCCTCTTGGGCAACTTTTAATCATCCGCCAATAATGTAATACCCCTAGGATTGGGTTTTCTCTTGCAAAGACCTGGGGTTCTCATTGAAAACGACCAAATGTGTCTCACCATGTCTGTAGCCCCCGAGTCTTAAGTTGACTCAAAGAGGCGGCCACTGATGGTTGAGGTGGACCGTGGTGGGTTATAGATGATCCCGTATGAATTGTTTGAATGATCCGGTCGATGGTTCGTCCCGGTTGGTTATTGAAGCGAACCAAACTGTAATGGAGGCGACTTGCGCGCTTGTCCGTTGGGCGGCTCGTATCGACGGGCACTGCACCGATATGTTGATGTAGATCAAACTGCGGGCGGCGGCTCCATGCGGCTTGCGCGCGTCAATTGGGCGGCTCGTACGGGTGTATGCGGCCACTGGCGTGTTGATGTAGACGTCAAAGTCAGTTGCGACATGATCGCGAGAGACGGCCACGACACTGTAAGTCGGCGCGGTCGCGAGAGATGGCCACGGCGTTGCGAGCCGGGCGGTTGGTGAGTTGCGGCGTTGTTGGTGAAGACCATATCGTGAATGCGGTGGCTTACCGTGTCCATTGGGGGCTCATAATTCCGGGTTAGCACGAGTGGTACCAGGGCATTGATGTAGACATAGAAACCAGCCGTGGCATTGTAAGCCGGTGCTGTTGTGGAAGATGCCACGGCGTTATAAGCCTGCGCGGATGGCGAGAGACGGCCACGACGTTGTAAGCCGGAGCGGTGGCGAGAGACGGCCACGGCATTGTAGGTCAGCATGGACGTGCGAGTCGCCAGTGGTGTTTGCAAGCCCGGACGGGAGAATCAGCCATGGGCATTGTAAGCCGACGCAAACGGGTGACTCGGCCGCGGGTATTGTAAGCCGGCGCAAACGGGTGACTCGGCCGTGACATTGTAAGCCGGCGCGGTCACGAGAGACGGATGTGGCGCTGTAAGCCGATAAGGACGCATGTGCCAAACGACGCTGGTGCGCCTCCATCTCCGCGATATGATGCCACTTTGGTAATGAATAATTTGTCCTGTGTAAAAAATATTATAAAGACAAAGTAATTGTTCTTTGAAGGAATCAAAATGTATAGATAAAATAAATTGGGTGGATAGCACCTGTGACCCGGCGACGCGGGTGGTAGTGCGAACCATGGTGGAGGTGGCTCGTGCATGAGGAAATCGGTGGCTCGCGGCAACAGAACCGGCGGCGGCTCGACAGCGCCGGCCCACAGTGGAACCGTAACCAGGTGGAGGCGGCTCATGGCAGCAGCCGGCAGTGGCTCACATCAGCAAGGGCGGCTCGGTCCTGTCATGTTTGAAATGGCAGGTTGTAGCAATGGGGGAGACCGGCCCCAGGGTGGCTCACGGTGCAGCTGGCAGCTTGGGGGGCTCGGAGCAGAGGCGGTCGGTAGCATAGGCCGGTGACGGCTCGAAGTGCACCCCAGCGAGTCGAGCGTGCGATGGAGGCGAGAGCCGGCCGGGGTCGCGGTGCACAGAGGCGGAGCAGCATGTGGCAACACGAGCTGATGAGGCCGGTTCGGATGAGGCATGATCTCAAACTGGCATTGGCTCTTCTTTATTCGAAAAATTGTGTGCTTCTCGATCCTTGGGAGAGATCCCTTCAAGAACACAAACCACCGTGCGTTGCCCCACGGTGGGCGCCAACTGTCATGGATTTGTCACGGCAGATGTCTGGGTGAACGTACTTAGGTTCGGGGCGAAGACGCAACTACGTGGCGGCTTGAAGGGGTTGATCGGAATCGAGAGGCGCGGAGTTTACCCAGGTTTGGCCCCTCCGATGGAGATAAAAGCCTACGTCCTGCCTGTCTAGTATTGACGATGAAGGAGATCTCTCGGTTACAAGGGTGATGTTTGCTACCTCTAATCCCGAGAGCCTCTAGTCTGTCTAAACTTGTGGACTTGTGAATCTTCTCCCTCTAGGGGTGCTCTACCCCTCCTTATATAGGAGGAGAGGGTAGGTTTACAAATAGAGTCCTACTAGGAGTAGGAGTAGGACTAGTCTCTCTAGAATCATATTCTGGGTCTTGTAACCTTTGGCAGTGAGTCTTTCTCTCTTCGAGCCTTCTCTTGTGAGCTGCCTGGAGCCGGTTTACACATCGGGTCTTGGGCCTGGTCGTCCTGTGATCCGCCTGTCGGGTCTTTAATAAAATGTCATGTCCTTTCCGGGTCTCCTGTGAGTCGCCAGGCCGGGTCATACCGCGGGGTATATCCCCGACACATAATTACATCCAAACTAAAACCCACAAATCACTATACTTATAAAGCATTGCACGAGCTGATCTAGCAATAAGAGATGAAAGGACAAAGTTTCTAACCTTTGTGAACACTTGGATGGATTGGGGTGCCTCAAATCTTGACAAATCTTGGCAAAAATGGAGGGATGAGCTCGATCTAGGGGAAGAAACAGAGAGGGAAGCTCGGATGGAGAAAATAGAGAAATGAGTCAGGCTGGACGAAGGGCTTATATAGGGAAAGATTTAGTCCCGGTTGGTTATACAAACCAGGACTAAAGGTCCATCTATAGTCTGGATTTGTATCACAAACCGGGACTAAAAGGGCTCGTGGGGGCCCTAGGCTGACACCAGCCTGACACCACTCCTTTAGTCCCGGTTTGTGATACAATCCGGGACTATATGTCTCAAATGAACCAGGACTAACGGAGCCCGTGCCCCCTGACAGCTCCTAGCCATTGGAACTAGGACTAATGGACACAATAGTCTCGGTTCAAAGCAAAACCGAGTCTAAAGGTTGAAACGGAAGGCCTGTTTTCTACTAGTGCAAGAGTACTCTACATTTTACTTTGTGAGAAATCACTCTAGGTCCATAGGAAAGCCAATACTATTAAAAGGGGTAAAGGTATTGTTGGTGAACAAAATGCTCATATGTGCACAAGTGATAGTCGCCACATACACCCACAAGCTCTTCCACAAAAGTGCGTCCAAAGCCAAATATCCAAAATCGGTGCAAACAACACTTTCCACTCAGTACCACCGATTCTTAGGCTCAGACAGACTCGGCCAAACCCTAGCCCTTCGGTGCAACCGATTCTACTTCGGTGCCACCGAGTTTGGGTTGCCAACTTTCTGTTACGCAAATTCACAAAATCGGTCCCACCGAGTTTGTTGAATTGGCGTCACCGAGTTTGGCAATCCGACCGTTGGTCACCTTATCGGTGCAACCGAGTTTTATATATCGGTCTCACCGAGATTCAAAAGTTTCTACCTTTGAGGCAACTCAGTACCACAAAGATTAACACATCGGTGTCATCGAGTCTGACTTATTAGGTGTAACTGTTGGATTTTTTGAGATGCCTATATATACACCTCCACCACCACCTACTCGAGAAGAAGCACTCAGAACAGATCCCCACTCATACCAACTGATTTTCTGAGAGAGAGCCACCTACTCATGTGTTGAGATCATGTTGTTCCATTCCAACCATATGAATCTTGATCTCTAGCCTCCCCAAGTTGCTTTCCACCCAATCAATCTCTTCCACCAAAGCCAAATCTGTGAGAGAGTGATTGTGTGTTGAGGAGTCTATCATCTTGAAGCACAAGAGCAAGGAGTTCATCGACATTATCGAGCCTATTACCTTTTGAAGGGTGTGTAGGAGATATGCCCTAGAGGCAATAATAAATGTTATTGATTATCTCCCTGTTCATAATTATGTTTATGTTCCATGCTATAACTGCAATGATTCTCGAGTCTACAAATAAAACGAGGCTTGGAGGGAAACTCATGTGCACGTGTGGGATAATAAATGGTAAAATGCATTCCTAGTCTGGCCTCTAAGACTGGCTCAAGTATTGCATGATGATCCTGTTTTCCTGATCATGGGCATGGCTATGCCGGCAATTTTGAGGGCACAATGTTAGAAGAGCATTTGTGTTGAATCGACCCAAATTAATGTTATGCTATGAGATACATTCGTCATAAGTTAATGGTTAATAACACAGAGAAGTTAATGTTTGCATAATTCCTTAGACCATGAGAGTATCGAGTTTCTTCATGCTTGCTTCATGAACTTTGGGGTTTGTTAAACGTCATCCGTAAATGGGTGGCTATTACGGCGGCTTACGGGTTCATGGAAAAGTAAGTGAAGTGACTTGATAGCTCAAGATTGGGATTTGCTCCTCCGACGATGGAGAGATATCTCTGGGCCCTCTCGGTGTTACGGTATCCATCATCGTCTGGCCAGACACTTTGCGATTTGATCACGGGGATGCCGGAACACGGGAACGAGAAAAGAGAACAATACCGATAACGAGGTAACTGGCATAGTGGACAAGTTGTTGATCCATGGGGATGCCAACATGTCTCACCTCGGGTATTTGTAACATATCGCGAAGCAACAGGAATAGCACACGGCAACTGGAGGTTCACTCGAATATTTATTCGTGTGGGTATAAGGCTCGATATGGGTGTCCACGGCTCCGATGTTGATCATTGATCGGAAGGGGTTCCAGGTCATGTCTATGCTTCACCGAACCTATAGGGTCACACGCTTAAGGGTCATCTATCTGTTGAATACTAGACAGGGAGTCTGAGAGAAAATCACCGAAAAGTTTCGGACAGCGGAACTGTTCCGCACACAGGTCACCGGAACAGTTTCGGTGAAACTGAAAAGTTGTTTCAGAGGATACCATAAAGTCAAATTGGTTTTGGCACATGCCTGATAATTCTTGGAGGGTGCCAGAATCATTCTGGAAACTTCTGGGAATTTTTCGGAAGAATAACCGGAAATGTTCCGGAGCTGCCGGAACCGCTTCAGATGCTTTTCACAGATGAAAATCACTATTCCGGAATTGTTCCGGATCGTATTGAAAATTATTTTAGTGGGTACTGGAAATGTTCTAAGCCCACATAAATATTTTTAGTTCGAACGGACGCTGAAAAATATCGTCATGAATAGTGAAAGTGCTTTTTGGATTACTTTATTGGAAACACTATTTGTGAATAGTGGAAACACTATTCGTGAATAGTGGAAACACTATTCGTGAATAGTGGAAACACTATTGGGAGAAAATATCTCATGACTAGTGAAAACACTATTACGAAATAGTGGAAAACACTATTGTGAATAGTGGGAAACACTATTTATGAATAGTGGAATCACTATTATGAATAGTGAAAATATCTGAGGGCATTTTGGTATTTTTACCATAGTCTCTCATCCTATAAATAGGGGTGAGGAGGCAGCCCAAAATGCTCATCCTTGTGCTCTCATACACATGCTTTGCTTTGCAAGCTCTCTCTCTCCCTCCCAGCGAAATAGTTTCGTAGAGCCGAAAGGCTGTCTGGGTTCCGGCAGGAACTAGTTCTGGACGGCGAAGCCCTGCCGGATAGATGACACCGTATGTGTGCAACTTTGTAGAGAGATCGTAGTTTCGGTCTTAGTTCGAGAGTGCCTCCCGAAGGGCTGTCCGTGTGACCGTCCGAGTTTTGGAGGTCCTCCCGAAGGGCTGTCCGAGTGACAGTCCAAGTTTTGGAGGTCCTCCCGAAGGGCTGTCCGACACACCGTCCGGGGGACTGTGTGACCGCCTCCCGGAGGGCTGTCCGAGGGGCAGATGAGGGTATACATCCTCGCGGTTGGGAGGTTGTAAATCCTAGCTGCGGGGATCTGCACCGCCGTTCGTCATCGACTCTACTTCCGCTGCGCTACGAGTCGGTAACGAAAATGATCAAACCTTGTATGCAGTCTCCATAGTGGTCCTGGGCTGGTGCGTAGGTCGGGAAATTTTTGTTTTTTGCTGCGTTACCCTACAGGGTGGTGCCTCCTAGATTGGTTAGGTTTTGCTTGGGAGCCTCCTACTTCGTGTTGTGGAGTGAACCAGTAAGTTTGTAAGGGCAAGGAGATCGCCTACTTCGTGAAGATCTACCCCTAGTTAGGCTAGTCCTTCGTGGACGTACGCCATCATGGTATAGTCAAAGTTGCTTCTACGTGGAACCCTCCGTGCGTAGAGCCCTCTGTGGACTCTCGCGACCGTTACCCTCCGTGGGTTGAAGACCCCATAAACGTGGACGTACGATAGCACCACCTATCGGAACCACTAGAAAAAATCATCGTGTCTCCAATTGCGTTTGATCTTCCTACCCTTCCTTTACTTACATGTTTGTCTTTACTTTCCGCTGCTATACTCATAGACATGCATGTGTAGGGTGTACTTGACTTGCTACGAATGTTAAAATCTGCGAACATTTAAAATAGGGAAAAAGTATATTTTTATTTGGTCAAGTAGTCTAATCACCCCCCTCTAGCACTACTTTCTATCCTACACCTACTTATGATTAACCCCTCTCTCAAGCATCCACAACTACAAAAGAAGAATTAAGATAAATCTAACCATAGCATGAAACATGTGGATCCAAATCAGCCCCTTATGAAGCAATGCATAAACTGGGGTTTAAGCTTCTGTCACTCTCGCAATCCATCATCTACTTGTTACTCCACAATGACTTCCCTTAGGCCCATAACATGGTGAAGTGTCATGTAGTCGACGTTCACATGACACCACTAAGAGAAGTAACAACATACATATCATCAAAATATCGAATGCGTACCAACTTCACAAGATTTCTTATAACAAGACTTCTCCCATATCCTCCGGAACAATAGTAACTAATCACACATCATTAGAATGTTCAAGATCAGAGGAGTAATAATGATAATTAAGGATCTAAACATAATATCTTCCACCAAGCAATCTAACAAGCATCAACTATGAGATGTAATCAACAAACTAGTAACCCACATGTACCAATCCGAGGTTTTGGGACAAAGATTGAATACAAGAGATGAACTAGGGTTGGAGATGAGATGGTGCTGATGAAGAGGTTGATGAAGATTGCTCCTCCCACGAAGCAGGAAGCATTGGCGATGATGATGGCTTCGATCTCCACCTCCCAGAGAGGGATTTCCCCGGACGAATCTGACTGCCGGAGTGCAAAAGGGCCTCTGCCCCAGGTTTCTGCCTCGAGACGGCGGCACTTTGTCCTGAAAGGTTGCTTATGAGTTTTTCTAGGGTAAAATACACCACATAGGAGAAGAGAGGCGTCGAAGAGCCATCCAGGGGCCCATAAGCCATCCGGCGGCCGCCTAGGGGGCGGCCAGTTGGCTTGTGGCCAGCTGGCAGCTCCTCTCCGGTATATTTTTGCTCTAGAAATTCATAATATTCCAAAAAAATTCTCCGTAAATTTTCAGGTCATTCTAAGACTAGTGATTTTTCTGCCATTTTCTCGGTTTTCCGGTCTAGAACTCCAGTTTCCAAATATTTCCCTCCTTGTGATGTACCTTGCATATTCATACGGAATAAACATAAGAATTGTATGATAATGTGGAATAATGGACAAAAATAAGGTAGATAGTGGTAAGAAATCATGATGCAAAATGGACGTATCATGGCGATGACACGTATGTTATAATTAGTAATGATAACCATGAAACTTGTCATCATTATTTTAATTTTCAATTTGGTTATGACAATAAAGTGTCACATGATAGTTATTTTGTTGAGTTTGCTCCCAGTACCATGAATGAAAAGTAATTTGCTTATGTGAAGAGTAATCTATTTTCTATGCTTGTGGATCATGAAAAGGATGCTTTATCTCATAGTTATATTATGAAATTCCTTCATGATGCTACTGAAAATTATTATGAGGGGGGAAACATATGCATGTAGGAATTGCAATAATATAAAGTTTCCTCTCTATGTGTTCAAAGTTTTGAAGTTATGCTTGTTTTGCATTCCTATGCTAGTTGATTCTTGCTCCCATAAATTGTTTGCTCACAAAATTTCTTTGCATATGAAGCGGGTTAGAATTAAATGTGCTTGTCATATGCTTCATGATGCTCCCATTGTGTTTCAATTATTTAGTTTTATGTGAGCATCATTGAAATCAGTATGTGCCTAGGTTGAGGCATAAAACAATAACGCTTGTTGGGAGGCAACCCAATAGTTGTCTTCAATTTTCATTTTTACTTTCTGTCTTGGTGTGATAAAATGATTATAGCCTCTATAATGATTGTATTTTTATGTTTTAATTAGTGTTTGTGCCAAGTAAAGCCTTTGGGATGACTCACAAGATGAGTAGAATTGATACGGAGCAAAAACAGAAACTTTAGCGTCCAGTGCAGAATTTCTCTAATTTTACTGACACGTCATTTCGATCTAAATTTTTTACACATTATTTATATACAAATACTTCCGGTTTTCCTAATTTTTCAGTATTTTTAGAGTTATATAAGTATAGGTTCTCTATAGATCATTACAGATTGTTCTGTTTTAGATATATTATGTTTTTGCTTGCATAGTTTGCTTACTTTGATGATGATATGGATTGTATTGGGGGGTATAAGCCATGGATAAGTTAGAATATAGTACCTATTATGCAATAATGAAAAATGAATCAATTTATAACAGTACCTAAAGTATTTGATATGTTGCTTATACTAACAGATCTCACGAGTCTTTGTTGAGTTTTGTGTGATTGAAGTTTTCAAGTTTTGGATGTTATCACGATGAACAATGGAATAAGGAGCGTCAAGATCCTAAGCTTGGGGATGCCCCGGAAGGCATCCCCTCTTTCGTTGCAATCCATCGATATGTTACTGAGCTATTTTTTCGTCACATGATATGAGTTTTGCTTGGAGCGTCGTTTGCTTTTACTTTTAGCTTGCCACAATTATCGTTTGTTGGATACACCTATTTGAGAGAGACACACCTTCATCATAATTTTTTATAATACTCTATGTGCTTCACTTATATCTTTTGAGCTTAGCAGTTGCTCTAGTACTTCACTTATATCTTTTTAGCACGGTGGCGTATAGATTTTATAGAAATAATTGCACTCTCATTCTTCACTTATATTTGTTTGAGGTTAATAAATAGTTATGGTAATTTGCATGGGTCATAATACTAGTTCTAAAATAATAGTTATTCAACGAATGATAATCAAAACCATCATATAGAACATAAAAGAGAAATTGTGGGTTAATGATATTGATGTGGTAATATGAAAAGGTGTGAGTGCATCATTGTTGATTTGTGGAAGTGTTGGTATATTTAAGAGGTGTTAACTTCTGTTTGTCTAAAAATTAAAAAGGCATGTTGAGGATGTGTGAGCATTTCTATTCCTCGTAAAATCGCAGTATTGTTTTGGGTCCGAGGTGCGCGATGGTTAACTCCTACCAACCTCTTCTATCGGGGCATGCGAGTAGTACCTTGATTTGTGATAAAACTAATAAAACTTTGCAATAAGTATATGAGTTCTTTATGACTAATACGAAACCATGGACATATGCAATCTCACATCCTCGATATTTGCTAGCCTCTTCGGTGTCGTGCCATGCCCATTCTCACCTCGAGTTTGGTGCAACCATCATCGGAGCATCCAAACCTCGTGACATGATATGCTCTGTCACACATAAGCTTTGTTGTATCTTCCTCAAAACAGCCACCATACCTACCTATTATGGCATTTCCATAGCCATTCCGAGATATATTGCCATGCAAATTCCATCGTCACATCATATGACTAGTTCATTCATCACCATATTGCTTTGCATGATCATATAGAGCCGACATAGTATTTGTGGCAAAGCCATCGTTCATCATATTTATACATGTCACCCTAGATCATTACACATCCCAGTACAATGCCACAAGCATCATATTGGGTCATATTGTTCCATAGTTCTTCATGTTGAGTTGTAAGAAAATAAAAGTGTGATGATCATCATTATCAGAGCATTGTCCCAATGAGGAAATAAAAATGGGGGAGTCCAAATGTGGCCACCATTAAAAATGATGAAAAAATGAGAGAAAAGAGAGAAGGGACTTCACTACTATCCTTTACCACACTTGTGCCTCAAAGTGTCACCTTGTTTTCATATAGAGAGTCTCATGTTATGACATTTTCATATGCTAGTGGGAATCACTTTTTCATTATTATAAACTTGGCTTGTATAATTCCGATGACGGGCTTCCTCAAATGCTCGAGGTCTTCATGAGCAAGCAAGTTGGATGCACACCCCACTTAGCTTCAGTTGAGCTTTCATACACTTATATCTCTAGTGCATCATTTGCATGAAAATCTCTACTCCTTGCATTGACATCTATCGATGGGCATCTCCATACCCCTTCGGTACACCTAGTTGATGTGAGACTATCTTCTCCACTTTTTACCCCTGTGATATCCACCACCATATTCTATTCCACCCGTATGCTATGTCCATGGTTCACGCTCATGTATTGCGTGAAGAATAAAAAGTTGATGCATATTGAAAAGGTACGATCCAATTGCCTGACTTGGACACCGTGGTGCTTAACATTTGTATTAATGTGGTGAAGATGGAGCCATGCCTTGCTAATATAATAAGATGAACGGGGTTAAACATTCTTTGAGGATCGTATACTTTGAAACATTGATGTTTTTTTGCTTATGCTTATAAGTATTGCTATGTTAATGTTTGTTAATTCATCGTTTCTCAATGAGCATACATGCAAAAGATTACATATTGGGTAGCATGTCACATCAAAAATTCTGTTTTTATCATTACCTACTCGAGGACGAGCAGGAATTAAGCTTGGGGATGCTTGATACGTCTCCAACGTATCTATAATTTTTTATTGTTCCATGCTATTATATTATCATTCTAGGATACTTTTTGAGTAATTATTTACCAATTTATATTATTTTTGAGCACTAACCTATTGACCCAGTGCTAGTTGTTGTTTTCTGTGTGTTCTTTTGCTTTTCAGGTTTACAATACCAAATGAAGTCCAATTGCCCTGAAACTTTTTTATTATTTTTTTGGTACCAAAAGAAGACCTTGGAGCTTTGGGAGAAGACGAGAGGCCGCACGTGGGGGCCACAAGCCAACAGGGCGCAACTAGGGGGTGGTCGCGCCCAGATGGCTTGTGCATCCCTGGCAGGTCTCCCGACCCCGTTCTTTGGTCTATAAATTCACATATATTCCAAAAACCCTAAAGGGCATCCCGAAACACTTTTTCCATCGTCGCGTGTCTCTGTTCTGCCGTGATCCCATCTGGAGCTCCGTTTCGGCGCCCTGCCGGAGGGGGGATCGATCATGGAGGGCCTCTTCATCAACCTTGCTGCCCTCATGATGATGTGTGAGTAGTTCACCATAGACCGACGGGTCCATAGTTAGTCCCTAGATGTCTCTCTCTATCTCTCTTGATCTTAAATGCAATGATCATTGCATCTTCGCTTTGATCCATCCGATGTAACTCTTTTGTGCGATGCGTTTGTTGATCCGATGAATTGTGGGTTTATGTTCAGATTAGTCATGAAAAGTATTTGAGTCTTCTCTGAAATTATTATGATTCATAATTGCATGATCATTATATCTTCGCAATTCTCTCTGATCTATTGATTTTCTTTGGCCAAACAGATCGATCTTTCTTCAGTGAGAGAGGTGCGTTGTAGTGGGTTCAACCTGAGGAGTTTCTGTATCCTAGTGACAGAAGGGGACAAGTTGCGTCTTTGTGTTGTTGCCACTAAGAATAAAACGATGGGTTTTATTCATATTGCTTGAGTTTACTTTGTCTACATCATGTCATTGTTCTCCATGCATTAGTGTGTTTGCCATGAACTTAATATGTAGAGAGGCAAGCATAGAAGCGCTCTTAAAGTGGAGTAATAGTAATAGGTGCAAGCAGGAGTCGGCCTATTTAGCTTGGACCCAATTCCTATATACACATGATCATTGACGTGAATATCGCATAACTATCCGCTTTTTCTATCAATTGCCTAACAGTAATTTGTTTACCTATCGTATGCTTATTTTCATGAGAGATGCCGCTAGGGAAAACTATGGCCCCTGGGATATTCACTTATATATTTACAATCCTATCAATACTGTGATGTTCTTGTTTACCTTTTATTTATTTTGCAAATTATAATTATCAACTATTATGTACACACTTCACTTGCTTGCAAATAACGAGATCAAGGGGATTGCCAACCCTCTTGCTCGCATTGGGTGCAAGTTGTTTGCTCTTTTGTGTGCAGCCACTGAAGACGGTTGTGGATTGATATTCCTATTGGTTCCACAAACTTGGTTTCATGACTGAGGAAAATACTTACCCGTATTGTGCTGCAATTACCCGTTCCTCTTCACGGAAAACCCAACGTAGATTACAAGTATCACTCACCACCAGGAGTGAGTAATTCCTTTGTAGGATTGCTGGATGGTGATGGGATTTGATGATATTGATCATGTAATCGAGTTAGTTTGATAGGGCTTGATCAGTATCCACTATTTTCTGAGATTGATATTGCTATGACTTTGCTATGCTTAACGCTTGTCACCAGGACCCGAGTACCATGATTTCAGATATGAAACTATTATGTTTCCATAAATATGAGAGTGTTTTGGATCCTATCTTGCAAGTTGTATGCACCTATTACGTGTTATGATCTACATACCCCAAGGTGACAATAATTGGGATTCTTTCTGGTGATTACCGTAGTTTGAGGAGTTCATGTATTCTGTATGTGTTAATACTTTGTTTCAGTTCTCTATTAAAAGGAGGCCTTGATATCCCTTAGTTTCCTTATGGACTCCACTGCCACGGGAGGGTAGGACAAAAGACGTCATGCAAGTTCTTATTACAAGCATGTATGACTATATACGGATTACATGCCTACATTACATTGATAAATTGGAGCTAGTTATGTGTCACTCTAGTGTGTAAATGTTACATGATGAATGCCAATCATTATCCATCACCGATCCATGGTCTACGCGTTTACATACTGAATCTTGTTAAGTTACTATTGCTGCTACCATCACTACAAAAAATGTTGTTGTTACCGCTACTGTTCCTGTTACTATATTGCCGTGCTACTAAATCTTTGTGACAGAGAATAGCCTGGTGTGATTGAATTGACAACTCAACTGCTAAGACCGACAAATATTCTTTGGCTCCCCTTGTGCTGAATCAACAAATTTGGGTAAAATACTTCCCTTGAAGACTGTTGCGCCCCCCCTACACTTGTGGGTTATCATTGATCTCCTTGAAAGCGGCTTCTAACTCTGCTTGATGGACGTAATACCGTAGAGCGATAGGATTGGAGCAGTGTCTCCTGCTCGCCCACGTCCACGTCCACTGCGATGCCCATGCCGACAGCAAGTTGCTCCTTCGCGCGCCAGTGCTCATCGAGGAGGCGAAGGTTGTAGGCCTTGTCGACTTGCGCTTGACAAACATGTCGGTGTAGTGAGCACGGTCCTCGCCCAAGGTGATGTCAACATGGGCCTGGCAGGATGGTGGCGCCAACTTGTTTCAAGTGCTGGCCTCCGGTGAGCTCGCTCGTTTGCCGACCTGCCAGCCCGTTGCAATGGCGGCGATCTCCCTCTTCTGTTCGGATGAGAGGCTGTCCCGAAGGGCTTTGGAGCTTGAGGATGCCATGCCGTGTGTGGTGTCGAGAGGAGACATGGAGCGAAGGAGGTTGAATGCGGTTGTGTCCAGGCCTGGAGTTTAAATAGCGGGCAGATGGCTAGGCAGGCACTGAGATGGTTAATGGTGGGCGGCAAACAGATGGACGGGTATGGCCGGAGCAGGTCCCCCGACAACCACACATGTTAAATGTATGGATGCGGACAAATAGGCTATCATTTGAATACGGAGCACCTGCGTGCACCGGGAAGCAGCATGGCAATACTCTCGGTCGGCGCGCCGCTTCAATGCCAGAGCGAAATGAGAGGTCGCGTCCGCTTTGGGCTGGCACAAATGTGGCACTGACCCTCTGGAGCGGCGTTGACCACTTCGGGCGGGGAAGGGTGCGGGGCGAGGGAGAGGGTTTGGGTGGGCTAGGGTTGTCGGACGCTTGCATGACAACATTTTGGAACCTCGCAAAGCCTGCCGGTTTGCTTCCGGTTTGTTGGAAAAAAGACGCTCGGGCCGCCGAGCTGACTGATACAAGACCATGTTGGATGACAAAACACGTCTGAACTGCACATTTTGGACGGTTGCGGACGGTTTGAGAGTTAGTATTGAAAGCCCTAACGCGTGGAGTTTCTACCTAATATATATGGCTTTCTTTTCTCAAAATATTTGTAGCACCTGCTACCATACAATCATCAAATGTACAATGAATAGGAATTTAGTCATTTATCGAAACACTAGTATCATGATTTTGCATTTGATAAGAAATCTTATGTTCATGTGCCACTTGTGCGCCTCCTTAAATGCACCGAAACCACCGAAACCAGCACAGTAAACAATGACTTTCGGCAGTTGCGATGTTACAAATGGTTCATGGACAATGATAAGGCCTTTGCGGTGAACAAGAGTGTACCCTAAACAACAAAACAACCCATGTAAAATACCAACAGTCAATTGTTCAAATTGGAAGGGTTCATCTGCATGTCCATTCACACTCTTTCTAAAGAAAAACACTCAACTGTTTAAATTGAAAGAGTTCCTTTGTATACCTACTCCCACTCTTTCTAGAGAAAAACAACAACAGTCATCATAGGGAAATATAAGGTGACGCCGAGGCTTAGGTGATACAGGCACTTACAGCCGCTGGATCTCAAATCCAATGGTTCCCGGGAGCTCCTGAACATCTTGTAAAAAAGTTTTTAAAGAGTCTCAAAATTATGCACAGATACAACCTCTTCTCACATGCCGTCAAATATGATATCCAACGGTCCAGGAACCCATATCACGGCAGCATGTGAAGACCGAAATCACCTGAAGCTTTCCATACCCATCACACACAATACTTCCTTTTCTCCAAAAGAGATTACAACATGCATCCCAGCTGATAGAAAAAGGTTGACTCCGCCACAACATACATCTTCTTAGTTTTACCAAAAATAGCCTAAAAGCATCTAAGAATCGCATACTGTTGTGCCAAGATGCAAAGATGATGTTTTCCTGGGGACAGTAGAGATTCAGCTCCTCACACACCAAGAGGGCAGGCATATGCAGGACAAGGACTCTTGTCGAGGCCAAAGATCCCTTCTTGTTCCCCATCCATCGTCGTCGTCGTCACAATCTAGAGAGAGAGAGAGTATGTGACCAGCATAGAGATAGAGAGAGAGCTCATCCGACCATCCAGTCCAGTCCTAGAGAGAGAGAGGGAGATCCATCCCGGGGGGGAGGGAAGCAACGAGGAGAGGGAGGAAGGAAAGGAGGCAGCTTTAAAAAAGAGTCAAACTCCGTCCGGCTCCCCCACTTTCTCTCTCTACCTCGCCCAATCCCCCCGCACTAATCGCCGTCGCGTCACTGCCCCGTCCCCCCCGCCTCCCCTCCGCGCTCGCCCCCCACCTCGCTCCTTCCTGCTCCGCTCCGCTAGGGTTCCGGGCGCCCGATTGGGAAACCCTAGCTCCCCCTCCTCCTCCGGCGCCGGCCGGCGCCGCCTTTCTTGCCTTTTTCCGGAGAAATTCCCCGCGGGTTCCCGACCCCCGGCCGCCAAAACCCTAGCTTTGGGGCTGGGATCGGGGAATCCGGGCGGCGCGCGCGCGGATCCCGGCCGAATCGGCGGGGACGCGCCCTGATCCGCTCCTAGGGTTTCGCGGGGAGCCCGGCCCATGTTCGCGGCGGCGCCAGCGGCATGCTGCTGCTGACTCGCTCGGCGAGATGCAGAGGTACGCGGGCGCTGGCAACAGCAACAGCTCTGGGTTTAGCGGGGGCCCGGCGTCCGCCGGCAGCAGGGACAGCTCCAGGCTCGATGTGTCGCCCTACGCTCCGCCCAATTACCCCCTGAACCCAAGGTAACGCACTCCTGCCTCCCCCTGTTCTGCTCTGCCCGTGCAAATTTAGTTGCTTAATCAAACCGGTATCGACAATCGCCTAGTGTTAGCGAGAGCCGAGGCACGCCAATTAGTAGTATGTGTTTAGTTGGCAGGAGTCTCTCATTGATCAGTAATTACTCAGTAAGCTAAAAAAGTATGCTGCCGTTAAGTAACGGCGTTTCGTTAGAGGCAATTACTGTGTTCCGTTACTACGGCACGTGCATGCTCGAACTTCCAATAATGAACCCGCCGTATGCTATACTTGGAATTTTCAGCGTATTGAATGAAATGAATAGCTATCCTTTATATGAACTACCTATTATTCTGTCACAACCTAGCAGCTATTTTAATCGAACCAAGTGCAAGCTAAGCCATCGTATTTACTGTCATTTGTCGTGAAGATGGACTAGCCTAGCCCATTTTTTGAGTAACACTTCAGGCGACTCTTAGTTGTCTATCCATGCCATGATGTGACACGTGTCAAATTCTGCAACTATCTGAGTAGCATGTGCAAAATAGAGATTTTTGTTTGGTTCTCTGTCAAACAGTCTCGCGGAGCATCATCATTGGTTATATATGGCATTACATTCATTAATACTTCGATCTGTACTGTTGAAAAGAAAGGAACTGCAGACTCTGTTTGTTGCAAAATGGAGATCTTTGTTTTTCATTGGGGTGAAATAAACCCCCAACCTTCGCAGCTAATTTAACTCGAGGAATAAAAAATGCATCCCCCCAAAAAAGGAGAGTCTTTCGTCACTTTTATCCTATTCCATAAATTCACAGTAAGTAATATAACTAGAACGTAGGGTTCTCTATGACTAGAAAACACAATATTCTGGTGCCAAAATCAATTAATTGTTGTCATGCTTCCGGTGAAGTAAGTTGACTCTATTATCCAAATCTCTCATCTGCATTTTCCTGTGACAGTAGTAAATTGTGACCTGTGTTTCCTAATACTACTGTTTTTCAGGCGACAACAACAGCTAGCTCCGTACAGGCTAAAGTGTGACAGGGAACCGCTTAATAACAAGTATGTATAAACTTCTGAACCAAAAGCGCTTCACTGAAAGAGCCAGATATGCTTATTAATTTATTCTCCGCCTCACAGTGATTGTATTTTGGTTACTTCCTTTGCCCCTAGTTTCAGCATTGACTCATTGTTTGCATATATGAACCCATTCCCATTGTTCTTTTCGGCAACAGATACTGGTTGTCTTGTCCTGGGATATGACTTCACCTAGTCTCACTGAGTAGTCCTCTTCGATATGGCTCTTTTGTAGGCTTGGACCACCTGACTTCTATCCTCAAACACCAAACTGTCCTGAAGAGACATTAACCAAAGAATATGTACAGTCTGGGTACAAGGAGACTGTTGAAGGAATTGAGGTGCGTTTGGGAATAAAAGCTTTGTACGATGCATTAGGGCCACTCCCCTGCTTATTGAACATTGTCATGGGTTTAGACACGATTATAAATCTACTACATACCTATCGTTCTTGACTGTTATTATTTCTTTGATGGGCTTGATAGGAAGCAAGAGAGATAGTACTCAGTCATATCTCATACTTCTGCAAGCCAGATATCGTTGGAAAATGCAAGGAGGTAAGAAAACTTGGTCGTGGGAGTATCTTGTTTTGCGATTATTTATAAGCAATTACTGCTTAATATTTTATGATATGATTCCTAACCACTTATGTTTCACCTTTCTGTAACCCAATCAGCACCTGGGTGTTACAGATTTATTTACCTTCTGTAGTGTACGAGTTTATACATAGATGATTTGATGATAGGTTGACTGTAAAGCAGGAATTATCTTTTGCCCATCTGTTTTCTGTTCGTTTTAGTTCACTAGCCTGAAAAACAAACTGCTATTGTGGATTGTGTATGGTGTAATGGCTAGTTGATCTCTATTAATAATGAAATGCTTGTTTGCTCTAGCTGATCATCCCTGCATATATGATTCATGTAATCATTGAAAACCTTACTCTGATGTTTGATATCGTGGCTTGTTTGCTTCTGTTCTCTTTGGGTGCTGTGTGGAGATGGTAGCATCTAGCACCCTGTCAGGGTTTGGGGTTCAACTTGTCTGGTTATGCGGAAGGCCAGGCTGGACTGTCTTCCTTCTATATTTGAGTTGAATTGGAGGTCCTATTAAGTTTACCTTGTTGATCTGTAATGTTTCAAGAACGTGACTTTAATGTGAAGTGCTCAGGGTAGGATTTTAGATGCATTATGTGACTGTTAGGGATTACTAGTTGCTAAACCTTTCTCGCTGATGGATAACACGGGGAACCTTAAAAGCACACCTTTCATTTCTTTGTTACATTTGTTTCTTTCCTTCTTTCACTTCACACCGTTTGTTGTCCTTTGCTTTATGAAGGCACTAAAGAAACGGTTAAGGGCTATTAATGAATCTCGTGCTCAAAAGAGAAAGGTATCCCGTCATCGCTCTTGATTTGGCTAATTTGCTTCAATGTGGATGCCTGTCAAACTTGATATGTCTTATCTTCTGATATGTCAAACAGACTTGTGACTTTTCCTGTTTTCATAGGCTGGTCAAGTTTATGGAGTTCCTCTTTCTGGGTCACTGTTGATAAAACCTGGAGTTTATCCGGAGCAAAGACCATGTAATGAGGACTCCCGCAGAAAATGGGCTGAGGTTGGCCGAAATAACCTTCTGTTATTAAAATTTCTTTTCAATAGTACGCTGGTAAAAGTTCTGCAGTTTGTTATCTATTTCACCAGACACCTTATCTCACTCATCTTTGCATGATGGTTAGGTGTTTTTCTTTAGTTCAGTGTTTGCATACCAGTTAATGATGAACTGTATTTCTTTTTCGGAGTTGCTTTGACTTCAAACCCTGTATTACCGTTTGGCGATTATTATGTTGTTTGGCATATGCAGTATCTTTGTAGATTCCCTTCGCTGTTTCTCATAAAAATTACATCGAAAGAGTGGTGAAGGCTAATAGGATGGGAATCTTGATTTGTGTTTTTTTACTGGCACCGAGTTTACATTTGTTACATTGCTGCTGCCATGTCTATGCTCAGTTTAACTTACTTTTCTTGTTTTTGTGTGCCATTACTCTGCAGGCCCTTGCCCAGCCAAACAAGCGACTGCGTTTGTTATCGGAGCACGTTCCTCATGGTTATCGTAGGAAATCACTTTTTGATGTTCTTACTCGATGCAATGTTCCGTTACTAAGGGCAACATGGTTTGTGAAAGTTACATACCTCAATCAGGTTTGCAATGTCTTCTGAGCTATCTCATGCTTCCTACCAATTGGAATATTATGCAATCGTAACAAAGTCCTTTTGTAACCACAGGTTCGACCAACATCCAGCAGTATCTCAACTGGTGCTTCTGATAATCAACGATCTAACCAGTGGACAAAGGATGTTGTTGAATATTTGCAACAGCTTCTGGACGAATTTAGTCTAAAAGAGGCACATCCGTCAGCAGGGCTTATTTCTGGAGCAACTCAAGTAAAATTGAAAAATGAAGCACCCTCAGCTGGTGGAGACACTGAAGAGCCCTTGGTGCACTTCAAATGGTGGTATATGGTTCGTCTTGTCCAATGGCATCTCACAGAAGAATTGCTAGTTCCCTCGGTACTTATTGAATGGTTATGTTACCAACTTCAGGTACTTTTGTTGCATTGAAGGAGTGATTCGTCATATTCCATGATGTTTCAGTTTGTTCCCTTGGCAGTATTTTTTTCTTCTCATTAATGATTTGCTTCTACCCTCCACCCAGGAGAGAGATTCAGTTGAGGCCTTGGAGCTTCTTTTGCCTATTGTACTTGGCTTGGTTGAGACCATCACTCTCTCACAAACATATGTGCGCATGTTCGTGGAAATTCTGGTTAGACGTCTGGGTGATGCTTCTGCTGTTGATAATCCAAAAAGGTCATCTATCTCTTCTGTTATAGCTGAGTTACTGCGATACATGGTACTTGCGGTGCCGGATACATTTGTTTCTTTGGACTGCTTTCCTCTTCCTTCATTTGTGGCCCCTGATGTATATGGTAGAGGTGCTTTGCTGAAGATAACTGGTGGTGGTGAAATGTCTAGTTCTAAGAGGCGGGATGTATACCGGTATCTGTCCTGTGGTTATGCTGCCTGTTCAATTCAGAGACGAGCATCTGATCTTGCGACTCTTGCCAGTCCTAACGTTCATGCACGTGGTGCAGCGAAAGTGGTACAGGCTTTGGACAAGGCTCTTGTCACAGGAAATTTGACAATGGCATATTCTTCACTTTTTAATGATCTATCTGATGCATTAATGGAAGAAAGGTGGATTAAAGAAGTCAGCCCTTGCTTGCAGTCTTCTCTCATGTGGATTGGGACTGTTGAGTTATCCCTAATCTGTTCCATATTTTTTCTTTGTGAATGGGCAACATGTGATTATCGTGATTGCCGTACATCTCCTAGTCAGAATGTAAAATTTACAGGAAGAAGAGATTTATCTCAGATACATCTGGCGGTGTCCATCTTGAAAAACAAAATGACCGAGATGAATAGATTGTCTCGGTCTAAGAGTAGCAGTCGCATTGCAATGAATAATATCGGTAAAGGTTCTTCGCTGAATGATGCTTCAGTGGCTGCAACTAAAGTGGGTGATTCTTCTGGATTGAAAAGTAATGGAAAAAATGAGGAGGAGAAGAAGGAAAGGAAGGATATCTTTGAAAGTCCTGGTCCATTGCATGACATTATTGTGTGTTGGCTGGATCAACATGAGGTTAGCAGTGCTGCAGGTTTTAAGCGTGTGGATGTTCTCATCATAGAGCTTATTCGCAGCGGTGTATTTTATCCTCAAGCTTATGTAAGGCAGCTAATTATTAGTGGAGTAACCGATAGGAATGGTACTCTGCTAGATATTGAAAGGAAAAGGAGGCACCACAGAATTTTAAAGCAGCTTCCTGGGTTGTCTTTATTTGATATTCTCGGGGAAGATGTAGTTGCTGAAGAGCAACAATTGCATGAGGTGATGTCAACATATTCCAGTGAGCGACGCCTTGTGCTTTCTGAACTTTCGAGTGGTCAGTCATGTGATGCAAACAACAGGGGTGAGTATACTTCAAGTTCCTACCTCCGGATTCCATCAGGAGGTACTAATCACGGTGGTGTGCCTGAACAAGTTGAAGATGTGAAAGTTCTGGTGTCGAGCCTGTTGTGTTTTATATATCCTCACTTGGCAGAATCAGAACAAAATGAAACTAAAATGAACTTTCAAGGATCGTCCACTTCAACACTGACACAAGTTGATACCGGAGAAGCAAAAATTGGCTGTGAGGATTGTATGAGGATTGAGGGACAAAAGTTGGATGAGAGAGCCTCTCCTTTCCAAGCATTCCCATTGATTCAATCAGACGAGGAAGATGTTTGGTGGGTGAGGAAAGGGACAGAGCTACAGGAATCTTTTAAGGCTGAACCTGCACTGAAGTCTATTAAGCAAACTTCTAGAGGTAGAGCAAAAGTGGTTCGCAAAACACAGAATCTTGCACAGCTTGCGACTGCTAAGATTGAAGGCAGTCAGGGGGAGGCATCTACTAGTCATCTTTGCGAGAGCAAGCTGAACTGTCCTCACCATAAACCTAGCACTGATGGTGACAATGGCAAAGATGCTGATCACACGAGGATGACAAATCTGGCTGAAGTTGGGAAGTCATTGAAGAAACTTAGATTGCTTGAAAGGCGCTCCATCACTGTGTGGTTGTTGAAATCAGTAAGGCAACTTGTTGAAGGAAATGAAACGACAGCTTGCAAAGCTAGCAATTCCATAAGCTCCTTTTCCTCTCAGCCTGATGACAAAACTGTGTCCAAATGGAGGCTAGGCGATGAAGAACTGATGTCAATTCTCTATATACTGGACACATGCTGTGATTTAGCCTCTGCTGCAAGGTTCCTTGTATGGTTGCTAGCAAAAATTCGTGCAGGAATGGGTACGCTTGGTCAAGTCGGGAGAAGTGCAGCGCATATGAAGAACAGAGATAACCAAGTTTGTCAGGTCGGTGAGGCATTTGTGTTCTCATCCTTGCTTAGGTACGTTTCTCCTAATGTTGATTCCATTAGTCTCAGTTTAAACAAACGTGAAGCAGGTAACATGGGAAGGAATGTCAATAGAAGATAATAAAATTTTAGTCACTAGTAGAGAGGGTAATGTATCATCTTCTGTTTTGTTGTTTCTGCATCTATGTGAAACAAAAACGTGGCCTAAATTGTGGTGATTTCACGTGTGTTTTGCCTTATCAAGTTCCATGGCATGAAGGTTTACTAAAAATGACCAATACTTGTGTGATGTCTGCAGTCTGTCCTCATATATCCACCACCATTTATCTATCAAGTAGACACCGTTTTGGTTTTATGCGCTGATATGCTCTACAATTTAGCAAGAATTACTTGTGTTTCTGGTTTTATATGTAGACATGCTCAGTGTTTTTTTATGCTTACTGATGTGAATTAGTGGACTCTTTGAAGCAACTGTTCAGTTAAAGATTTGCTTTTGAACGTAAACAAAGTTCCTTGACTAGAGGGTAGCGAGAGAGATGGTCATCTGTGATGAACGGATGTTTCAACTTAGCTATATACTGCTATATTGATTTCTTCTGATGGCTCCACTATGTAATCATTACAGGTACGAGAACATACTTCTTGCAACTGATCTCTTGCCTGAAGTCCTCAATGCTTCGACGAACAGAAATTTTGTGTTAGGAACTGCAAGGCATCCCGCACCAGCAGCTTTTCCTTATACCCGGTATTTTTTGAGGAAATACAGGGATGTGGCTAGCGTGGTTAGGTGGGAGAAAAATTTTAGGACCACATGTGACCAGCGACTGCTAGCTGATCTTGATAATGGTCGGTCAATTGATGGTGATTTTGTTTCCTCTTCGGGAGTCCTAGGAGGTGAAGAGATTGATGATCAAGTTCGTCAAAAGCTTAACGGAAGGGGTTCAAGAATTATTCCAAATATGAAGGAGATAGTGCAGCGGCAAGCTGAAGAGATTCAACGCAATTTGAAGGAAAAGAAAATTCCTGCAGCACCCAGGAGTCCCTCTTTTGAGAAGGAAGACAGTTATCAAATTGCACATGACACTGTTTTGGGCTTAGTAGAATGTATCAGGCAAAACGGAGGAGCAACTCCAGATGGAGACCCAGCAGTTGCTTCTGCTGTTTCTGCAGTTGTTGTGAATGCCGGGCATGTCATAGCTAAACATTTGGATTTTGCAGGGGGTAACTATCATGGAGTTGCTTCTATTGGTAATTCATTGAGCTTTGTTCGGCACACTTTGCACATCCACATAAATTCTCTCTGCTTACTGAAAGAAGCTCTTGGGGATCGCTTCAGTCGGGTATTTGAAGTAGCTCTGGCTGTTGAAGCTTCTTCAGCTGTTACAGCGGCTTTTGCTCCTCCTAAGGTCCAGCGCAATCAGTTTCAACCATCTTCTGAGACTCATGATGCCTATGGAAACCATACAAATGAACCTCTAAGTACCTCAGGGAAAGGCTTTGTTGGGAGGGCTGGAAAAGTAGCCGCTGCTATCTCTGCACTTGTTGTGGGAGCTGTTGTTCATGGAGCCGTTAGTCTTGAGAGGATGATTGCTGTCCTGAAAATAAAAGATGGCTTGGAAATTCAGCAGGTCCTAAGAGGTTTGAGACCTAGCACTAATGGTGCGTCCCGTTCTGCTGTAACCTTTAAGATGGATAATTCAATAGAGGTTTTGGTTCATTGGTTTAGGATTCTATTGGGGAACTGTAGAACCGTCTATGATGGGCTTATTGCAGACATTCTTGGTGAGCCCTATGTTCTTGCACTCTCGAGGTTGCAGCAGAAGCTTCCTTTGAGTGTGGTATTTCCTCCAGCCTATTCACTTTTTGCAATAGTTCGTTGGAGACAGTATATCCTTAGCCGTGAAGACATGCAGCTTTACCAGTCTATTGCAAACGCAATAAATGACATCACTAGGCATCAACCTTTTCGAGATATTTGCTTTCGTAATACACATCAGCTGTATGAGCTTCTGGCTGCTGATGTCGGTGATTCGGAGTTTGCTGCAATGCTTGAAACACATTGCTCCGACAAGAATGTGAGGCAGCTATTTATGCCTCTCCGTGGCCGTCTTTTTCTGAACGCCCTTGTTGATTGTAAAACACCAGCAGTTATTCAGGTGGATGGTTCTGAATCTGGAGAGGCAAAAGAGAATGAATTAAAACTCCTTTCGGAGAGGCTTGTTCAGTCCCTAGATACCCTCCAACCTGCAAAGTTCCATTGGCAATGGGTTGAGTTGAGGCTTCTTTTAGATGAACAGGCTCTTGCAGAAAAACTTGATAAAGCTGAAAAAAGTAAGATACCAATGCCGATACTGATGACACTTGCAGACGGGCTTCGGAAGCTGTCCCCTAATTCTGAGAGCTTTACACTATCTGAAAGCGAGAAAGGGTTTACTGAAATCATCCTGTCGAGATTAGTTGCCAGACCTGATGCTGCTCCTCTCTACTCTGAAGTTGTCCACCTTCTTGGGAAGCTACAGGAGTCACTTGTCGTTGATGTCAAATGGATCCTTCAAGGGCAAGATGCTGTTCTGGGACGCAAGTCCACGAGACAGCAGCTTCTTACTATTGCTACGCGAAGAGGTGTTCCAATAAAGGCACAGGTTTGGAAACCATGGGGATGGTCCAGCTTGATTAGTGATGTAATGGCTAACAGAAGTGCCAAGAGGAAATTGGAAGCCGCTCTGATTGAGGAAGGAGAAGTTGTGGATGACCCTGCCGATGCCAAAAGGCCAAGCAAAAGTACCCCACACAATGTGGATAGAAGCGGATCTATTAGTAAATATGTAACTGAGAAGGCCTTTGCTGAATTAATGTTGCCATGCATCGACAGGAGTTCTCCTGAATTTCGCAGTATATTTGCCGGTGAATTGATCAAACAGATGGGAACTGTCAGTGAACACATCAAAGCAATATCACGAAATGGTGCCAAACATGCTGGTTTAGTTCCTTCAGGAAATGATATTTCATCAAACAAATCCAGTGGTCGTAAAGGAATTCGAGGTGGAAGTCCAAATATTGGCAGGCGAGGCACGGTGGGTAATGATCCAACTCCTCCTTCAGCATCTGCTCTGCAGGCAATAGTGTGGCTGCGCCTCCAATTTATCATCAGGTTGCTTCAAGTAATCCTGGCAGACAGGTGAGGATTGAAAAACAATATAGTTTTGTTTGAAGTTAATTTTGCTTGGAGATTTTCCTGATATTAGTTTTTGTATATAAATGATTAACATCTCTATTAGAAAACATCATTGCTTAGTTATAAATTCTTGGTGTGACGTGTATTTCATGTACTAGATCACTAGCATGCTTAGGTAGTGTGAAGCATCTCTATTGATTGCTCGATTGATACTTTATTAGGACATTGCTGTCCCTCAAGTGCAACTTGTGACTGTTTCTTTTTCTATACTAATGGCTACTCTTATATTTTCATGTTCTTACTAAAAACTCTAGGGGCATGAGGCATGCACTTGCTCCGGCGATACTAAGCCTGCTTGCGGCACGCATAATCTATGAAGATGCAGATTCACCCCTTCCTCCTGCCAGTTTGATTGCCTCGAGACGGGAAGTGGACTCTTTGCTGGAACCTCCCATGGATGTCCTGCTTGATCGCCCAAGCGAGAGCCTTTTCGAGAGGCTTTTATGTGTTTTCCATGCGCTGCTTGGCAATTGCAAACCAAGTTGGATGAAGTCGAAGCCAGTTTCCAAGCCAACCGTCAGAGCCTCACGAGATATACCTGCATTTGATAATGAAGCGGCTGTGACCTTGCAGGTCAGTTTGTTGCTCGAGTCAATAACCGCCGTTACTTGCTTTCTGGAAATACTTGTTGCATCATGTGATATAATATATAATGTCTTCTTGGATTGTGTTTCGCTCCCAAACCTTTTACTTGCCTACTGTCAGTAATGCTATCTTTCCTTTGCAGTCTGCATTGGACCATATGGAGTTGCCCAGAGCAATCAGGCGAAGGATCCAAGCCGCAATGCCGATTCTCCCACCAGCTCGGCACCCTAGCATACAATGCCAGCCCCCTCAGCTTTCCTTGGCTGCACTGTCACCACTCCAGAGCACTCCATCTACATCAGGTCCTCAACAGAAAAGCACTTCTCATAGTTGGGTTCCCACAAACATCTCGAGCAGAAGCAAGGCGGTGCTGCCCCCCCAAGAGCCTGAGATGGAGGTAGACCCCTGGACCTTGCTCGAGGACGGCACCAGCTGCCCCTCCACATCATCAGGAAGCAACAGCGCCAGCGGCATCGCCCCTGATCACTCCAACCTGAAGGCGTGCAGCTGGCTCAAGGGCGCAGTCAGGGTGCGGAGGACGGAGCTGACATACATCGGGTCTCTGGACGACGACAGCTGACGCACAGCCATGCCGGCGAGGCAAGGGCGACCTGTTCTCGTGCCGGACTGAACTCTTCTCCAGTGTACAAGAGGGTGGAAACCGCCGCCTTATGGGGCGGTCCCCGTGTAGAATACCGACCAACCGACCGACCTTGCCCCTGTTTTGTTGCTAGGGCGCCTCGCAGGAGCGACGGTGTACATAGTGGGGGACATTAGTCCGCTCCGCGAGCAGCGGGCCCTGTCCGTGTAGCTTAATTAATTATCCAGGTTTAGGAGAGATGATGATGGTGATGCACCTTAGCTGATTCGCCGAAAAGGCTCATATATTCTTTTGGTCTAGTTGTGGTGCAAGTTGCTGCTGCTGCTGCTGCTGCTGCTGCTGCTGCTTTTAACTGAGATGGTGTGACCTGTTGATATATGATTGTTGGCTGGCTTCCTGCCTGTGAAACATTTGGTTGGTGCCAAGTTGGTGGGTCTGTAGTGTTTGTCATATATTTACATGTGTTCCATATTTACGCGATCCACCTGCAAATTTGTTATCCAATTTTGCACCAAATGAATTGTTTTCGGAAAGAAGACACGGCAATGCCATGAAGTCCTTTCAGTCTGTTCATTCGTGTTTCACAGGGACAAACTATGAAATTTCTGAAAATGTCTGAAATTTCAGGATGCAAGTGCGTAGCCATCTGACTAGGGCTGAAATTTCCATCTTCCTGATTGGATTCACAACCGAATGAGATTATTTCCATCTCCAGGTCCAAAAGGCAACCGCTTGGCTTACTGCTATTGCAAGATCAATGCTTGCAAGGTCGTTTCCCTTTCTCCTTACGAGGCTGGCAGTTGCCAATTCGAAGAAATTATTATGCCATTCAGTAATGAAAAATCATCCAACATAATATGTTTTCATAATCTATAAATATGGTAGTATAAATTTTCATATATATTTTTATAATCAGTCAGAGTTTAATAATTTAACCTTTTTAGAGAAGTGTAATATGTACTATAGTTTGACAAAGAGAAAGTGCAGCTGACACGTGGCCGCGAGCCCAAGGCAACGTGCCCCGTACCGTTTCCTTCGTCACACAAACTTCACTCTACTCAGAGCAACTCTAGCAGACCCCTTAAAACGCGTCGACTCGCAAAATAACCGTTCGTTTACGGTTTCGGGCGAAAAAACCCGACCTGACCAGATGTATTGGCGTGCGAACTGTAAAAGAATTTGCGGGGGAGGGGGGCGGGTGGAAAAACTTCGCCCTCAACCTTTAGATTCATGGGGCAGGAGGCCGACCCGAGCTCGACCCCTATCAGCCGCGGGATTTGGTGGGAGGGACATTTCTGTGCGGCTCTTCCTGCTTTCCTCTCCCTCAGCCCCCAATCACCTTCCTCCGGTCGCCTCGAAGCACCTTCCCCGGCGTGCCTTCGCCGACATGGAAGCTTCTTAGCCGGGAGCCGTCACCGCGGGCGCCATCCACGCGCCACCCCCTTCGGCAGATCTCGTCGGCGGCCATGCCGCACCCGTCACCTTTGAAGGCTGCACCGTGCCACCCTGCAAGCGGCAGGGCAACGTCGTCATCCATGGAGGCGCTTCCTCCGGCCCCGCCGTGAAGGCCCGCCCGCCCCGCCACCTCCGATGCGAATACAGTCCGGCAACCGCCGATGAAGAAGGGGACGACTTTGGTGTCAGACGCAAGAAACTTGTGGGGAAAGCTCGCCCGCCAACACTTCCTCCGTTTGCTTCGGCAAGAGCTTCCTCGAGCACTTCCGGCGATGGCGCTGCTGCCGCCCCCGAGGTGTTCAACGGAATGGACGCAAGGTATGATTCTTCAATTTCCCGCACTTCTTGCATTTGACTTCATTCCGCTTGTATGTGACATGTCGAGCGCAATTGTAGCACCGATTTCGTGCAAATCTTGAATGACAACACCGTCGACATCGATTGGTGAGCACTGCTACAACGAGATGGATGGTGGCGTGCACGGTCACAGGGAAGAAGATGATGTGGAGGAGATTAACGAGGGGGTGTACGATGAAGTGCAAGCAAAACGCCCAAGATCGGAGAACTACACTCCATTGGAAGACAAAATTTTGATCAAGGCTTGGGCGTCGGTGTAGGAGATATGCCCTGGATGCAGTAATAACAGTTACTTTTGTATCTCCAAGTTTGTAATGAATGTTTATGATCCATGCTATAACTGCAATGATTCTCGAGTCTACAATATCCACGAGGCTTGGAGGGAAACTCATGTGCACGTGTGGTATAATAAATGGTAAATTGTATTCCTAGTTTTTCCTCTAAGACCGGCTCAAGTATTGCATGATGATCCTGTTTTCCTGATCATGGGCATGGCTATGCCGGCAATTTTGAGGACACGATGTTGGTAGAACACTTGTGTTGAATCGATCCGAATTTATGTTATGCTATGAGATACATTCGTCACAAGTTAATGGTTAATAACACAGATGTTATGCTATGAGATACATTCGTCACAAGTTAATGGTTAATAACACAGAGATGGTTAACGTTTGCATAATTCCTTAGACCATGAGAGTATCGAGTTTCTTCATGCTTGCTTCATGAACTTTGGGGTTTGTTAAACGTCATCCGTAAATAGGTGTCTATTACGGCGGCTTACGGGTTTATGGAAAAATCTGTCAAGTAACTTGTTAGCTCAAGATTGGGATTTGCTCCTCCGACGATGGAGAGATATCTCTGGGCCCTTTCGGTGTTACGGTATCCATCATCGTCCGGCCAGACACTTTGTGATTTGATCACAGGGATGCCGGAACACGGGAACGAGAAAAGAAAACAATGCCGGCAACGAGGTAACTGGCATAGTGGACAAGTTCTTGATCCACGGGGATGCCAACATGTCTCACCTCGGGTAATTGTAACATATCGTGAAGCGACAGGAATAGCACACGGCAACTGGAGGTTCACTCGAATATTCATTCGTGTGGGTATAGGGGTCAATATGGGTGTCCACGGCTCCGATGTTGATCGTTGATCGGAAGGGGTTCCGGGTCATGTCTATGCTTCACCGAACCTATAGGGTCACACGCTTAAGGGTCATCTATCTGTTGAATACTAGACATGGAGTCCGAGAGAAAATCACCGAAAAGTTTCGGACAGTAGAAAAGTTCTGCAGAGAGAACACCGGAACAATTTCGGTAAAACTGAAAAGTAGTTTCAGGGAATACCATTAAGTCAAATTGATTTCGACACATGCCTAATAATTCTTGGAGGGTGCCAGAATCATTCTGGAAACTTCTGGGAATTTTTCGGAAGAAAAACCGGAAATGTTCCAGAGCTGCCGGAACCGCTTCAGATGCTTTTCGCAGATGAAAATCACTAATCCGGAATTGTTCCGGATCGCATTGAAAATTATTTTAGTGGGGTACTAGAATTGCTCTAAGCCCACATAAATATTTTCAATTCGACCGGACGCTGAAAAATGTCGTCGTGAATAGTGAAAGTGCTTTTTGGATATTTATGGAAAAGCACCTTTTTGGATATTTCCAAAAAGGCTTCTATAAGAGATTGGGGAGCAAGGTAGCTCCTCATGGAGGGCCCCCCAAGGGGTGTCCGGCCAAGGGTGGAGCTCCACATGGCACCCCTTTTCCTTCTTATGATTTTTTATGTGTGACATAAAGTGGGGGTAGTCTGGTATTTTCAAATCCCAACCCTACCCCTTGGTTTTCCTATAAATAGAGGATATGTGGGCTGCCATCTCTTCATCCTTTGCTCTCATACACATGCTATGCTTTTCTAGCTCTCTCTCTCCCTCCCACAAAAAGAGTTTTGTAGAGCCGAAAGGTTGTCTAGGTTCCGGCAGGAACTAGTTCTGGACGGCGAAGCCCTGCCGGATAGATGACACCGTATGTGTGCAACCCCGTAGAGAGGTCGTAGTTTCGATCTTTTGCCTGAGGGGCTGTTCGAGTGTCCTCCCAGAGGGCTGTCCGAGTCTCCGTTCGAGTTTCGAGGGTCCTCCCGAAGGGCTGTCCGCGACATTTTCCGGGGGACTGTCCGACCACCTCCCGAAGGGCTGTCCGACGAGGGAGTACATCCTCACGGTTGGGAGGTTGTAAAATCCTAGCTGCGGGGATCTGCACCAACGATCTCCACCGACTCTTCTTCCGCTGCGCTTCGAGTCGGTACAGATCAGATCAAACCTTGTATGCAGTCTCCATAGTGGTCCTGGGCGTGCTCGCTATACCAGAAATTTTTATTTTCTGTTGCGTTCCCCAACAGTCGGTGTCTCTTGATGCGTGCACTAACACCGACCAAACCGTAAAGCAGAGTTGACAAAGGATCGAGGATCAATTCTTACGCATGATGGCAACGTATCCCAACAAGACGCCACACACCTTTCGTTCTCTTCAAAGTCGTTGGGACGTCATCAAGCCGATATGTAGCCGTTGGCCTGCTTGCTTGGCACAAGTGCGCAATGTACCTCCTAGTGGTGTCGTTGAAGCCAACTATGTGAGTTTGTTTTCATGTCCCAAGCACAAATCTTTTGTACAACTCAAAGCGGTTGCACAATTTGACATTGTTTCCATTTTGTAGGACAAATTTGCGCAAGAAAGGTACAAGGACATGGAAGCTTCATGCAAAAAGGCATTTCAACTAGAGCATTGTTGGGAACTTCTCAAAGATAATGAGAAGCGGAATGTGATTGAGAAAGAATCCCCACTGAAGAGAGGTGCCCTCATCAAGATGGATGATGATGATGATGATGGAGAGGAATATGGCCCAAGAAACAAGAACAAGCCTGATGAAAACAAGAAGGCCAAGGACAAGATCAAGAAGGAAGCGGAAGCTTCAAGCTTGCGGGACAAGCTAGATCACATGGTCAAGTCCAATGAGCTTTTGGTGATCAAGACATTGAAGGAAAAAGAGGAGTTGGCCAAGAATAAGGCTCAAGAGAAGTGGCAACTACTCAAGGAGGAGATCGATCACAAGGCCGCCATTGAGGAGAGAAGAGCCAAGGCCGAGGAGGAAAAATCCATGGACAAACTCCTTCAAGAGGAGAGCAAGATCATGATGATGAACCGGAATGATATGGACGAGGTCACGAAAGAATGGCATAACATGGCAAGGTTGGAGATCTTGGAGAGGAGGAGGTAAGACGGAAGAGGTCATGCGATGCCAAGGTTCGGTGAGCATGGTGGTTCGGCAAGTGGTGGTGGCAATGGTGGCGGTCAAGATTTCATCTTGTGATGATGACGACGACGATGATGGAGTGATGACGGATAGTGCGGTGATGTCTTTTGGGTTGTGGTGCAAAAAAGTATGTTCAAATGTCACCAAAACTGTGTGGTGATGTCAAGATCATGTTTGAATTCTCGGCATTTATGTTTTATTTGCTCAAAATCACGGTCAATTGATTTGTGTGATTTGATATTCTCTTTTACCCCTCGGTTTTGCGGGCTCTGTTCCGCCCCCGATTTCGGCCCTTAAAAGGCGATTTTCTTGACCCCTGTCACGCTTTTTAGGGTCGCGATTTTAATGGGTCTGTTAGAGTTTCTCTCATACCAGCAATGTGTTTAGCTAATCATTTATCTGGAAGCATATGAGTCGGAGCTCTTTTTTGAATCAGGTACGAGAGCCCTTTGCGTGGCCCAAGGGCATGGATCCTCAAACCGTATGCAAGTGTTCGGATCGAGGTGCTTGGATGTAGTTTGCTATCCAATGACACCCCCATCGATCCATGGACCACTTTGGACGTCCGTTTCTTCGCAAACCGAAAGCAAATCATAAGGGCTTTGTGGGAGTCCGAATACTAGGCACGTAGAACTCCGACCCAAAACCCCTCACGAACCCACGTCTTCATCTATCTCTTTCTCTGCATCTGCTTTCTCTCTTGTAGACGTTGCGGCTCAACCACCCTTGCGGCTCAACCACCCTGGCCGCATGCCAAGCCCTTCCCAGAACTCCGCGACCTCCATCGCTACACCTAGACTCCATGTCACTTGTCATCGGTCGCCGGTCCACACCTCATGTCTGTCCACCGCGCAGGTACCATCGCTCCTATGGTAGTCACCACGCCTGACGAAGTGCTTATTGAAATGTCCATTCTAATAGTTTTGCCCCTCTTTTGAAGCAATGGATTCGGACATGGAGTACATATACGGTCACTACATTGAGTCGATGTAGGTGGTCCTTGCAGACACAGAGGTGTGGAAGAGCATATTCTCAGTTTCAAGGGATCGATCAAGGGTCATCGAGTGCTCAGTCGAAACAGGACACAATACCATTTGACGCTAATGAACGATTATTTTGCCCTTGATTTTCTATCCGCCGGTAATTTTTGCCAGCGGTTTCGGATGTGAAAAAATGTCTTTGATCGCCTCTACCATGGTGTATGGTCCTTCTGTGACTATTACATCTCGAAAAATGATGTCGTATGAAGGATTACATTCTCTGTTTACCAAAAGTGCAGATTCATGGGACGAGTATCTTTGAAGTCTAAGATCACATGTGGAGATCCATGGTCAAATTTTCTACTGCCGTGGTCAAGCTGTTTGGACCTTAGTACTTGAGAAAATCAACTATCGCAGACAGCGAGAGGCTATAGGCAATGTTTGAAGCAAGAGGGTGCCCAGGTTTGCTCGAATCTCTTGACCGCATGCATTAGAAATGGAAGAACTGTCCAAGAGCTCTAGAAGGGCAATAGTAGGCATGCTAGGAAGGCCACCATCATTCTTGAAGCAGTTGCATCACATGACCTCTGAATTTGGCATGTCCGGGTCTCACAATGACATCCTGCAGTGGTCTCCATTGTATGCTAGGCCGACCGAGTGGAAAACTTCTCCTTGCAACTAGACTATCAATGGGCATGAATACAACATGAGCTATTATCTGGTTGACGATACCTATCCTTCGTGGACTATGTTTGTCAAGACCATATTTGAGTCGGCCAGAAAAGGTCACACTTTACCCAAAGACAAGAAGCAACTAGAAATGATGTGGAGATGGCATTTAGAATGCTCCAAGTCTGTTTTGCGGTTGTTCATGGACCTGCTAAACAATGAGATCCGAAGACCTTGTGAGAAATCATGACATGTTACATGATCATGAACATATCGTGAAAGATGACGGTGAAGACGATGCCACATGTCTTGAGCATGGGTGATTCTATAAAACTTTCATATCAGAATCCGGCCAAATTTCACAAGTTTGATTAAATGCATCAACAAATTTAGCATTGAGCAACTCAAGAAAGATTTGATTGAGCACCTGTGAACGGTTAAAAGGGACAAGTAGAACAGATGTGCTAGCTGAATTCAAGTTTGAACTACTTAAATTTCAAAACTTTGTTAGATTGTACTATTTAAATTAGAACTATTGTCGCATTTGAACATTTCAATCATGCATGTATGATTTGATATACAATTATTCTGAGCTTCTAGACCCTTTTTTTTCAATAAAAAAATGAAATATTTAAGGAACAAAGTTGGATGGACGGCTTTCTTTCGTATTAGAGTTTATGAACTGATTTCATCGATCTACGGACGAATACGGTGTTCGATTTATGGGTCTGGACGTACCCTAGCCCCATGGATTTCTTTCAACCATCTCGTACTTTTCTCTCGTACAGTACAAGACTGGGAATTTCTGTGGAATGTCCAGATGCACATACGTGGACGCTCTCCTAGCCGTCCGATTGAGAGAAATGAATCCAAGACCAAGATGGGCACGCCACATCACACATGTCGGCCAACGAGGCGAGGCGAGGCGCGCGCCGCATCCTCTCCTCTCCTCTCCTCCGCCACACAAACTCCGCTCCGCTCCACCGCCGGCAATGGCTTGAGCCGAGCTCCGCATCCCCTCCCCTCCTCGCGCCGACTGGGGACAGGCAATGGCGGCACGTCCGCCGCCCAGCCCGGCCTCCACCCCGCGCCGCCACCACCACCACCACCACAACCTCAGCCCGGCGGCCAGGCCCGGCCGCCACCTCCACCTCCACCTCGCCCGCTGCTTCCCCGAGCCGCTCCCCAAGCCCACACCGTCCCCGAACCCGCTCCTCTCCCTCCTCACCGCCGTGCCCGACTGGGCGGACGCCGTCTCCGAGCGGCGCATCCGGGAGCAGCGCCCGCTCTACACGCACGAGCAGTGGCGGGAGCACCGCAGCTCGCTGCGCCACCTGCGGCACCTCCTCTCCTCGCTCTCCTCCCGGGTCATCCTCTCCCTCGTGCCGCCCGTCTCCGCCTTCACCGCCTTCGCCGCCGCCGTCGCCACCTACAACACGCTCGCCCCGGACCACGCGCTCACCGCCTCCTCCCTGCCCTACCAGCTCACGGCGCCCGCCCTCGCGCTCCTCCTTGTCTTCCGCACCGAGGCCTCCTACGCGCGCTTCGACGAGGGCCGCAAGGCCTGGATGCGCGTCCTCGCCGGCGCCACCGAGCTCGCCGGCATGGTCATGCATTCCTGCGGCGCCGGCGAGCGCGGGGACAACGACACCGGCAGGGGCGCGCTCGTCAACTACATCCTCGCCTTCCCCGTCGCGCTCAAGGTGAGTGAGAGAGATCCACCACTGCCGCATGCCACTGTGCCCTGTGTGTTCGTCGTTATGCTTGTGCTGCAAAAAGGAGAAAGCTTTGCTTGATGGAGTATAAATGAAGAGTCTTTACAACATTCATGTGGTGGAGTGTAAGGCAATATGTGGTTCTGCTGAAAATTGGTAGTACAGGTAAAGGTTTAGTCAGGGCTGCCCTGGAACTGCATCAATTCATTCATGTCAAGTGGTATGTTTTGGCTCTTGCGATTGATTATGTCCTTGTATGATTCCTTCTGCTACTCTTGATGCACATGTACTTGCAATGGACATGTCCTGCATAATTCGATTTGCTTACATTGATGTCAACCTACTTGCAATGGACCATGTTCTTGATAATTCTATTTGCTTACATTGATGTCAACCTACTTGCAATGGACCATGTTCTTGATAATTCTATTTGCTTACATTGATGTCAACCTACTTGTAATGGACCATGTTCTTGACAAAATTGATGGTAGATTTTATTGAATGCTATGATATGCTTCCCCTCATTATTAATTTGCTATTCTTGCCCATGCTTGAGATTATATTCTGTTTTTTGCAATATAAAGTTGATTTGACTGTCTGAAATACTCCTGTTAGCATGTTACTGTTTGTTTTCACTCCTCCCCCTTGTAGTACGATTAATGCTGCACTTCACCATTATGCTTCTCCTGGAGAAATTTTGCTTGATGACTGAAAGAGTCTAAGAACATTTCCATGTAGTGGAATGTAAGGCACTATGGATTTATTACTGAAATAGGTAAAGGTTCAGCAAGGATTAAGGACTGCCCTGGAACTGCATCAATTCATTCATTTGGCCCTTTGCGATTGATTATGTCCGTGTATAATTCGCTCTGCTATCGTTGATGAGCATGTGCTTGCAATGGACATGTCCTGTATTCATTTTCTTACATTGATGTTAACCTACTTGCAATGGGTCATGTCCTTGACAAAATTGATGTAGTAGATTTGTGTGGAAGCCTATCCTTCCTCCAATTATTATTCATGCTTCGGATTATATTCTGCATTTTGTTGTATAAACTTTATTTTGACCAGGTCCCTGAAATAGATGTTAGCCTGTTACTGTCTGTTTTTCACTCCTACCGAGTTTAATGTTACACTTATGTTTTTTTATTTGTTTCAGTGTCATATCACTAGCAACTCCGACATAAGAAAGGACCTTCAGGGCTTGCTCGCAGAGGATGACCTGAATGTTATCATGAGCTCAAAACACCGGCCTCGTTGTATCATCGAGTTCATTTCGCAGAGTCTCCAGATTTTGGATTTCGAGGAACATAAGCGGAGTATCATGGTAACCCTTCTGCCTTTTCTTCCTGCAAAACCTTCAGTGCTAACAGTCACCGTGTGATCTGCGACCTAATGCCAGTTATTTTCTTTTGGCTGTAGGAGTCTAAACTGTCTTGTTTTCTTGAAGGGATTTGTGTGTGTGAGCAGATCATCGGGATCCCTGTTCCTCTGTCTTACACTAGGCTTACCTCAAGGTTTCTTGTCCTGTGGCATCTTACGCTTCCAATCATACTATGGGCAGAATGTAAATGGATAGTCGTTCCAGCTACTTTTGTCAGTGCTGCCTCTTTATTCTGCATTGAGGAAGTAAGTTTCTACCTATTTTCATTCCACAAAATATGCTTCCATTTCAACCTGTTCATAAGTAGTGATATGCTGCTGCAAGCTGTTTTGGGTGACTTTTTTTACATCAATTGTTGTGCGTGACTTTATATATGCATACTGATAGACCTATCGATGCTTCTCTCAAATCTTCTATAGACGGTGTAGCATACATCTACGGTTCTTACTTTATTCTGCCAAAGTTTTATTATGCTCGTAGACTGCTGATGGGCCGACACTCAAGATGTTACTAAAACAGAAAGCATTACAATGATGCCCCTGCTCTATCTGTTTGTTTTGTAGGGTTATAAACTCGCTTCATCTCATCAGTTACTTGTATTTGCCCCCTTTATCATACATGTGCACCTGTGCTAAACCACTAACGCCTGGTGCATTTTCAGGTGGGTGTTCTCATCGAGGAGCCGTTCCCGATGCTAGCCCTCGATGCGCAGTGCAAGCAGCTCCACGACAGCATGCGCGACATGATGTCGGTGCAAGGCCTGGTCCGAAAGCAACTGGTCGCCAAGACCAAGGGCCGCGGCAGAGGCGGTAGGCTCCCGCAGAACGGCTGGCCCGTCTCCACCTCCAGGAGCGAGCAGGTGAAGGTCGACTGATGGAGCTGGCTGGCGGCGAATCATTCAAGAACAGCGGCAGTTGGAAGCAACCGAAGTGTCTGCGGTTTGTGATGTGCAGTCCCACTTCCAGGTATAGATGATGATGATGCTGCTGCTGCAACGAACAGCAGCTTGCCTGGTCCACTATGTGAGAGTTAACACAAGCTGGTCCATTGATTTGTTGTGGCTGAGCAGAGTTCTGGATTGAGTAGTGAAGTAGTAGAATAAAGTGGTGAGGATGCAGTGTAGTGTAGCTCAGGCCTCACTTGAGTTGGTAGGTAAGCAAGGTGTACCAGCAGCAGCATCTAGTGCATGTAGTAGAAATGGAATGTAGTAGCTTCTCTATCTACCCTAGCTTTGTATATAGTCCTGGTGAGCTATTTATTTGTCTGTAAGAGTACAATTAGAGTACTGATCATCATATGAATGCATAGCAGTTGCTACTTTGTGTGTAGTACTACTATATGTATGACAGTAATGGCTAACCCTTTTAATTTGGTGGCCTAAAACTAGTTTGGAGCATCTTCAACACCAGCTCAATAATTTGGTGCCCTGAAACTAGCTTTAGGTGAGAAGAGAGAAGGGTTTTGGACACCAAAAGGCTTTCTACTCTCTACCATCCCTAAAACTAGTACCGTAAGATTTGGTCTTCTTCTAGCACTTGTATTTGTGCATATTGTAAAATTATATAAAACATGTCAAATTAATTCAAAACAAACACTAAAACACAAATAATACTGAACTATTATATATTTATCAGTCGCTCAGATCAAATTCAACACAATTGTTCATCAAACATAACACAAAGTGCATCACGCATAACATGGAACATAGAAGTACTAGCGGTCTTGTTGCTCATTTCATGTCTACCACTCGATGAGATCTTGTTGAGGAGTTTTATTAGTATCCGATCTCAAATTTCTTGGTGAACTTGACAAGAGTTTCATGAGTATCCGCATCTTGAATTTCATGGCGAGCTTAAAGAAAGCGTCGGATGTGGTCTTCCCTTCTAACCGGATGCACCACCCTTCTCCTGAAATCATATATAGTAGGAGTAATTCAGCTCTTGGCTACGCTCATGCTCAGATCATGTTGTGCAAGGTCACATCGACATTCATGATGTACGTGAGGATTTCTTGATCCCAAAATCAAGTCGGTCCTCGCATAATAGCAAACTAGGCTTGCAAAATTCCAAATACAAATCCACATCCTTCCTAACAGCCGCTTGAGCATTATGGAATTGAATTTGTTTTTTACCTTGGGCCTTGGAATAGGCTCCACAAAGATCGTCTTCCCATCCATTAGGTAGTAGTCCATGTTGTATGCGTGGCCATTTGCTTGAAACTCACTGGATAGCCATGCAAAGAGTGGTGATCAATGGAGCACACCGATGTCATCGCAAGATCCAAGGATACCCAAAACCATGTCTACTGATCTACCATGGCTTTAGGAATGATGATGGCATCTTCACATGGCCTTTGAACTGTTCATGTCATGCACATGACAGTTCTTTCACCTTCGGTGCATGCAATTGATTGGATCGGGCATCCTGAGAAAACCGAGCTTTGATCATCTTCAAAAGTCAGTGAGCGTTGCGTGCTCTCCGAATACTCTGGCACAAACACTTCAAAGCATGGTCCGAAAGCAACTGGCTGCCAAGACCCGAGGGCCGCGGCAGAGGCGGTAGGCTCCCGCAGAACGGCCGGCCCGGCTCCAGCTCCATGAGCGAGCAGGTGAAGGTCGATTGATTGAGCCGGTGGCGAGTTATTCAAGGACGGCAACTCAAGTGTCTGCGGTTTGTGGCATGCATGATGCATCAGCAGGAGAGTCCCACTTCCAGGTAGATACTCCATCCGTCCGGTGTTACTTGTCGTATAAATGAATAAAAATAAATGTATCTAAAACTAAAATACATCTAGATATATCCATTTTTATGACAAGTATTTTCGGTCTGAAGGAATAGTAGATATGCTGGTTGCAATGAATAACAGCTTTCCAGCCCTACTGTCTGAGAAATGGTACAAGCTGGTCCATTAATGAGGATGGAGTAAAACTCGGTGAATTACTGGAATAAAGTGGTGGGGTGTACGTAGTGTAGCGCAGCTCCGGCCTAACTTGATCATGTTCGTGTAGCAGCAGCAGCAGCAGATACACTAGTATCAATAGCATGTAGTGCATGTACAGATAAACGGGATCCTGTTCCAGCCAGAGAGATGTAGGAGTATGTGGCTAGCTCTATCCCAGACTTGTTATAGTTTTGTTTTTTTTTGAAATCGGAGACAAAATATTTGCCTCATCTCATTAGTTAAGAAGAAGAAGACAAGGTTTTGATGACCACAAAGGTCAGTACACAAAGGAAGGGATCACTCTCCCGGAATTAAATTTCCCAAATATTTAGCCCTAGAGTTTTGGTGAGCTATTTATTTATTTATCTGTAGGAGTACAATTAGGGTACTGATATGATATTGAAGCCTAGTGTAAGAGTAGTATCAGAGTATCAATAATGGTTAACCCTTTCAGCTGGGTAGTTGTTTTTTACTAGTCGGCTAACAATAGTTTGTAAATCCACCGCACCACTTGCCTAGCTAACAAATGAGTTGATGCATTAGCCTAATGACATGCTCAAAATTACCACAGAGAAAGCTGCATTCCTCGTTAGCGGAAAGAGGCGTGTGCGCGCCTGGGAGAATTAATCATTTCTGCTCGCTCAAATACGAATGGTCATGTTTTTTCACTCGCCTAGATAATTGTCCACTGCATTGCTCTAATAGGTTAGCATGTGGTTTACACGTCATTATATTGTTATAATGTGATTGCGTAAAAACACGTTTTTATAAGCATTTTATTAAACTGTGATAAGTTATTCGGCAAGACAATAAAAGACAGGAAGGTTGAGGTGGTTTTCGGGAAAACCGGTACAGAGACGAGTGAGCAAAAATCATAATTAAGAGAGGTATTGGAAACTACTTCTTTCGTTCCATAATGTAACATATTTTTTGACACAACATTATAAGACAAAGGGAATATGTAGTTGGACGAGCGATAGAAGCTTGTGTTTTTTTCCATGTATTCATTACCTTCTTTAAGCGAAGGCAAAAATAATATCTTGTCCTTTATACATTAGTATGAGAAACCAGGACCCGCTCCTAAGTGACACGGGGGCGATCAAATCCAGCGGCTCTCCACCCCGCCCTCTACTTTTTTCTTTAAAGATCCAACATTTGCTGACTTCAATTAATTTAGCACGGGGCATATGGAAAACATAGTGTTGATCAAGTGATCGGGGGGCAAGAGCGAAAGGAAAGAACATTAAATAGGAGGGAACAATTTCCCACCCTGAGTGCAACTATCTTGTTATCTCATAGATACATCCCTAAATTGGAGAATGGCGTTTTGGAGGCTGAGCTCCATAAAGGCCTTTATTTTTGAAAAATTCAAATTTAAACTTTTATGTTTCAAAAAACACTGAAAAAATATATGTGTATGTAAGGATGTAACCCATACGTGTGTAAAATTTCATGATGAAATACGTTGAAATACGATCTGTACAAAAAGGTCAAATTGATGGCCTGGGAGGATGAATAGTATCATGTGTTAAACAACCTCAGATCTGTCTTTTTTGCACAGCCCTCATTTCAACACATTTTGCCTTGAAAATTTACACACATGTGTTATGCCTTCATGTATATCTGCATTTTATTTCAGGATTTTTTGAAATGTAAAAATATGAATTATGATGAAATTTGGATTTTAAATTTGGAGGCCTCCGGTGAGCTCGGTCACCAAAGGCAATTTCTACCTAAATTGGGTCTATATTTCTTTGGCTCCACTCTCTTCATCCTTTCCCTTTTTATGTTGGAAATATGCCCTAGAGGCAATAATAAAATGGTTATTATTGTATTTTCTTGTTCATGATAATTGTCTATTGTTCATGCTATAATTATGTTAACCGAAAACCGTAATACATGTGTGAATACATAGACCACAACATGTCCCTAGTGAGCCTCTAATTGGCTAGCTCGTTGATCAATAGATGGTCACGGTTTCATGATCATGGACATTGGATGTCGTTGATAACGGGAATGGACAAGACCCAATCCTAAGCATAGCACAAGATCGTGTAGTTTGTCTGCTAAAGCTTTTCCAATGTCAAGTATCATTTCCTTAGACCATGAGATTGTGTAACTCCCGGATATCGTAGGAATACTTTGGGTGTGCCAAACGTCACAACGTAACTGAGTGGCCATAAAGGTACACTACAGGTATCTCCGAAAGTGTCTGTTGGGTTGGCACGAATCGAGACTGGGATTTGTCACTCCGTATGACGGAGAGGTATCTCTGGGGCCACTCGGTAAGACATCATCATAATGAGCTCAATGTGACTAAGGAGTTAGCCAAGGGATGATGTGTTGCGAAACGAGTAAAGAGACTTGCCGGTAATGAGATTGAACAAGGTATAGGGATACCGACGATCGAATCTCGGGCAAGTATCATACCGATAGACAAAGGGAATTGTATACGGGATTGATTGAATTCCCGACATCGTGGTTCATCCGATGAGATCATCGTGGAGCATGTGGGAGCCAACATGGGTATCCAGATCCCGTTGTTGGTTATTGACCGGAGAGTTGTCTCGGTCATGTCTACGTGTCTCCCGAACCCGTAGGGTCTACACACTTAAGGTTCGATGATGCTAGGGTTATAGGGAAATAGTGGACGTGATTACCGAAGGTTGTTCGGAGTCCCGGATGAGATCCCAGACGTCACGAGAAGTTCCGGAATGGTCCGAAGACAAAGATTGATATATAGGAAGTGAGGTTTTGGTTACCGGAAATGTTTCGGGCGTCACCGGTAACGTACCGGGACCACCGGAAGGGTTCCGGAGGTCCACGGGGAGGGGCCACGGCCCCCGGAGGGCTGCATGGGCCGAAGGTGGAGGGAACCAGCCCCTAGGTGGGCTGGTGCGCCCCTCCCACCTGGCCCAAGGCGCACCAAGGAGAGAGGGGGGCAAACCCTAGGCCTAGATGGGCCCTAGGCCCACCCTAGGGCTGCTAGGGCTGCCGCACCACCTCTCCCTCCCTTGGCCGCCGCCCAAGTCCCATCTAGGGTTGCCGCCGGCCCCTAGGGTGGGACCCTAGGGCGCAGCCCTCCCTCCTCCTCCTCCTCCTATATATAGTGGAGCCCTTGGGGTAGCCGGAGACACGCATCTCTCTCTCCCACGGTGCAGCCCTACTCCTCCCTCTCCTCGTCCTCCGTAGTGCTTAGCGAAGTTGTGCCGGAGTACCACGCAGCTCCACCGTCACCACGCCGTCGTGCTGCCGGAGCTCTCCCTCAACCTCTCCTTCCTCCTTGCTGGATCAAGGCGTAGTAGACGTCACCGGGCTGCACGTGTGTTGAACGCGGAGGCGCCGTTGTTCGGCGCTAAGATCGGAGTCTACCGCGATCTGAATCGCTACGAGTATGACTCCACCAACCGCGTTCTTGTAACGCTTCCGGTTAGCGATCTTCAAAGGTATGAAGATGCAATCTCTTCCCACTCGTTGCTGATTTCTTCATAGATAGATCTTGATGATCGTAAGAGTTTTTTTGATTTACTACTACGTCTCTCAACATTTTATACTCCCATCCGTACCAAAATATAAGACGTTTTTCGCAGTTTAAATCGAACTGTAAAAAACGAGTTATATCTTGATACAGAGGTACTCGGTACATTACAAGTACGAGAGAAAAGATGATGGCCAAAGGAGAATGAGAGTGTGTGCGCACAATGCTGCGTTGAGGATGAGTTTTCAAAGCACATGTCAAGGGAATGAACCGAAGGTAGGTGGTAGTACTTTTCGGCAAAGTGGAACAGAACGAATCAAACAAACCCAGTTGGCGACGCCTAGTTAGTAGTGGTGCTGTTGGGTCACCTAATTCACCAGTGCAAAGTCGTGGAAACAAACCATGCATTTCGGTGTCGTGTCCCATGTGCAAAGGAAAGAGCGGTGCTACGCGCATGGACAGTTTCCTGGCCGATTTCGGTCGCTCGCTCCATCCTAAAATCATTTTAAACCGTGTGGTTTTAAAAGAAGCATCGTTCGCAACGGAAATGCTTTTGCCCACGCTGGTGTGATAGTGTTTGAGCAACTCTAGCAGACTATGTATTCCGTAAAACTGAAATCACGGTTTACAGTTTGCGCAGCAGAGTCTATATAGACTCAAAATAGCCGCAACAAAATGGAAACCGTAACTGGAACTGCATAATTTCAAAAACTAGTTTCGCGCGATAAATTAACGCTAAAGCGCGCAGATCATTCATACATAATGACAGATCATTTATACATAGCACAAATTTTTTACATAAAAAGCTCACAGGACGTTACCCTACCCTAGAACCGGCCAAAATCAAGCTCGCGGGAGCTCATATGGTGCGGTAGCCGACCTTATCGAGCTCACCGGAGCCCCGCGACGGCGCTCAATCGGAGTCGGAGGTGAGGTCGACATAGATCCTCTCCTGCTCGGCCTTCTCGCGGCACCACTCCTCCTCCTTCTCGTAGAGCATGACGTCGATCTACTCCTCCCTCTGGCGGCACTGCAGCTCCTCTTCCTCCTCTCACGCACTGCGCGCGAGCATTGCAGCCAAAATCACATCCGCCTCCGCCACGGGAAGGAAGTCCTACAGCTCGCCGCTCCGGCTCCGCCTCGGCATCCAGCTCTCTCTTGACCGCACGGACCGGGGGAGGGGGGGGGGGCTCCTCCGGTTCCCTTTTCACCGGGGTGAGCGAGGAGCGCGAGTTGGACGCCCCGGAGGAGCTGCCTGTGCCGGAGAAGAGCCGCCCGCGCCCGCGGCCATACTCTTCCGTCTCGTGGAGGAGAAGCGATGACGGCGACGGCGGTGCGCGGTTCATGTACCGCAGGGCGAAGCGTTTTCGTGCCGTGTTGTCTTTGATGCAGCGCCCCCGTTCGGGGTCGTCCTCGCCGTGCCGGCCGGAGCTCCATATCACGCGGATCAGGGGGGATTTTAGACACCGACGGTAAGAAACGAAGGTGAGAAATGGGAAATCGCGACCGCGGAGGGATCATAGCCGTACGGTGAACAGAGTTGATGGCTGCTGTTGTACACCGTAGTACAGAGATCGTACGTCCGCAAATGCACCCTACGTCCGTGCATCGCATAGAGACTACTCACTCACGTACACAGATGGTATGTCTGCAAATGCAACCTATGTTCCTGCCTAGTACTACTGCCTAGTACAAGGTTCTACAAGGATAGTAAGCATCATCAGCAATCTTTTGTCTTGGACGTAGGCACTGTGTCGGTCCTATCTGACTCTATGATTGCTGTGTTTTTTTTTTCTTTGTTGGACGGTTGGTATTTAATTATGTATATTTTAGTTAGAGCAATTCTGGCAAGCCCTTATAATGCCTTGACCCGTAAAATTACTGTTAGTTTACGGGTTTACGGTGAAAAAAAATGGCCCGAATATCAGACGCGAAACCGCGTTTTTTTTTTGTCAATGTTGTCGCTTTATTTAAAACACAAAGTTGGGAATCTCATGTCCTCCCGGGGCCTGGGGGACAAGAGGTGGTAGGTTGAGAAGACAGGAAATGGGACCGTAGTCGTTGAGAAAGAACAAGAAAATGTCACGAGTTGTATTAGTGTAAATAAAAGCGAAGTAGTACTAGAGTGGATCTGGGTTTGGGCTTGGGTTTGGGTTTGGGCCGAATGATTGTGGGGTGTGGTGGGGCCGGATGGAGGGGAAAAGCAGGCTGCGGCCTGATTGATTGATTGATTGATTCAGGCATACGTAACGTGGTAAACAAACGCCCGACGGACCGAATCATTCAGTCCTGTCTGCCTGCCTGCCTGCTTGCTTGCTTTGGTTCGCCACTTCACCACTCCACTGGCTTCCTTCCTCGGTCTTCTCCCCATGAGTAAAGAGTATGATTAGTACGTACTAATAGGGAAACTAAGAACAAAACAGATGATTAGAGATGGAGGGGAGGAGATTAGAGAAAAGCAGAGAGCTAGGTCTCTAATTAAACTAAACTAAACTAAAACGAAACACAAGAAGCATGGCGCATTGAAGCCACGCCATGTGCTCCTGGGCGCCGTGGGCCCCATCTCCCATCAGTCCTTTCATCGCCGATTGCTCGCTCGCAGTCATTAAAACGAAACACCTGCCTCCCTACTACGCCTACGCCTATCGTGCTCCCACCCACAACAAGTCCTACGCACTAAGACCATCTCCAGCCGCCCCTAAAGAGGTCCTTCAAAAACCGTTTTTTTACACCGGCAGTCGAAAATCGACCCAATCGCGTCTCCACGAGCCCATTTTTCGTCAGCTAGGGACTAATTTAGCGTTGGCGTACCCAGACCGAACCCGGCGCGCTGGGGCCGCCTGGGGCCGCCACGCGAAACGATTTGGCACGAAAACAGGGGTGGATCCGTCGAGTCAGCGACCCCGAGCGCGCGTCATCGTCCTCATCGCCTCGGTTTCCCTGTGGGGAATCGAATCAATGCAAGGCTGCCGCCGGTCAGCCTTCCATTGATGTCGTGCCTTCACGAGCCGGCGTTCACGGGCGGCGCAGTCAGTACGGGCGTTCACGAGCCGGCGCCGCGCGTCCACACCTCGCCTCCCACGCGTCCGCACGGTGCCGCCCGCTCGCTGCTATAAAAGGCGACCTCGCCGGTGTTCACCACACCTCGTCGCCTGTCCCCAATCCCACCAGCGACGCCCTCTCTCTTCCCGGCGATCTTCTCTCTCCCTCTCTCCCCTCCCAATGGCCGAGCGCTACCCTGGCGACGGTGTGGCCGCAACGGCTTCGGCCGCCGACACCTCCATGAGGACGAGGCCCGCCTGCTGTTCGAGGCGGAGTACCCGGCGCCGCCGGACATGCGGGCGCCCCGCGCCTGGAGGCTTAGCCCGGGCGGCGTCCCCGTGCCACCGGTGCCCATCGGAGCCGAGCGGCGCTTCGAGATCGCCAAGATTCGGTCCACCCTATCCGAGGAGCATCGCCGGCAGCCGAGGTACGCACCGTACAACACCTCCCTCTGGACGGCCTACTTCGAACGCCGCCGCGAGGAGCAGCTCGCCTCCACCAACGGCGGCCCCACGCTCGGCCGCAACAACAACAACGATGGCCGCGTGTTTGGTGGGGCGTCCCCGGACGCACACTCGAGGCCGTCCTCGAGCACACCGAGGGCGGCAACGAGCCGCGCCTCGGGTACCCTGAGGCGACGTCCGTCTCCCGCCGGAGGGGCTCGTCGTGGCAGCCCCGGCGTATGGAGGCGTCGTCGTCGTTGTCCTCGTACTCCTCCGGCTCCCAGTCCTCCCACTCCTACGGCGCAACGCGCACGCCGCTCGTCGCCGTAAAGGCCGAGCCCGGGTTGTTGTCGCCGCTCTGACGCAACGGCTGCAGTAGCGGCGGCATCACCATCAACAAGGGGGCCGTCGCCGCGAGCCCTCGCCTTCCCGAGGCCACCTCCCCCTTGTCAGGCCAAAGACAGAGCCTGGCACGCCGGCGGTGGTCAAGCAGGAGCACCTGGCCATGGCCACCGCCGCCGACGAGGCCGCCTTGAAGTGGGCGCGGGACGACTACGTCCGGGAGGAGGTGGAGCGGCGCCGGGCCCTCGAGGAGATCGAGGCTCGCCCTCGTGCCCGCCGCGAGGATGAGATCGCCGGCCTCATCATCTTCGACGACGACAATGACGGGGAGGCGCCCGGGCCCTCCAACCCCGACCTGCACCGTCTCGGTGACGCAGGACAGGGCTGCAGCAGGGACGGCGGCCGCGGCGCGCCGGACGGCGACGACAGCGACGGGGATGGGGACGACGGCGACGACTACACCAACTTCTACACGCTCCTCGACATGTAGAATGCGGCGCACGGCCACGGGACAGCGGCGACGGGACAGCGGCGACGGGACGGCGGCGGCAGGACGGCGTAGTCTTTTTTTATTTTAGTTTTTGTATTTATTTCAATAAAAAATCGAACCTTTTAAACGTTCTTGGACCGATTCTATGCCCATAATGGGCTGAAAGCGGTGGTTCGGGGGCGACTCCGGGGGCGCGGTTGGGAAGCCGAGCCGCCCCAGGCCGATTTTAGCGTCGGCTGCCCCCGAGGCGGCACTAAATATTGGAAATATGCCCTAGAGGCAATAATAAATTAGTTATTATCATATTTCCTTGTTCATGATAATCGTTTATTATCCATGCTATAACTGTATTGATCGGAGACTTAAATGCATGTGTGGATACATAGACAAAACCATGTCCCTAGTATGCCTCTAATGGACTAGCTCGTTGATCAAAGGATGGTTAAGGTTTCCTAGCCATGGACATGAGATGTCATTTGATAACGGGATCACATCATTAGGAGAATGATGTGATGGATAAGACCCAAACTACAAACATAGCATATGATCGTGTCAGTTTATTGCTACTGTTTTCTGCATGTCAAGTATATGTTCCTATGACCATGAGATCATGCAACTCACGGATATCGGAGGAGTGCCTTGTGTGTATCAAACGTCGCAACGTAACTGGGTGACTATAAAGGTGCTCTACAGGTATCTCCGATGGTGTTTGTTGAGTTGGCATGGATCGAGACTGGGATTTGTTACTCCGTGTGACGGAGAGGTATCTCAGGGCCCACTCGGTAATACAACATCACAACAAGCCTTGCAAGCAATGTGGCTAAGTGTTAGTCACGGGATCTTGTATTACGGAACGAGTAAAGAGACTTGCCAGTAACGAGGTTGAACTAGGTATGGAGATACCGACGATCGAATCTCGGGCAAGTAACATACCGAAGAACAAAGGGGACGTTATACGGGATTAACTGAATCCTTGACATAGAGGTTCGACCGATAAAGATCTTCGTAGAATATGTAGGAACCAATGTGGACGTCCAGGTCCCACCATTGGTTATTGACCGTAGAGGTGTCTCGGTCATGTCTACATAGTTCTCGAACCCGCAGGGTCTGCACACTTAAGGTTCGGTGACGTTTCGGTAGTGTAGAGTTATGTATGGTGGTGACCGAAGGTTGTTCGGAGTCCCGGATGAGATCCCGGACGTCACGAGGAGCTCCGGAATGGTCCGGAGGTAAAGATTCATATATAGGAAGTCCCAGTTTGGTTTCCGGAAAAGTTTCGGGCTCATCGGTAGTGTACCGGGAGTATCGGTATTGTACCGAGAGTGCCGGTAGTGTACCGGAGGACCTCCGGGAGGGGTATTTCGACCCCAAGAGGTACATGGGCTGTGGGAGAATAATAACCAGCCCTTAGTGGGCTGGGAAAACAGCCACAAAGGCCCATGGCGCAGGAGAGAAAGTCCTAAAGCAAAAAGTGGAAAATCAGCCAATAGGAGGCAATCCTACTCCAACTAAGATTGGAGGTGAAGTAGGATTGCTCCCACCTCCTATTTCGGCCGACCCAAAGGCCTTGGCTGCCTCTCCTCTCCTCTCCTCCTATATATACTAGTGGATTGGGTGGTTTTTGGACAGAATTTCCGGCCACGTGCTACCCGTTCCACCGGTGCATAGTTTCTCCTCTAGATCGTAGTTCCGCAGTGCTTAGGCGAAGCCCTGCCGGAATTGCTCCACCACCATCACCGGAGCGCCGTCACGCTGCCGGTGAACTCTCTCTCCTCTCCACCCCTCTTGCTGGATCAAGACGGTGGAGATCGTCATCAAGCTGCACGTGTGCTGAACGCGGAGGTGCCGTCCGTTCGGTACTAGATCGGAAGGATCGTGATCAAGGCCACGAGACGTTCGTGATTGGATCGTGGGACGGATCGTGACGAGATCGTGGGACGGTTCGTGATTGGTTCGCGGGACGGTTCGTGATTGGATCGCGGGACGCTCGGCGATTTGGATCGCGGAGAAGTTCGACTACACCAACCGCGTTTCTTAACGCTTCCCGCTTAGCGATCTACAAGGGTACGTAGATCCACTCTCCCTCTCGTAGATGCTCATCACCATGGATAGGTTTGCGTGTGCGTAGGAAAATTTTTGTTTCCCATGCGACGTTCCCCAACAGTGGCATCATGAGCTAGGTTGATGGTTCGATGAGATCTCGAGTAGAACACAAAAGGTTTGTGGGCGTTGATGCTTAGATTGCTTCCTCCCTTGGTTGGATTTTGGTTCAGCGGGATTGTGAGATGAAGCGGCCCGGACCAACATTACTCGTACGCTTACGAGAGACCGGTTCCCTCGACGCAACTTGTTGCTTAGATGGCTTGCGGGTGACAGTTTCTCTCACTTTAGTTGGATCGGATCCGACAAAGGCGGTCCTTGAGAAGGTTGAAAAGCAATCTATGTATCACCGTTGTGGTTTATACGTAGGTGAGAATCGTTCTTGCTAGATACCCGTAGCAGCCACGTAAAACATGCAACAACAATTAGAGGACGTCTAACTTGTTTTTGCAGGGTATGTTGTGATATGATATGGCCAATTACATGATGAGATATATGTAATGTATGAGATGATCATGTGATGTATAGATTATCACGACTTGCATGTCGGTGATTACGGCAACCGGCAGGAGCCATAAGGTTGTCTTTAATTATTGTATGACCTGCGTGTCAATCATTAAGCGCTATGTAATGCTTTACTTTATCGCTACGGTAGCAATAGTAGTAGAAGAATGCAGGGCGTGACAACCCCGATGGCGACACGTTGATGGAGATCAAGATGATGGAGATCATGGTGTCATGCCGGTGACGATGGAGATCATGCCGGTGTTTCGAAGATGGAGATCTTAAACACAAGTTGATAGCCATATCATGTCACTTATGAATTGCATGAGATGTTAATCCTTTTATGCACCTTGTTTTGCTTAGTACGACGGTAGCATTATAAGGTGATCCCTCACTTAAATTTCAAGATGAACTGTGTTCTCCCCGAGTGTGCACCGTTGCGAAAGTTCGTCGTGTCGAGACACCACGTGATGATCGGGTGTGATAGACTCTACGTTCACATACAACGGGTGCAAGCCAGATTTGCACGTGCAGAACACTCGGGTTAAACTTGACGAGCCTAGCATGTACAGACATGGCCTCGGAACACAAGAGACCAAAAGGTCGAACATGAGTCATATAGTAGATATGATCAACATAATGATGTTCACCATTGAAGCCACCTTAACTCACGTGATGATCGGACTTGAGTTGGTGAATTTGGATCATGTGACACTCAGATGACCCGAGGGATGTCAATTTGAGTGGGAGCTTTAGTAATTTGATTAACTAAACTCATTATCTTGAACAATAGTCTAAGTAACCTTTGCATATTTATGTTGTAGATCAATGGCTCGCGCAGTAGCACCCCTGAATTTTAATGCGTTCCTAGAGAAAGCTAAATTGAAAGATGATGGAAGTAACTTTGTTGACTGGGCCCGTAATCTGAGGATTATCCTCACGGCTTCCCAGAAGTCATATGTCCTTGATGCACCGCTTGGTGACCAGCCAGAAGACATGACCTCCGAAGACGTTAAGAACGCTTGGGAGGCTCGTGCTGGAGACTACTCAATAGTTCAGTGTGCAATATTGTATGGCTTAGAACCGGGACTTCAAAGACGTTTTGAACGTCATGGGGCATATGAGATGTTCCAGGAGTTGAAGTTTATCTTTCAAAAGAATGCCCGGATCGAGAGGTATGAGACCTCCGATAAATTCTATGCTTGCAAGATGGAGGAGAATGGGTCTATTAGTGAGCACATACTCAGAATGTCTGGGTACTCAAACCGTCTAGCGGAGTTGGGAATTACCCTTCCGCCGGAGGCGATCACTGATAGAGTTCTTCAATCGCTGCCACCTAGTTACAAGAGCTTTGTGATGAACTATAACATGCATGGGATGAACAAGTCAGTCGCCGAGCTGTTTGCGATGTTGAAAGTCGCTGAGTCTGAAATCCAGAAAGAACATCAAGTGTTGATGGTCAATAAAACCACTAGTTTCAAGAAAAACGGCAAAGGCAAAGGCAAGAAGGGTAAAACCAAGAAGGATGGCAAAGCAGTTGCTACTCCTACAAAGAAGCCTAAGCAAGGACCTAAGCCAGAAACTGAGTGCTTTCATTGCAAAGGAACTGGTCATTGAAAGCGGAACTGCCCCAAGTACCTGGCTGGCAAGAAGGCGGCCAACGACAAACAAGGTATATATGATATACATGTTATTGATGTGTACCTTACTAGTTCTCGTAGTAGTGCCTGGGTATTTGATACCGGTTCGGTTGCTCACATTTGCAACTCAAAACAGGAACTACGGAATAAACGAAGACTGGCAAAGGACGAAGTGACGATGCGCGTGGGAAATGGTTCCAAGGTTGATGTGATCGCCGTCGGCACGCTCTCTCTTCGATTACCATCAGGATTAGTGATGAACCTAAATAATTGTTATTTAGTGCCTGCGTTAAGCATGAACATTATATCTGGATCTTGTTTATTGCGAGACGGTTACTCATTTAAATCAGAGAATAAAGGTTGTTCTATTTATATGAGTAATATCTTTTATGGTCATGCACCCAATGTTAGGGGTTTATTCATATTGAATCTTGATAGTGATGACACACATGTTCATAACATTGATGCCAAAAGATGTAGAGTAGTTAATGATAGTACCACTTTCTTGTGGCACTGCCGTTTAGGTCATATTGGTGTAAAACGCATGAGGAAGCTCCATGCTGATGGACTTTTGGAGTCACTTGATTTTGAATCACTTGACACATGTGAACCATGCCTTATGGGCAAGATGACCAAAACGCCGTTCTCTGGAACAATGGAACGGGCGAGTGACTTATTGGAAATCATACATACTGATGTGTGCGGTCCAATGAATGTCGAAGCGCGCGGTGGTTATCGTTATTTTCTCACCTTCACTGATGACTTGAGTAGATATGGGTATATTTACTTGATGAAGCACAAGTCTGAAACATTTGAAAAGTTCAAGCAATTTCAGAGTGAAGTTGAGAATCATCGTAACAAGAAGATTAAATTTCTTCGATCTGATCGAGGAGGTGAATATCTGAGTTATGAGTTTGGCAATCACTTAAGACAGTGTGGAATTGTTTCACAGTTGACACCGCCCGGGACACCACAGCGTAATGGTGTGTCTGAACGTCGTAATCGGACCTTATTGGATATGGTGCGTTCTATGATGTCTCTTGCTGATTTGCCACTATCGTTTTGGGGTTATGCATTAGAGACAGCTGCATTCACTTTAAATAGGGCACCATCAAAATCCGTTGAGACGACGCCATATGAACTGTGGTTTGGCAAAAAGCCGAAGTTGTCGTTTCTTAAAGTTTGGGGATGTGATGCTTATGTCAAAAAGCTTCAGCCTGAAAAGCTGGAACCCAAAGCGGAAAAGTGCGTCTTCATAGGATACCCGAAAGAGACAGTCGGGTATACCTTCTATCTCAGATCCGAGGGCAAAGTGTTTGTCGCTAAGAACGGAACATTTCTTGAGAAAGAGTTTCTCTCGAAAGAATTGAGTGGGAGGAAAATAGAGCTTGATGAGGTTATTGAACCTTTACTTCAACCAGAGAGTAGCGCAGCACAGAAAGATGTTTCTGTGGAACCTACAACGGTAGAAGAGGAAGTTAATGATGATGATCATGAAGCTCCGGATCAAGCTGCTATTGAACCTCGTAGGTCGACAAGGACGCGTACTACTCCCGAGTGGTACGGCAACCCTGTCTTAGAGGTCATGTTGTTGGACAACAATGAACCTACGAGCTATGGAGGAGCAGTGATGGGCCCGGATTCCGAGAAATGGTTAGAGGCCATGCAATCTGAGATGGGATCCATGTATGAAAACAAAGTATGGACTTTGGAAGTACTACCTGAAGGGCGAAAGGCCATTCAGAACAAATGGATCTATAAGAAGAAGACGGACGCGGATGGTAATGTCACCGTCCATAAAGCTCGACTTGTGGCAAAGGGTTTTTCACAAGTTCAAGGAGTTGACTACGATGAGACTTTCTCACCCGTAGCGATGCTTAAGTCTGTCAGAATCATGTTGGCAATAGCTGCTTATTTCGACTATGAAATTTGGCAGATGGACGTCAAAACGGCATTCCTCAACGGTTTCCTTGAGGAAGAGTTGTATATGATGCAACCCGAAGGTTTTGTCGATCCAGAGAATGCTGACAAAGTTTGCAAACTCCAGCGATCCATTTATGGACTGGTGCAAGCATCTCGGAGTTGGAATAAACGCTTTGATGAGGTGATCAAAGCGTTTGGGTTTATACAAGTTTATGGAGAAGCTTGTATTTACAAGAAAGTGAGTGGGAGCTCTATAGCGTTTCTAGTGTTATATGTGGATGACATATTGCTGATCGGAAACGATATAGAAATGCTGGAAAGCGTGAAGGAATATTTGAATAAGAGTTTTTCAATGAAGGACCTAGGAGAAGCTGCTTTCATATTAGGCATTAAGATCTATAGAGATAGGTCGAGACGCTTAATAGCACTTTCACAGAGCACATACCTTGATAAAGTTTTGAAGAAGTTCAAAATGGAACAGGCCAAGAAGGGGTTCTTGCCTGTGTTGCAAGGTGTGAAGTTGAGTAAGACTCAATGCCCAGTGACTGCAGAAGATAAAGAAAAGATGAGCGTCATCCCCTATGCTTCAGCCATAGGCTCTATCATGTATGCAATGCTGTGCACAAGACCTGATGTCAGCCTTGCCATAAGTATGGCTGGAAGGTTTCAAAGTGATCCTGGAATGGAGCACTGGCAAGCGGTCAAGAATATCCTTAAGTACCTTAACAGGACTAAGGACATGTTTCTCATTTATGGAGGTGATGAAGAGCTCGTCGTAAAGGGTTACGTCGATGCAAGCTTTGACACTGATCCGGACGATTCTAAATCGCAAACCGGATACGTATTTATTCTTAACGGGGGAGCGGTAAGCTGGTGCAGTTCCAAGCAAAGCGTGGTAGCTGATTCTACGTGCGAAGCGGAGTACATCGCAGCCTCGGAGGCAGCGAAGGAAGGTGTCTGGATGAAGCAGTTCATGACAGATCTTGGAGTAGTGCCTAGTGCACTGAATCCAATAAATCTGTTCTGTGACAACACTGGTGCCATTGCTCTAGCCAAGGAACCAAGGTTTCACAAGAGGACCAGACACATAAAGCGACGCTTCAACTCCATCCGGTTCTACATCGAGGAGAAGGACATAAATATTTGCAAAGTGCACACAGATCTGAATGTTGCAGACCCGTTGACTAAACCTCTTCCAAGGGCTAAACATGATCAACACCAGAACTGTATGGGTGTTCGATTCATTACCATGTAAATCACATAGTGATGTGAACTAGATTATTGACTCTAGTGCAAGTGGGAGACTATTGGAAATATGCCCTAGAGGCAATAATAAATTAGTTATTATCATATTTCCTTGTTCATGATAATCGTTTATTATCCATGCTATAACTGTATTGATCGGAGACTTAAATGCATGTGTGGATACATAGACAAAACCATGTCCCTAGTATGCCTCTAATGGACTAGCTCGTTGATCAAAGGATGGTTAAGGTTTCCTAGCCATGGACATGAGATGTCATTTGATAACGGGATCACATCATTAGGAGAATGATGTGATGGATAAGACCCAAACTACAAACATAGCATATGATCGTGTCAGTTTATTGCTACTGTTTTCTGCATGTCAAGTATATGTTCCTATGACCATGAGATCATGCAACTCACGGATATCGGAGGAGTGCCTTGTGTGTATCAAACGTCGCAACGTAACTGGGTGACTATAAAGGTGCTCTACAGGTATCTCCGATGGTGTTTGTTGAGTTGGCATGGATCGAGACTGGGATTTGTTACTCCGTGTGACGGAGAGGTATCTCAGGGCCCACTCGGTAATACAACATCACAACAAGCCTTGCAAGCAATGTGGCTAAGTGTTAGTCACGGGATCTTGTATTACGGAACGAGTAAAGAGACTTGCCAGTAACGAGGTTGAACTAGGTATGGAGATACCGACGATCGAATCTCGGGCAAGTAACATACCGAAGAACAAAGGGGACGTTATACGGGATTAACTGAATCCTTGACATAGAGGTTCGACCGATAAAGATCTTCGTAGAATATGTAGGAACCAATGTGGACGTCCAGGTCCCACCATTGGTTATTGACCGTAGAGGTGTCTCGGTCATGTCTACATAGTTCTCGAACCCGCAGGGTCTGCACACTTAAGGTTCGGTGACGTTTCGGTAGTGTAGAGTTATGTATGGTGGTGACCGAAGGTTGTTCGGAGTCCCGGATGAGATCCCGGACGTCACGAGGAGCTCCGGAATGGTCCGGAGGTAAAGATTCATATATAGGAAGTCCCAGTTTGGTTTCCGGAAAAGTTTCGGGCTCATCGGTAGTGTACCGGGAGTATCGGTATTGTACCGAGAGTGCCGGTAGTGTACCGGAGGACCTCCGGGAGGGGTATTTCGACCCCAAGAGGTACATGGGCTGTGGGAGAATAATAACCAGCCCTTAGTGGGCTGGGAAAACAGCCACAAAGGCCCATGGCGCAGGAGAGAAAGTCCTAAAGCAAAAAGTGGAAAATCAGCCAATAGGAGGCAATCCTACTCCAACTAGGATTGGAGGTGAAGTAGGATTGCTCCCACCTCCTATTTCGGCCGACCCAAAGGCCTTGGCTGCCTCTCCTCTCCTCTCCTCCTATATATACTAGTGGATTGGGTGGTTTTTGGACAGAATTTCCGGCCACGTGCTACCCGTTCCACCGGTGCATAGTTTCTCCTCTAGATCGTAGTTCCGCAGTGCTTAGGCGAAGCCCTGCCGGAATTGCTCCACCACCATCACCGGAGCGCCGTCACGCTGCCGGTGAACTCTCTCTCCTCTCCACCCCTCTTGCTGGATCAAGACGGTGGAGATCGTCATCAAGCTGCACGTGTGCTGAACGCGGAGGTGCCGTCCGTTCGGTACTAGATCGGAAGGATCGTGATCAAGGCCACGAGACGTTCGTGATTGGATCGTGGGACGGATCGTGACGAGATCGTGGGACGGTTCGTGATTGGTTCGCGGGACGGTTCGTGATTGGATCGCGGGACGCTCGGCGATTTGGATCGCGAAGAAGTTCGACTACACCAACCGCGTTTCTTAACGCTTCCCGCTTAGCGATCTACAAGGGTACGTAGATCCACTCTCCCTCTCGTAGATGCTCATCACCATGGATAGGTTTGCGTGTGCGTAGGAAAATTTTTGTTTCCCATGCGACGTTCCCCAACACTAAAATCGGTCCGTGGGGGGCAACGGCTGGAGATGCTCTAAGTGTAACAAATACTCTACTCCCTTCGTCTCGATGTATAAGTCATCTTAGGTTGTGTATCGTCACCAAGACAGAAAGGAAAACGAAAGAAATTAATATTAATTTGCTAATTAATACCATTACATGCAATGAATTGATCAATGCATGTCGTGCTAGTTAGTCTTAAATCATTAACCCTACTTCTTTTTTTCTTAATTGCAAAAACGAGGTGAAAGTTAATGCATCGTGCATAAGTATTTTAGAATTATTTGGTTTCATAAAATAACTTATACACCGAGACGAAAAAAGTACGTAAACATATAATATCCGCTTATAGTAAATAAAATTCGACGCTCAAAATCAATCGTAACTCTTGCTGGAGATGCATACTACTCCTACATAGTATTACATTGTTCTGGATGGACGTGGTGCCATGCAAAAAATAGTATAGGTACAGAAGTAACTTAAAATGCTAATTAATGTTGTCGTGCTACAACCTATTCGTACTAGTAACCGCCATCCCTCTGCATTGGATTGGATTCGTTCCGATCGTGACGGCGCACCAAAGTTTCCTAGGAGAAAAGAGGAATCTCTCTCTTCCCTTCCTCACACACACTAGAAAGAAAAAAACAATGTCAAACTCTGACGTAGTACTTGCTCTGCATGACGTGTTTGATTGTTTACATTAGGATCAACCAGATCCGTGCGGAAAGAAAACGGTGCGGACGCGTCCGGACGCATTGACCGGGCACTCCTCAAATTGCTCAATTTGCATCCGCATCTCTCAAATTTCATTTCCTACATTCATACAAAAGCCTGCAAAGTAAATCCTACGTACTACCCTAGCTACTCTTCGTTGTCGGTGATGTCCTCGACGACGGAGCCGGGCACCGGCTGGACAGGCGGGGAGGAGGGCTCTGGTTCATCCTCCTCCTGCTCCATCGCATCAATGTAGGCCAAGCACTTCGCGTGTTCCGCGGCTTCTTGCGCTTTCATCTCCTGCCGGCGACGGTGTCTTGCATCCGCATCCGACTCCGACCGGAGGGAATCGAGGATGGCCTGCTGCTCTGCTCGGAGATCCCCGTCGCCAGCGTCCCCCACATCCTCTTCCCCCGGCTCATCCCCTCCTCCTCCACCTCTTCATCCTCCTCCTCCACCTCCAACTCCCCCTCCTCCGGATCCACTACATCCGGAGGTAGCCCCTGTTGGGAGACATAGTCGTAAATCTAAATTTTCCTACGTGTTCACCAAGATCTATCTATGGGGAAACCAACAACGAGTGAGGGAAGAGTGGATCTTCATACCTTTGAAGATTGCTAAGCGGAAGCGTTGCAAGAACGCGGTTGGTGGAATCGTACTCGCAGCGATTCAGATCGCGGTGGATTCCGATCTTAGCGCCGAACAACGGCGCCTCCGCGTTCAACACATGTGCAGCCCGGTGACGTCTCCTACGCCTTGATCCAGCAAGGAGGAAGGAGAGGTTGAGGGAGAGCTCCGGCAGCACGACGGCGTGGTGACGGTGGAGCTGCGTGGTCTCCGACAGGGCTTCGCCAAGCACTACGGAGAACGAGAAGTAGGAGGAGTAGGGCTGCGCCGAGAGGGAGAGAGAGTCGTGTCTCAAACAGCCCCAAGGGCTCCACTATATATAGGAGGAGAGGGAGGAGGGTTCCCACCCTAGGTGGTGCGGAAGCCCCTAGATGGGATCTGGCCGGCGGCCAAGAGGGAGGGAAGAGGGGTGCGGCTGCCCTAGCCGCCCTAGGGTGGGCCTAGGGCCCATGTGGGCTAGGGTTTGCCCCCCTCTCCTTTGCTGTGCCTTGGGCCAGGTGGGAGGGGCGCACCAGCCCACCTAGGGGCTGGTTCCCTCCACCTTCGGTCCATGCAGCCCTCTGGGGCCCGTGGCCCCTCCCGATGGACCCCCGGAAGCCTTTTGGTGGTCCCGGTACGTTACCGGTGACGTCCGAAACATTTCCGGTAACCAAAACCTCACTTCCTATATATCAATCTTTGTTTCCGTACCATTCCGGAACTCCTCGTGATGTTTGGGATCTCATCCGGGACTCTGAACAACCTTCGGTAACCACGTACACTATTTCCCTATAACCCTAGCGTCATCGAACCTTAAGTATGTAGACCCTACGGGGTGGGAAGACATGTAGACATGACCGAGACACCTCTCTGGTCAATAACCAATAACGGGATCTGGATACCCATATTGGCTCCCACATGCTCCATGATGATCTCATCGGATGAACCACGATGTCGGGGATTCAATCAATCCCGTATACAATTCCCTTTGTCTACCGGTATGATACTTGCCCGAGATTCGATCGTCGGTATCCCTATACCTTGTTCAATCTCGTTACCGGAAAGTCTCTTTACTCGTTCCGTAACACATCATTCCGTGGTTAACTCTTTAGTCACATTGAGCTCATTATGATGATGTCTTACCGAGTGGGCCCAGAGATACCTCTCCGTCACACGGAGTGACAAATCCCAGTCTCGATTCGTGCCAACCCAACAAACACTTTCGGAGATACCCGTAGTGCACCTTTATAGCCATCCAGTTACGTTGTGACGTTTGGCACACCCAAAGCATTCCTACGGTATCCGGAAGTTGCACAATCTCATGGTCTAAGGAAATGATACTTGATATTGGAAAAGCTTTAGTAGAAGAACTACACGATCTTGTGTTATGCTTAGGATTGGGTCTTGTTCATCACATCATTCTCCTAATGATGTGATCCCGTTATCGACGACATCCAATGTCCATGGTCATGAAACCGTGATCATCTATTGATCAACGAGCTAGCCAACTAGAGGCTCACTAGGGACATGTTGTGGTCTATATATTCACACATGCATTACGGTTTTCGGTTTAACACAATTATAGCATGAACAATAGACAATTATCATGGACAAGGAAATACAATAATAACCATTTTATTATTGCCTCTAGGGCATATTTCCAACAGCCCCGTGGTGATCCGGGCTTCGCGCCTATTCTGGATCCGCTCAAGGAGCTCGAGCCCGCGCTCCGGCGTCAAGAACGCCTGGTTCCTCACCCGGCGGTGTGGGGGCATGGCTGCAGATGGGTGGAGTGGAAACTGGTGACGGCAGCGGCCAGGATGAGGAGGAAGATGTGGATGCAGGGTTTCGGGGTTCGCCGATGCACTTAAATAGCCGGACAATGCACTACGCGTCCGACCGGAGCTGCGTCACACGGCGCGACCGGTCCGGCAGAGGAGATGACTTTCGGACAACCGGGTTGGCGGGCGTTTCCGACTGGGCCTCGTTCGTCACTTCGACATGGCGGGCGTGCCCGGGCGGCCCCATATCCGCTCCAGATTTGGGCTGGATATGGGGGGTGCCGGTCAGCCCGGGCGTTTGAGTTTCGTTTGAAGGGTCCGCCTGGGTCAAAAAAAAGTGATCGGACAGTGCCCGGGTGACCTGTCCGGACGTATGAGGCGGGTTTGATAAGTCCGGTTGTAGATGCTCTTAGAGTAATACTCCCTCCGTTCCATAATGTATGCCTCATCGGTTTTCGAGCTTGAACTTTGATCATAAATTTAACCAATGAGACCGATTGTGGAGGGAGTAAAAATTATACCACTAACTTCATATCGAAAATACGAATTCAGTGATATAGTTTGCTTCCGCCACAATCAGTCTCGTTGGTCAAATTCATGATCAAATTTAGATTTGGAAAAACATACGCGTACTACATTATGGAACGAAAGAAGTACGACAGTGATGAACACAATTGATTGATTGTTAGTTGTGATGTTGTCGTAACTCTTGCCGGAGAGTGATAGTACTACACAAGTACTAGTACAATGTACATGACCGCCTGTGCGATGCAGATATGGTACGACGAGTACAGTACTGTAGTAACTGGTAACGAATTAATGCTACGTGCAAAAGAAAAAAAAAACTAACCTATACCCGTACTAACCGCCAACCCGCTGGCTTCGATTCGTTTCGTGGCGACGGCGCACCAAACCGAGACAAGAGACATCCAAAAAACAAATAAAAAAGCGGCACAAAAAACATTAAAAAAGGGTGACACAAGAGAAAACACAAATCTCTCTCTTACTTCCCTCACACAAAAAAATCTGTATACGTATCAGCTGGCGGCCTCGTATATCATTTTTGGGGTCGACGCGGCTCTTTTTTTTCCCTTTCTTTCGCGGGCATATGCTCGGGTGAAACATATAATGTGCCGAGGGAAAGAAGTACAACAGCACATACACAGTAATAAGAAGAATAAAAAAGAAAAGAAGAGGAAGAAAAAGAGAGAAAATTCCACCTTGGTCTCCATCTCTATGAAAAAACAAAATGGTACGCTAGAAGTAGAAGTGTAGAAGCGTAGGTTTGGCTCAAAAAAAAAGAAGAAAAAAGAAGCGTAGGTTTGAAAGGAACGCACATGACATCACAGCAGCAGAAGCGTAGGTTTGGAAGGAACGCACGCACACTAGGAGTGCAGGACGCAAAGAGTTACGGTGGTGCTGGTGCTGGTGCGGTTAAAAAACGGCGGCGTGAATTTGGCGCATGAAAAGGGTCGCTTAGGGTGGCCGCCAACCAAACCATTTTGTTACCCGTACCGCCAGTCGATTACCCGGTGCCCCCAAGGGTAGGAATCGGAATGGACACCGGCACTTAGCAGGGAGAGGGAGTTGGTGGTCATCATTTGGCTGGGCGGCGGTCGTCTCCTCTCTCTCTCTCTAATCGTCTAGATAATCTCGTCCCAATTAGCATTAGCATTAGCATTACTAGCATTAGCGTGGGCGTGGGAGGACCGGGGACCGGGAGGAGGAGATCCCTTGAGCCACAGCCAACCTAAACCACAACCCAAGACCACTATACTAGTACCCATAAACCAATTAGGAGTGGTATTTAATCCCTCACCCCGCTTCCCTCCTCCCTCCCTCCTCCCTCCCTCAGCAAAGGGAGAGTGAGCTGTGAGCGTGTATAGCTCGGTCGGTCGGTCAGTCAGCAGCAGCAGCAGCAGTATTGGAAAGAAACAAGTGAGGTGAGCGGCACGGCCAAGGCCACACTCCACACTCCACGCTCCCTCCCTCCCTCCAATGTCCCTTTGCTCCCCAAGGGGAAAGGGAAAGAGACCCAACCCGTCTCCCCCTCCCTCCTCCGCCACCGTCACCGCCCGATCTGCTGCATCCGCCATTCGCGCAGGTAATCCACGCCGTCTCCTCCTCCCGCTGCTTCTTCTTCCTACTCTTTGGTGCGGCTGCAGATTTGGGGGGCAAACTCAACCTGCTTGCGGGGTGCTGCTAGGGATTCGGGTGGGATTTGAGCGCGCCCGGACTCGCTCCGTGCCAATGCCGCCGCAGCTTGTTTCCTCTGCTCTAGTTGGGGGGAGGAGATTCACTGCGCCCATGCCATCCTCCGTTCCACAAAGAGGGAGGGAGGGAGGGAGGGGTTCATTCGCCTCGCCGCCTTCAAATCTCTCTGTTTAGCTTCTCTCTCTCTCTCTCTCTCTCTCAGCCCAGCTGTTCCTTCTTGCCCCGATTCCGGCCCTGCTATCTTCTTCCCTGAGATCTGCACCTCCCATCTTGAACAAGCCGCATTGGTTGGCCGCGTTTGGGATTTGGAGATCCTGGGCGGCACCTCTCGCTTTTCCCTTTTGCCTTTCAAATCACCAGCCGATGTGATGTACTATCATGACCATGCTCTTGCTACCTCTCCAACTCATTTTCTTTTCTTTTTCATTCCCCACCTTTCTTTTTCTTTTTGTCTTTCATGCTTGTTGGTTCCTTGCTGTTGGGATCGGGGGCTTTTCTCTCTACTTCTTTCAAGTCAAGACTCAAGAATACAACCTCTAACAACATCACATTTGCTAATTATACAGTACTAGCTTGTCTAATCTTACATCTCTGTCTCTGTGTTCAGGTTCCATCAATATCAATGGGGCACGACTCCGGCCTGAAGCGCCAGTCCCATTCCCATTCCAGACTCAGGCCAGTTCCTGAGCTCCCACAGACACCTTGCCGTGCCAACGGAGAAACTAACAGGAGATACAGCCAGCTCAAATGCTCCGACGGCGGCGACCGCTCCGGGGAGCTCCGCCTGGGCGCGGGCGGCCACATCCCCAATTTCCACTGCAAGAGCCTGCCGACGCGAAGCCGGCTCACCAATGCGGAGGACATCGCCGTGGCCAAGCGCGGCTCCATGTACCAGAGCTCCAGCGAGATCACCAGGATAAGGAGGCTCCAGGAGGAGGGCAGGAGGAAGATAGACTCCGCGCCTAGTGCGGACGAGTTTCTTTCATTTGATATCGTCGACGAGGCCTCCAGGCCGAGCACGAGCGGGAGCGGAGGCGGGGCGTACCTGTTCTCCCACCAGAGCCGGCGGTCGGAGGCCGCCAAGTCCTCCGTGGAGGAGACCCGGAGGGTGAACCGGCCGTCCACCAAGGACTTTCTGGACTTGTCGTTCCGTGAGCTCCCTGATGAGAGTTTTAAGCTTGACCGACCGCGGATGGACTGCACCCTGCTGAAGAGTGATGACGCCGGTGGTGGTTTCTTGGAGATATCCATTGAGGAAGAAGAGGACACAGCAAGAACCCCCTGCAGAAATGCAGCTCCTCATTTGCTAGATGGAGAGTCAGGTACAGAAGAAGATTGCCAGCACAAAGTCAGGGACAGGGTTCCAGTGAGTAATATTCCTGATAACTCTGTGCCGGCAAAGAGGGAGAGCGCCTCTGATGTTACCAGTCCATCAGAATGTGTCAACCGCGCCACGGAGAGCATCACTAAAGCAGCTCGATCAAGTCCTTTCAAGAAGATGCTGAGCCCGATCATGAAGTCCAAGTCTGTTAGAAGCAGCCCATCTCTTGCTGAGAAGGAAGACCCCAACTTTGCTGCTGTGTCGGCAAGCAGCAGAAACTGTGTATCCCGCAAATCGTTGCTCAGTGATCTCTCGAGGACAGAGCGGAGCCAAGCATCGCCCAATTGCCAGCCAAATGGAGAAAGTCGGCAGATGACGGAGGCTTCTTTGTCACCTGCTCATCTTCAAGCGGTTCTTAAATGTGATTCCAGAAATGGCATTCCCTTTTATGATTTTTGCGTCGAGGGCCTGGAAGAGTCCATTTCTGCTAGGTCCTGGGAGAGTGGGAGTGAACTGAGCCGGATTTACACTTTCCATAGTGGTGGTAAACGAGGAAGCACTGCTGGGAGGTCTTCCAAAGATGAGCGCAGATGTTTGCCTCCAACTGTAGGCCAGATGCAGGTTTCCTCCTATCTATGCTCTGAAGTTGGAAAAGATGGCATTCTGAATAATTCTGTCAACACCGAGTTTGTTCTGTATGATATCGCTCACGCAAGGCGAAGTTTTGCTGCCGAGGAGAAGACCGAGTGTACAGAGCCCAGTCAGCCGAAATCCTGTGGCGTTGTTGATAAACCAGTCTCTGGTGAATATCCACAGAAGATTAATCTGATTGACCACCAACATGATGCAAGGAATAACCCAGAGGTATCGACATCTCGCCCATGGTCTGAAGAGGATCTTTATCCTCATTTGGAGATTGCAGCAACAGCCATTCAGATCCCATTTAATAAGGACAAGAAGTGTTTGTCCGCTGGTACTATCAAAGTGGTCACACCGAGTGGGCTGCATGGATTATCAAACGACAACGAATCGAGCCCATCATCTTTGCTAGACAGATGGAGGTATGGTGGGGGTTGTGATTGTGGCGGATGGGACATGGCATGCCCGCTTGTCGTCCTCGAGAATGCTTATGATGATAACTGGGTCGATTCTGTAACGAAGGAAAGCAAGCATCCTATGGAGCTCCTTGTTCAGGTGCACCACCATGCAATGCAACCACTATATATTTTTGATGCATACTTGTTCATTCACCTATTACTGATTTGCAGCTCTAGTTTGTGAGGATAATAGGTCAGGTAGGACAATAGTTTATTGCCTGCAAGATAACACAAAACTGATCAAACATCCTGTATAAGTAATTAGATAGCTTTGTTCCTCAAAACAATTATCTTCTGATCAACTTTTTTTTTAAACTTGTCTTTAGCTGTAAAATAATTTCTTCAGACTAGGACCTTGGTTAAATACCTTGTAAGCTCAATCATTGGCCCTTTAGCATAAAATGCAGTAATTTATGCCATTGGAAAGCTTTATTTTAAAGGTCAAATGCAGCTAGCTGATGTTTGAGAGCTTTAAACTTAGTGTTGTTTCTAGCCTAATCTTATGCAGTAGATATATTACCCAAGTTAGCTTAGCTGTATACATCTTACTGCAAACAAGAGTAGCCGGTCATGTGTGCCCATTTGTTGTTCAAACAGGGTAGCAAAGAAGAGCTCCCTGCCGTATCCATGAAAGCCAACGGGAAAGGGCAGCTATTGGTGGATTTCCATGCGCGGCTATCAGCGTTACAGGCATTCTCAGTCTGCATCTCTCTGCTGCACTGCTCGGAGGCTTCGACGGCCGTCGTCATTGAGAAGGGCAAGCACAAGCTCTACTCCAGCTCCCTCAAGATGCTCCTTGAGGGGGAGGTGATGCACCTGATCGAGGCGGTCACCGCAGAGGAGAAGAAGAAATTGAAGACGACGAAGCGAGAGAAGGCGCCTCCTTCCGTCACGCTCGACCCGCGGCGCCCGCCCTTCTCTCCCCTGGGAAGGGTATAGGCTGTGTAACATTATCGGTCGTGATTCGGCTTGGTGTTCATATTCTTTTTGTGATAGAAAAGGGGGGTAAATTTACCTTGTTCATAGCTAGAGATGGAGGATGAGGGTGCATGTACTAGTAGTAGTTGGCTAGTCTTTAGGTTTTAGGGAACCAGCAGCAAGGCCATGAGTTATTTGCTGAATGAAATGTACCTGTACAAGAGTGTCAGATCCATGTTCCAACAGAAGGAACATAAATAAATAAAATTAGTTGGCCAGGGAAATGCTTCTGTGTTCTTGTAAGCTCTCAGTGTTCTTTCAAGTAGTAGTAGTAGTAGTACTCAAAGTTGCAGTATTGATTCTGATTCTGCATTGCTGTTCTGGATGCTGTTTTGAATTTTTTTGAACAGAGGAGGCATTGGAGGGAGCATGTCCTCCGGTTTAACAAATGCTGGGATGGAGCAGGCCACGAGGTAGGAGTTAAAATGTTGCCTGGATCCATCTACTGCCCTGGATGTTTATTTTTGTTTGCTGCATTGCAGAATCCTATGGGTTGACTGACTGGAGGTGAAAAGAAAAAATGTTCAAAACCTTGGGGCAGTAAAAGATGGTTCCTCTGCACATACATCCAGAGATGCTATGCTACCTTTGCTTACTTACCTCTACTCCCATAACTCAAACTCATTATGTTTCCTAGTAGTACAGTACTTATTGTCTGGTGCTCTCCTATCAGTTCTAGGAATGCTATTAGTAGGGAAAAAAATGTGATTAGGGTTACAGAGATGCTATGCTGCCACCTGCCCTGCCATGTGCTGTTGGTTCCTTTATGGGCAACAGTAGAATGCAGATGGATGCTACCTACCTATGGTATGGATGGATGTATGCTGGAGGAGAAAACAAAGCAAAGGATTGCTGGAGGGACCAGAAGAGACCATGTTGGATCTTGACCCAGACTTGGGCTGCTTGGACTTGGACCAGAAGAGATGAGATGAGAAGAGACCCCATTGATCTTCTGCAACATGCCTGCTCTGCTTTGCTGCCTTGCCTGCTGCAGCAGGCACTTCATTTTGCTTTGCTTTTCCCCTGATGCAGGGGCAGCAGTGCACTTTTCACTCCACATGCCACTGCTCTGCTAAAGACTATGTATAGTTAGTGATAGTATGATGGGAGTTTGTGAGCTAATCACGGAGCTAATTAATTAGGTTCATGTGACCTTAAAAAAGCTTGCTGGAACCATTAACAAACCAGCCACATGCTTGATGGATAAAAAGAGAGGGTAAAATGAACATTCTTCTATGATGCTCTATCTAAGCTTTTGCTCAAGAGAAACGGTGAAGCTATAGGCTCAGTTATTACAACGGAACATCATTTCGACTGACTTGAGTTAGTCCATTGCAGGATTAATAACAATGACATAAGTTACATGGCTTCAATGATTTTCTACAAGGATTAATAACAATGGCATAAGCAGGCCTAAGGATTAGCCAAGACAAGCGTACAGCAAAATTTGTCCATTGACACCATAAGCAGGCCTAAGGACTTCTAGCCTGCAGCTCCATTGACACCGGTGAAATAACACCTCAGCAACTAAGTTAATTTGTCCATTGAATTGAAGCCACCCAGCAAAATTCTAAAAGAAGATAGTGGAGTTGTTCCTCATGGGAAAGGATGATCTTGTCGCTGAGCGGCGCGGTGAGTCCGTAAAACGCAAGGATGAGAGAGACTCGTTCCAATGCAGCACTCTGGCTGTGGTGCTTTGACCCTGCAGGCAAAAGTCGAAACCTGTTTGGGTCAGTATCTCACCATCGAAATATAAAGTCGACGTATGTAGAGAATGCTATCTAAAACTTTGCCAAGGAGTTTATGAATATTTATTATTTAGTGATACTGAAGAGCTGCCCGTTTTCCTTTTCATAGACCCTTCCCTGTTTACTGTCTTGGTATTAACCTGATGGCCCCGAAATTCAGTCAAATGAGACACTTCTTTTAGCGGCTACTAAATAATGTATGCACACAAATTCAGCAGTAAAATTTTCCCAAAGAAAAGTTCAGCTTATTATTGGGGTACAGGAGCGAGCTAAACTAAGATAACCTAGATGAAAGATTGGCATGAAAATTACGCATTCCAAGCACCCTAGATATTTCACAACATGAAAGAAACTGAGAGAACAGACTATAAAGGTTTCAGAGAAGAATATAGGCACACGGCCAACACTGATAAAGCATGAGTTTATGCCTGAAAGAAACTGTGTAAAGAGAATAGTTCCATCTAGGAGCTTATAATAACCATTGATGCAGAACCTTCTTACCGGAACTAAGATAAACGTCGCATTCCACAGAAGGATACGCCTTGAAGAAGTCGTGTGTTTTCAAACACCGATCATTACTTGTGCTGACCTCATCACATATCCGCACGGTCATTCTTTTAAGCATTGGTGCACATCTGAATATCACTTTCAGGAAATCGAAATCATGATCCTCCCCTTCGAAGCCTTTGATTTCCACTTCTTCAAGATTGATCAACGAGATATTTTTGCCTCTCCAGTTCTTGGGCTCATCACAGCGACAAGTTACTGGGCATTCTTTTACCACCTAGAGAAAACGTGGATTAGTACAATGTGTTTACTGATGGTCCACAACTGAGACTATTATCTCAGGAATGCACATAGAGTTTTCTTTTGCCTGAACAATTATCATAAGTATGTATTTGATGAGATATATTAAAGGAGCAAAGGAAGGATTACCTCTGATCTAAGTAAGACGATCCTAAGCTTTCGTGTAGCGGTACGAATCCGATGCATCCCAAGTAGACGCACCACACATGCTCCAAAAGCATGCTTGGCTGGTATACCGAAATGAAACTCGGTTGTAGAGAAATGCAGCTCCAGAACAGAGAAGCCGGTGACAAGAAGTGTCTCCATCTTTTGCGCAATTTCGAGCTCTGCGTCAGGTTCAGCAGTCCAACCCTGCAAAAAGAAATGGCAGTGTATCATGCAGAAGTTCCATTTAGTTGGAAGATCGAATCAATTGAGTAGGAAAGGAGACACACAGGTGAACCCGATAATTGCAGCGACAGGACATAAACGTTAGACAAGTGCAACGGGGCGTCTTCTCCGGTGTCTGTGAGCAGCCGCCGTCCCTCGGTCTCTGCAGGATGCAAGCTCATCATGGAGAGTCCCCAACAAGAAATCTCTTCAGTAACAATGGTATAGTAGCACTCCAACGAGAGCTTCTCCAGAATTGGTGCCATTATGTACACCCTGAGCTGATTGACGCTGCGGAAGGACACCGTCAGTTGCTTCAGCATGGGGGCCTCAACGTTGATACGTCTTGTCCATTTGGACCGAGTCCGCACTTGCAGCTCCTCCAACGACTCCGATTTGAGGGTGACGTCGCCGGCGGCGTGGTAGCAATCGTTGACCACCCTGAGCACCCGCAGGCATGGGCAGCGGAGGACAAAGTCGGCGAGGTCGAGGTCCAAGTGGCAGCCTGAGAGGCACAATCTCCCGAGCGCAGGGAACCAATGCCCGCCGCTGGCCCGTGGCGGCAGCCTGAGGTGGAGGTACTTGGCGTGCACCTCGATCGAGGTGGCACGGTGGAAGCGAGACAGGTCCACGTCGTCGGTGACGAGCATGTCTCGCGGCAGGGCCAAGTGGAACTCCGCCGGCGAGAGCTGCGCGGCGGCATCAAGCAGCGGAGATATCCGGTGTGAATACTCCCGACCCAGATCATCCCCGGCGATGCGAATGTCGAGGAGGGACACCCCGGGGCCGAGGCCGGCCGCAGCTTGGAGCGAGGTGAGCGCCGGAAGGAGCGGGTCGGCCGCGACGTCGCGGAAGACGAGATTGGGGAGGCGGGTCCAGAGGCCGATCCACCGGCGGGCGAGGAGGCTGGTGCGCGCGGCGGCGCGGGCGCAGCGGAGGCGGACGAGGACCTGGAGAAGCAGATCCTCCGGGAGGGCGCTGATTAGGTCGGCTCCTCCGCCGCCGCCTGAACCTAGCTTGGGACGGCCGCCATGGCGGCGTGCTGCATCCTCCATGGAGATCCCAATGCGATGCGATTGCATATATAGAGAGAGAGTGAAAAAATATATCATTAAATTTGACAATAATCTTCTATACTAAATAGGTGCCTCTCATGAACCACGTCATCTGAATTGTCGTAGGGGTTTGATGCAGTGTAGCTTAATAGTCCGTAGCCGTCCAATCAAAAATTGCCAAAATTACCAAGAGTTGTCACCGTCAAGTGAAAAACGGCGACGTTTCTTTCGCATCGTCTCACTCGTTGTGTGCTGCCTAACACATTGGCTTGGTTGCACATGCTCCTCTTCTCACCAATATATGTTTGAACATTAAAAGGCTTACTAGAAGCAAATAGCTAAAGTCCATCGTTCATAGTCTCTAGGGAGGATCGTGTCACGACCCACCCTTTCGGGCAGCCGCCACGAGGAGCCCTTCCGATGGGATTGTGCCATGACCCACCTTTCTCTGGCCAGACGTTGCCGTCCCAGATGCTCTACCAACAACCGACGGCATTGAAAGGACTGAGATGGACCTAGAAGGGGGGGGGGGGGTTGCAATACTTAGCAATTTTTAGGCAATATTACGGAATATGAAAGTGAGCCTAACATTTTGCAAAGGTGATACAAGTGGTAAGCAAGATAAACAAATACAACAAGTATTTAGATAGACAAACACAATATAATGCAAGTAAAGACTAATAGACGAATAACCACAAGTAGGGAGGTAGGGTTAGGAATATACCTGGCCAAACCTCGGGCCGGGCCTAAAAAAGCCTGGCGTTAGAAACCCAGGCTCAAGCCCGGCCTGGCCCGGCCATCGAGCCTGATATTTGGGCCCAGGCCCGGCCCGAGCCCGAAGAAAGCCCGGCTAGGCCCTGCCCGACATAGGCATAAATCTAGATTTCAATGGGCCCGACCATCGGGCTTAAAATCTAGGCCCGAGCCCGGCCCGTGGGCAAGGTCGGGCCGGGCCGGGCTGCCCATGGCCAGGTCTGGTTAGGAACAACCACAACTCCGAGAGACGAGGATGTATGCCGACGTTCACTTCCTTGGAGGAAAGCTACGTCACCGTTTAGGAAGGTGTATGTTATCACAAAGGCACACTGACACCACGAAGGCTCATCCTATTCACTCCTTGAGACAACACCACAAACGTGTTTCTCAACCACTAGTGGTAGACCTTGGGGTGATCTCCAAACCTTTACAAACTTTTTCAGGGGTAATCACAACGGTTGATTCCTCTCTGAAGAACTCCTACCACGTAGGAGTCTCCAACCTCCAAGAGTAATAAGATCAAGGGGAAACACTCAAAACTTGCTCAAATCACAAATTCCTTGGGTCACAGGAGGGAGAGGGAGACGATATATCATTTGATTGAAACAACACTCAAGAATCCTCACAGATGCACCCGGGATCTATGATTTGGTGTAAGAACAAGAGAGTGAGAGTACTAGGGTTCTTGTGGATCTTTTCAATGTGTTGGTCAACCCTCCACCGGAATGGTAGAGGAATACTTATAGTGGTAGTGTAAAAATGGCCGTTGGAGCAACTTAACCTGAGAACTTAGCGGACGTCCAAAGAACACTAGTCGTCCAGACCCAAAAACGGTACCGGTCGTCCGACCACTGATAACCGTAAAGCAGCAGATTAAGAGTAGGAAGAGGCACGAGAGTGGGAGTGAAAATAAATATATCATTAAATTTTCCAATAATCTTCTATAATACTCCTTCGGTTCGTAATATAAGACGTTTTTGTAAGCCATGTTAGCTTGCAAAATCCGAAAATCCAAGTCTGCTTCCAGACTCATCTGCTCCCGCTGACGAAAAAATAAAAACAAATATTAGAAAAATTCAAAAAACTCCAATTTTGTGTGTGGTAGATATTTTGATGCGTGAGGTCCGCTCCAAATTTTATTTGGACATCTGAACAGCTCTCGGCAAAAAAAATCGAGTCAGAACAGTTCGTGAACGGTAAACTTTTTTATAGACCCCAATTTTTTTTGCTGAGAGCTTCTCAAATATCCAAATAAGTTGAAATTTGAAGCGTTCCTCACGCATCAAATTATCTACCACATAAAAAATGGAATTTTTTGAACTGTTTTAGTATTTGTTTTGATTTTTTTGTGAGCGCAGGGTGCAGATGGGCCCGAGAGCAGAAACACTGCTCTGTGCAAAAATGACTTATATTGTGGGACGGAGAATTAAGAGCGGCACCTAAGCACCGGTCCACCCACATATCAAATTATCAAAGTACCGAACACGAATTAAACCTAAATAATGAAAATGACTAGATGAAATTATCGTGTACCCTCAAGAACGCTTTGCTTATCAGAAGAGACCGCTTTGGCTTGTCCTTTGCCTCAAAAGGATTGGGCTGCCTTGCTGCATTTTTGTTACTATATTCGTTACTTGCTTGTTATAAATTCTCTTGCTATCAAACTACTTTGCTACTCACAATTTCAGCACTTGCAGACATTACCTTACTGAAAACTACTTGTCATTTTCTTTTGCTCCTCGTTGGGTTTGACACTCTTACTTATCGAAAAGAGCTACAATTGATCCCCTATACTTGCGGGTTATCAGAGGGTGATGCGTCCGGAACAACGTGCCTCTTTTGCAGGGATGATCTCTCGAAAGGTTGTATTGCTATGTTCGATGCGAGATTGGTCGAACTACATTTTTTCCAAGGTATCCTCGTAAATGAGGTTTAAACCACTAACGCCGTCCATCAGCACCTTTAGTATCCTGAAACCATCGATAATGGGGTTTAGGACCAGTGCGGCCGGGGCGGGTGTTTGGTTGGTCAGCTTCTCCAAAGGTGATAGGCATGTCTGCCCATGAACTTGTTGCAACCACATGATAGACTTGTTCGAGTTCTCTAAGAGCTCTTTTCCTTTTATTCCTAGAGGGAAATGTTTCGTAGATCGTCAGGACTTCCATGCTGTATTCTGGTGGCGTTGTTGAACGCCTACTTGGAGGTAGTGCCTCGAGGATGGCCTCTTCGCTCTTTGCGACCTGCGTGACGACCCAGCAAGCTCTGAGGCTGTGAGTCGGGCTTGTGTTCAGCAAGACAGAATGTATAGGGCATGTCTTGTCCAATAGTCCGTCAAGGACAGTTCTAACTCCCGTAGGGGGTCTATTTCTTTTTTCGACGGGTTCGTGTTCGGCCAGCCGCTCCGAAGGTATCCGCTTTTTCCGATCTCCTCTAGGGTATTCGGCAAAGATTGGTTCCGAAAGTAGTCGTTTGGTTTGCCAGGTGCTCTCCATGGAACAATATTTTTGTACCAGGTCCGATAGCTTGGTGAAGTCGTGAATGTGTCGACGGGCTAGAGCGTTGAGGATCCCTTCATCATGGCATTTGCAACTGAAGGTTGCCATTATCTCCTGGTCACTAGAGCCTGATACTTTGTCTCTAACAAGGAGGCGTCTATCCCAAAAATGATGAGCCGACTCCCCTGGCAGATGTTTAACATCCCGTAAGTCCGAAGACTTGGACTCTCCTGCGATGCTTGAATGCTCGGCTTGGGTGGTGGGTGGGAAATTTTTTGGTTCCGCGCCATGATGTGAGTCCGGAATCACGGGGTTCGGTGCGGGGGAGTTGGAGTCCGTATTGACTGTAGGACCCTTCCGCGCGGGGTTCGAGTTGCACGCTAGATTGGGGATCGATCCCGAACTATTTCTGGAGCGAACTCCGGAGTCCGGGTTATAAGAGAGATCTTCATGATCGGAAACCGGGATATAAATCGTCTTTAATTCTGGTTTTGGGATGACGAGCCTCCAGCTGGACACTCGACGGTGGTGACTAAGTGAGTGATCGAGGGGGTGTGAATTTCCCTAACGCCGGGTTTAAGCCCGACCCGGTCGTAGACCGGGGTCTGGTGGTCGGACATGACCATGGTTTGAATCCGATCAAGTAGCCTGTTTAGGGACGAGACGTCGGTGGGGCAAGCGTTGCCGAAGCGCATGGGGTCGACCCGCAACGCCGTGGTTCCAGGGTCGCTCGCCGCCAAACCCAGGTTATGTTCGGCCGCGGCGGATCTAGGCACATCGACTGGGTTGGGCGTTCTAGACAGCCCGAGTGTAGAGGCCACCTCAAAGGTGAGGCCCGATGCTCCCGGCGTCAAGGCGTTGGGATTTGCAGGCTCCCCCATGAGAGCTGAGGGTTCCATCAAAACAAGTTCTCCCTGTGAATCAGCGATGAACTCTAGGGTTCCGAATCTGATTTCTTGATCGGGGAAGAAACTTCCGATCTGGCCAAGATGATCAGTCGGATCAGCACGCGACAGGATGTTGTTGCCCGCGGATATCTGACCAGGGACAGAGACATCCTTGCCGCAGATTTCATTGCTTATGATGAGGCGATCCATCGATTACTTTGGCGATCATAGCGGAACTCGCAATGAAAACACCAATGTCGGTGTAAAAACCGGCGGATCTTGGGTAGGGGGTCCCGAGCTGTGAGTCTAGGATCGATGGTAACAGGGGACGAAGGAGACGATGTTTACCCAGGTTTGGGCCCTCCTATGGAGGTAAAACCCTACGTCCTGCTCGATTATATTGATGAGTATGAAGGTTACAGAGTTGATCTACCTCGAGATCGAATAGCTAAAACCCTAGATGAGTTTCTCCGCCTTACAGTCTAAAATCCACTGGCTTATATAGACGCCAGGGGTCCCTAGGGTTACACATAGTCGGTTGCCCACCGAAGGAAAACCATGCCTATTCTACTATCTTAAACTTGAAAGACACGCCACGGCTCCTGAGGTCTCCTCCCTAGCGACGGGGCCTTCGATCAGTCCAATCCTCAGTGAGCGGCTCATGAGTCCAGCCCATAAGAAATAGGCGGGCAGTCCGAGGACCCCTGAATCATAGACTCCCTCACTGCCGACGATGTTCAAGGGCGCCAATTTTCTTCTTGGAGATGTCGGTCTACGTCTGCTCTTCCAGTTCACCCCTCTGTGCCTCTTGGGTGAAAACCCTAGCTCTAGTGGGCGGCGGCGGCGTCCTTGACGTCGTGACCTTCCTGAAGGAGTCGCCTTGAGGGCTGAGTGGTGGTGGGCACTGTGTGGGTCCTTGACGATTGCTGGTGCTGGGCACTGCTTCGGGGGAAACCCTAGGATCCGGTCTTCTAGATCGGATGATGGCGGTACTGCGGTGTCGTTTCTCTCTTGGGAGCATTGTTTGTGGAGCAACGCTTGATGACAGAGGCAGGAGGTGGAGAGGCTTCGTCTTGCACGGAGCTTTGGTGGACCTATCAAGTCATGCCTGACCGACAGGTGCTATGCTGAGTCATGCCTGGTTGGCAGGTGCTACGCACGACAGTTTTTCTAGAGTCTTCGCGTCTGGAAGGACGAGCGCAGGGCGGTGGCACGTTTGAGCGCCGAGGTGCCGTCGACGGATGTCCAGACTGGTAAGGATGAAGCAGATCTCTATTCTGAAGATGGGTCAGTGGTCCGATGATGATGAAGGCTTCTAAGAGGTGTGCATGTGGTATGCGATTTAGGTCTGCTGCACCGGCTGTTGGTCCCGATACGTTATGGATGGATTGACGACGACACCGGTTTTAGATATGGGGAGTGAGTGGTGGCTTCGGATGGATTAATGCATATTTTTGTCGGACCTTTGTGGAATAATTAATAAAGATGACTTGATGCAGAGGCCGGGTTTAAACTCCTTTTCCAACCAAAAAAAAGCTATACGTAATCTGCGGCACACTGAGGTGCTGTCTCGAAGCTTTTCCAACCCACCCCTTTGTGGTTACGCCCTGATTCGGAATCATGCTGTCTTAGAGCTTCTCCAACGTATTTAAACCGTCCGCATTCGATCGGATAGCAATGTTCAGACCTGTTTTGTCATTCAGTGAGTTTCTGTACCTAAGCTCGTTGTCAATGCTGATTGACAACACCAATTTCTTGAGCATGAGGGCATACAGTCTGTCCATTTGTTCATGGTGATGTTACTGTCGACGAAACCGCTGGCCACCCTGAGCACCCGCAGGCATGGGCAGCGGTGGACCAAGTAGGCGAGGTCGACGCGGCAACCCGAGAGGGACAATCTCTCAAGCGCGGGAACGTTCCGCCGACGAGAGTCTCGCAGCAGCATGGAGCAACGAAGAGACCCAGAAAGCCTCCCGCTCATGCCCGGCGACACGGATGTCGAGGAGCGAGACGAGCGCGGGTAGGAGCAGGCCGAGCTCTTAGTCGCGAAAGACAAGGTCGGGGAGACCGCGCCACCGGTGGAGAGGATGCCTCATGCCTGTGCGTGCGGCGGTACGAACGCAGCGGAGGGTAACGAGGACCTGGAGCAAAAGATCATCCGCGAGGGTGCTCATGAGGTCGGCTCCTCCGTTGCCTGTACCTCACTCGGAACGGCCACCATGGCGGTGTGCTACATCCTCGTCCATGGCAAACCCCAACCCGATGGCACACAAGAGATGGAGGGGAAGAGAAGAGGCAGAGCAGACTAAAATTACCAATCTTTTTTGACATGAAAGAAATAGTAATCTAATAAAGAAAGGGAGTGCCTATACGGTAATTCATCTCTGAGCCTGGGCTCATATGAACCCAGTGAACAGTACCACATTTTGGACTATAAAAAATGTTTAAAAAAATCTATTTTTTTTTCGTGGTGCAAGATGCTCTTATGTGTGAACTTCCTGTAAACTTTTGTGAAGTTTGGACATTCGAGGAGCTCGCAGCGAAAAAGACAAAATCAGACGTGAATAGTGTGATTTTCAAAAGTTTCTCACACATTCGGAATTTGTTTTTCTTGCCGCGAGCTCCTCGAATTTCCAAACTACACACAAATTCACAGAGGTCCACACATAGGAGCATCTTACAGCATAAAAAAATTGATTTTTTTGAACATATTTTGTGCCTCAAACCGAGGTACTGTTCATGTCTGGGCTCATATGAGTCCGGGAGGCAAATTGCTTTGTCCGTGCCTATAACTCAGCTAGTTTTGTTATAGTACTAGAAGGTTTGTGCGTGCTTTGCCTTGGTGTTGTTGGAACTTTTTTAAATACTCTATTTTAAAATGTAAGCTGTATTGCACTTTTTAAAAACTAACTATTTTTGAGTTTGACCAAATTTATAAAAAAATATATCAAATCGCTATGATTAGATTCATCATGAAATGAATTCTCATGTTTATTATTGTTTAATATGGTGGATGTTGATATTGTTTGCTCTGAACTTGGTCAAAGTTACAGAAATTTGATTTTTTAAAAAACTAATACCCTTTAGATTTTAGAGCTGATCAAATATTTAATTTGTCAGTGGGGGAGATGATGGAGTGAGTTTTATTTTTATTTATTCTTCAGTAATTTGGTGGGATTTTCGTGGTGGGATTTTGTGTTATCCGCTAACCATTATACGTTTATGTATGGAAATTTATGTATCGGTAGCTGCATGTTCTATATTGATGCTACAGTATCATATGGTGATGCTTAAATTTCTAGGTGATGAGAGGGTGTGCGGAATTAATATGTTTTTATAGGCTGGTTGCTTCTGATTGATTAGGAAAATTGTTAGCCCAGTTAATCGTAAATCAAATTTAAAATTGAACACCCCACTCAATTGACTGGAGGAGCTTTAAAATTGAGGAGCATAGTGAACTAAACGAATTGAATGTGAGAGCTTCTTAAAAAATTGTTGATCCGATCAAAAATCGAATAATTCAAATTTAAATTGAAGACATCAATTAATTAATTGTGTGGCTTAGATAAAGGAAGGATGGTGTGTAGCATAAAAGAATTGAATAATAAAGTTTTGATAAATTGTTGACCCGGTTAAAATGGGTCTACCCAATTCCAATTATAGATATCGATTGAATGTGGGTTCTTTAAAACTAAAGAGGATATAGTGTTATAGAGGATGGTCTCATTCATATGTAAACTGATCTCACATGATACTTGTCCCAGCCCGTTTGTGGTTGTTCCTCCAGGCCAGGCTCCCGAAATCTAGCGTGGCCCAGTGGTGGTGTGTGGTAGTCAAATTGTTATGATTCCTGCACTGTCTGTTTGGGCTTTTGGGGCTGTTCACAAGTCATTGGGTGTAAAAATAGCTGGCCCTTCCACTGTATCAGGTGGGTTATAAAAATCCGCCAAAAAAAAAAACGCGAACATGGGGGTCTGAAACTCAAAATCTAACAATGCTGAATGCGTGTTGCAAGGCACTACATCTCATAGGCGTTGTTGATTAACAAACACCAGGAAAATTTAAAGAGCGTCTCCGATCGAATAGTTTTATTACTTCTTCAAACATTTTTTGAAAATATTTATTTTTCTAAAACTTGCGAAATCTTTTGAAATTCCTCAAACATTTTTTGAATTTACGAAGAAATTTTTGAAGCATGAATAGTTTTTTAATTTGTGAACATATTTTGACGAAAACGGGAACCTTTTCTGAAATTCTATACATTTTTCGATTTGTGAACAAAATGATAAAAGGCGATCAACATCTGAAAACAGGAACATTTTTCAATTTCTGAACACAATTTTGAAAAGCGCAAGCATTTTTTATATTTACAGACATTTTAAGTCCTGTAAAAATAATTAAAAACAAGAACCGTTTTGAAGTTTTGAACAATTTATGAATTTTTTTTATTAATTTACAAATATTTTGTAAATCATGAATAATTTTTAAAGAAAAAACTTGAACAAAGAAAAGCAAGAAAACAAAACAGAAAAAAAAGGAGAGATCGTGCAGCTGCACCCTCCCATTAGCGCACAGGCTAGACGCGTCATCTTCCTCCCTCCTCAGACACGCTTGTAGAAAATAAAGGACGATCATGGTGCTCGCTGCCTCGTGCTCGCCCTACACTCGTCATATGTAGCTCCGTTTTTCGTTCGTGGTGGTAGCTTCTCCTGGACACCGGACAACGTTTATAGCTAGAGACGCCTTGCAGCTATTCAAGTCCATGGCGTGTGTGTGGGCTATTGGTTGGTTGGGGAAGAAGAAGGCAGGAGGAAGAAAGAAACGATTCACGTGCATGGGGCCACCAACATGTGCTCTTCAAAAAAGAAAAGACCGTGATCCGTGAGCAGCCAGCCACGCCGTAGGATTAGGCTACGTCCTACAACGCGCACTCGGCCGGCTCGCTGTTCCCAAACGTCTCCCAAAATTAAAATAACACACACACAAATATTCAAGACAAATAAAGAAAAAAGAAAGAAAGATAAAGAACAAAGAACCAAACTATAAAAATTAAAAAATGTTAAAAAAAATGAGACAAGGGGAAAATGTTTAAGAAAAAACATAGATAATTCATTCAAAATACTCCATCCGTTCGAAAATTCTTGTCCTAAAAATAAATAAAATGAATGTATCTATAACTAAAATAAGTCTAGATATATCCATTTCTAAGACAAATATTTTTGAACGGAGGGAGTAGTACACTGCACAGTACACTGACAAAACAAAACGAGGCTTGCCTTGACTCTCGTTCTGCACAGTACACTGATGAAACAAGGCCAGGTCCATCCATTCAAAATAGCTACAGCATGAAAGCACAACACGTCAGGATTTATCAAAGTCAAATTTTAAATTTTTTTACTAAATTAATAGAAAAATCATAAAAAATTACAATACTGAATATGTACCATGTGAAAATATATTTTATCATGTATCCAATGGTATTGAGTTGATCTTGTAAACGTTAACCATTTTTTCTATAAACTTAGCCAAAGTTTTACAAAGTTTGACTTTGAATTAAATTTATATCACCCTAATTTGTTAAAGAGGGAGCATTTTTTATGAAAGAAAAAGATTGCCTGCCCGAGCTTAAGCGTTTCCACTTTGTTTTTTTTTGTTTTTTGCCTGGAGCATGCAAATGGATACATACTACTATGTATGACATGAGATGGTTCACAAGGATTTTATAAAAAGAAATTCAACCTTTGAAAATAATAAACTCGCCTACGAGCACGTTGATCAGGTGTAAATATAGAGGTTGTCGCGTTCTCCACAGGGATTTGATTATGAGCACTCGAATGTTTTCACAGCAGAAGTGGGCAAACTTATTCGTAGAAAAAAAAAAGAATGTGATTAGGATCACACAGATGCTACTATGGTTATCTGTCATAGCTGCCCCTCTCTCCCCCTAGGAAGAGTATAGGCTGAACAATTCTCATTGTGTGTAATATTGTGTGTAAGAAAAACAGTTAGCCACTGCATCTGTATACTTGAAAGCTCATTGTTCTTTGCCTTCTTTCTTGCAACTGCTGTGCAATTTGTGTTAATTCCGAGTCCGCATTGCATTTCTGAATTTTGAACAAAGGAAACATTGGAGGGAGGGAGAATGTACTGTAGTTCTCTGGTTTAACAATGTTGAGATGGAGCAGGACTGGAGGTAGTAGGAGTTAAAATGTTGCCTGGATCTATCTATCTATACTGGATTTTTATTTTTGTTTGGTGCATTGCAGAATCCTATGAGTTGACCGACTGGAAGTGAAAAAAAAAAGTTCAAAAACTTGGGGCTGCTTGGAGCCTGGGAACAGGAGTCATGCCGGTAAAAACTAAAAAGGGTGGCTCCTCTGCATATACATCAAGCCTATTTTGTTTTTAGATATGCACACATACATCAAGTTACCATGCTTATTTTCTGTACCAAAACTTGAACTTAGTTATCTTTCCTAAAAAAATATCTGGTACTCTTCCATCCATTCTGGGAATACTATTAGTAGAAAAATTAATGTGACTAGGATTGCGGAGATGCTACTAGTAGAAGATGTCCCTGCTATCATGAAGATCCACTTCTTTATCTATCATAAAGATGTCCATGGCATGTGTTCTTGGTTCCTTGATGGCCAGCAGTAGAAGAGCAGATGGAGGAAAAAAACAAAGCAAAGAGTTGTTGGAGGGACCAGACCATTTTGGATCTTGACCCAGGCTTGGACTTGGACCAGAAGAGATGAGAAGAGACCCCATTGATCTTCTGCAGCATGCCTGCTTTCCTTTGCTGCAGCAGGCACTTCATTTTGCTTTTCTTTTCCCTTGATGCAGGAGCAGCAGTGCACTTTTCACTCCACATGCCACTGATCTGCTAAAACACCGTAGTGGATATTATGATTGGAGTGAGCTAATCACGGAGCTAATTAATTAGGTTCATGTGACCTTAAAAAGCTTTGCTGGAACACTTACCAAACCAGCCACATGCTTGATTGACAAAAAGAGAGGGTAAAGTGAACATCCTTCTCTGATGCTCTATCTAATTCGGAGCTAACTGAGGCTTAACATTTTGACTGGCATATGTTGTGTACACTAAATCTTGACAATTTCATGACAAAGCCACCAAGGTTTAATTAAGACAAGAGTACATATATAGGCCATGATACATTCTTTTTGTTGTCAAGATCACAGCTTTGCGAAGGAGTTTACAAATATTTTGTAACACTGAAGAGCTACTAGTTTCTTTTTATATACCCTTCTTTCTTTTTTGCCTTGGCATTGGCATTAGTAGTTACTGCTTAACCTGATTACCCGAAGGCCCATGAAAGTCAAACGATAAACCTAACTCCTGTTAAACTAGAAACTTCTTTTATCGTCTACCAAACACAACTGGTACAAAACCAAATTGTGCAATGTAAGGATGTACGAGCACAAATTCAGAAGTGCAATTTCCTCAAAGAAAAAAATCTATGATAACATATTCAGCCAAGACATATGGAGCATCAGAATTGCCATTTCTTCAGCAACCAGAGAGAGCAGGAGCAAGATCAACTAAGTTAACCTACACATAAAATTGGCATATCAATGAAACATTCCAACCACCATAGAAAATTGCACGACGTGTACGACACTGACAGACAATAACTATCAATGTTGCAGAGCAAAATACAGGCACAAGATGAACAGCGATATAGCATGCGTTTAGGCTTTGACGACATTGTGCAACGATAAAATAATACTCCCTCCGTCCTGAAATGTAACACCTATTTTGACACTATGGTAGCATAAAAAAACGTCCTACATTTCGGGGCGGATGGAGTAGTTCCATCTAGGAGGATACTAATCATTCATGCAGAAGCTTCTTACCAGAACTAAGATCAACGTTGCATTCCACAAAAGGATATGCCTGGAAGATTTCGTGTATTCTCGAACATTGATCTTCACTTGTTCTGACCTCATGTGATATCCGCACGGCCATTCTCTTAAGCATTGGTGCGCATCTGAACATCACTTTCAAGAAATCAAACTCATGATCCTCCCCATCAAAGCCTTCGATTTCCACTTCTTCAAGATTGATCAAGGAGATAGTTTTGCTTCTCCAGTTGTTAGGCTCATCACAGGGACAATTCACTGGGCATTCTTCTTTTATTATCTAGAACAAATGTGGATTACTGCAATGTATTTACTGATGGCCCACAACTGGGACCATAACTAAAGAATGCACATAGATTTTTCTTTTATTCTTTTGAAGAAGCACCATATATATTCGAGACATATTAACGGCGCAAAGTATTACCTCTGATCTCTGTAAGATGATCTTAAGCTTTCGTGTAGCAATACGAATCCGTTGCATCCCAAGTAGATGAACCACAAATGCTCCAAAAACATGTCCCACTGATCTTATTCGATATTCAGGCCCCATTGTCATGAAATGCAGCTCCAAAACAGAGAAGTCGGTAACCAGATGTTTCTCCATCTCCTGCGCAAACTTAAGCTCTGCATCAGGATACCTATCCAAACCCTGCAAAAGGAAACAGTAATATATGATGCATAAGTTTAATTTAGTCGGAAAATCAAGTCAAATGATCAGGGCATGAGACATACACAAGCCCATATTTGCAGGGACAAGACATAAACGTCAGACAAGTTCAAACATGCGCCTTCCCCGGTGTCGGTGAGCACCCGCCGTCCGTGGCTCTCTGCGGCATGTAAGCTCAGCCTCCAGGGGCCCCAAGGACCAAGCCCAACAGGCACAACGGAATAACAGCATCCCCACGAGACCATCTCCAGGATGGGTGCTACGATGGACACGCTGAGCTTACAGCCGGTGCAGAAGGACAATGTCAATTACTCGGTTTCATGGCCTTATTTGCTGGAGCTTCTGCAACGCATGGGATTCTTGCAGCGATGGAGAGACTGGATCGCCCTTCTCTTCTCTTCGGCATCCTTCTCATGCTTACTGAATGGGACTCAGGGTCAAAGCTTTCTCCATGCACGCGGCCTTCGACGAGGAGACCCCTTTCTCTCCTGCTGTTCATTCTGGCCATTGATCCTCTCTTCCGTCTGCTACACTCTGCTACGAACAGCGGGTTCATTGCCCCTCTTCCGGGCCGTGGCGCAAGCATGCGTGTCAGTCTCTACGCTGACGACGCCGTGATCTTCGCAAACCCAGTAAAAGAGGAGATTGACACGATCATGGAGCTGCTGCACTCCTTCGGCGAAGCCACGGGGCTGAGGTTAAACCAAGAAAAATCAACGGTCATTCCCATCAACTGCGACGATCTTCTGCTGTCAGAGGTGTTGCGCAGCTTTGGCGGATCGATCTCAGCTTCCCTACAACTTACCTGGGGCTGCCGATCTCTCCCAAAAGGCTGCGTTTAGTGCATTTCCAGTTCCTCATCGACCGAATAAAGTCACGTCTCGTCGGATGGAAAGGCAAACTGATGACTTTGGCTGGAAGGCGAGTCCTCGTGCGCGCGGTGCTCTCTGCACTGCCCACGTTCGCCCTCACGGTGTTGAAAGTGCCAAAGAAGACGCTCAAAGAAATCGACAAGGCGCGAAGAAGATTCCTATGGGCTCAGGAAGATGAACTGTCCGGAGGCAAATGCAAAGTGGCCTGGAGCTCTGTGTGTTCGCCGGTGCAAAAGGGAGGCCTGGGGGTCATGGATCTGCAGCGCTTCAGCTCGGCCTTGCGTATGCGTTGGCTCTGGCTGTCCTGGCAGCAGCCGGTGAGGCCCTGGGCATGCTTCCCCCTCCCATGTGACAAGCATGATCAAGCCATGTTTGCCCACGCTTCAAAAGTGGCTATTGGCAATGGCCGGCGGGCTTGCTTCTGGACGAGCCCTTGGCTAACTGACGCTCCCCTCTGTTCCTCCTTCCCAGGTCTGTTCAACCACACCAGACGTAAAAATCGCACGGTCGCAGCGGCGCTCGCAGGGGAACAATGGATTGCAGATCTGCATCACGGCGACTTGGCTGGCATCATCCCAGAGTTCCTGCAGTTGTGGCGGCAAATTCAAAACGCTGGGACAATCATCAGGGATCAAGCAGCTGACCAACTCACATGGGCGGCCGGCGGTGGCACCTGCTACTCGGCAAGGTTTGCTTACAACATGCAATTCAGCTCGATGCCGAACACCAGCCATAGCAAGCTCATCTAGAAATCTTGGGCACCTGGCTCTGTCAAGTTGTTCAGATGGTTACTTCACAAGGACAGATTATGGTGCAACGATCGGCTGCAGAGGAGAGGGTGGCCGAACAATTACTTCTGCAGTCTCTGTGTTCGAAACTTGGAATCTGCCTTACACTTGCTATGGGACTGCCCCTTCTCCAGAGAGGTCTGGAGACATGCTTCAAGTTGGACTTCCTGCGATGCCCTGAAGATGATCAGATTGCCTCAACAAACTTCCCTACAACACTGCCAACAGAGGATCAGCCGCACCCCAACGACGGCGAGGAAAGGTCTTCGTTTCATCATTCTGTTGATCTCATGGCACATCTGGAAAGAGAGAAATGCATGTGTCTTCCGAGCAAAGACTCCTCAAGTTGCCGATGTCATTTAAGCCATCAAGCTAGACTTGGCTCTCTGGAGAAGTGCGGGTACAACCTGCTTAGAGCTTCCGTTTGGGGACTTTAGCGCGAAAGAATAGGCCTTTCTTTTCCCGTGTTTTCGCTTTTATTTTTCTCTTCTCTTTGCATAACTTTTCTTGTGCCCATGATCATTTGATCTCCATTGTTTTTCCGTATGCTTCCTCCTAAATCAATGAAGCGGGCTCATACCGGGTCTTTAAATTTTTTTTTGCTTGAGCATGGGGCTTCGATGTCGATGCAGTCATCCCATCTGTAGGGATTCAGTACAGCCAGCTCCTCCAACGACTCGGATCTGACGGTGATGGTATCGGCGTGGAGGTGAGCGTTGGACACAGTGAGCACGCGCAGGCATGGGCAGTAGGGGACGAAGTCGGCGAGGTCGACGCGGCAGTCGGACAGGGACAATCGCTTGAGCGCAGGGAACCCGCCGCGGGCCTGTGGTGGGAGCGTGAGGCGGAGGTTGGGTATCGTGAGGCGGAGGGACGGCGCCTGCAGCTCGATCGAGGTGGCGCGGTGGAAGCGAGGCAGGTCTACCTGGACTTTCTGTATGTGCGGGAGGGCCAGCCGGAGCACCACCGGCGAGATCCTCGACGCGGTGTCGAACAGAGAAGAGACGAGCTCGTTGAGCTGCGCCGGATCGATTTTGTCGCCGGGAAAGAGGCCCGCCGCGGGGACGCGGACGTCGAGCAGGAATACCCCGGCCGGGCAGGGACCGACCGCATCTTCGAGCGAGGCGAGCACGGGTAGGAGCGAGCAGAGCGCGACATCGCGGAAGGTGAGGTCGGGAAGCCGGATCCAGAGGCCGCGCCACCGGCGGGCGAGGAGGCTGGTGCGCGCGGCGGCGCGGGCGCAGCGGAGGCGAACGAGGACCGGAGAAGCATATCCTCCGGGAGGGTGCTGATGAGGTCGGCTCCTCCGCCGGCAGGACCTAGCTCGGGACGGCCGCCATGGTGGCGTGCTGCATCCTCCATGGAAACCCCAATCCAGTCGCAGAGAAGAGAGGGGATAGGAGCAGAAAACGGAAGCATTTCCTTTTGTTTCGTAGCCGCGTAAACAGTTCTTTTCAAAAATATAAAAATCGAAAGTCCACAAATTTGAAAATATAGATGTGGATGTACAAAATTTAAGCCAGAATATATACCACCTTCGTTTCTAAAATCAAATTGCCAAAATATAGATGTCCTGCATTTAGAAACTAATGCGTAATGCAAAAAAAAAAAAAACGCTTCGGACAGGGTGGCGACTCCAGACGAGTCATGATGATGATGCCGCTTGCGGCGGCCGCGTCAGATTGCCACGGCGAGCCGCGAAGGGTGGGTGGCCTCCTCGACGATGATTGGAGCACCTTGAAGAAGCGCGGAAGGGATCTTCTTTCTCGCGCGTGGAAGACAGAGCAGTGCTTGAGGCACCTGTTGAGAAGAGATGCGACCTTCTTTATATTGAAGGTGAGATCGGTTAATTTGAAGAGGGAGAAGGCCACAGATGACTCTGAAGTTTCTTGTGTGCGACAGAAGGAGAGTAAGTACTATGTGGTCATTAGGAAGGACAATGTCGTCTACGAGCTTGGCACTAAGACATCCCAAAGTTAGAGACGTGCGCCTACGATGCATAGGCGGTTGAGTTCTATCAGGAAGGGGCGATTCTAAACTTCCCTGAGTGTCATAAGTATGCGAAGTTCCTTGCGTCGGAGGGCATAAGAATATGCACCATGGCTGAGGAGAAGGAGAACATCCAGACCGATATGCAGTCCTTTGATCCATTAGTGAGGGGGCTTCCGAGAGCTGAGAATCTGGTGGAGAGCAACAAGATGATGCGACTTCAAGTATGCATCCAGGAAGAGCACGTCAAAGGATCCCATATACTGATATGAGATCGAGCGTGAGGATGAGGATCAGCAGGGGTGTCGTAGGTCCACCAGGGACGACCACAAGGCCGGTCCCTCTTACCACTAGCTTTCTAGATGGGTAGCACTAGCTATTTCATATGAACTATTTAAGTTTATGCATGTTTTATGTTTGAGCTGTGCATGATTTGTAAAACTGCTTAATTACGAGTATATGTGTTTTATGTCGCATTATATCTATGCATGTGTTTTGTGTTGGTCATTTAGTTTAATGTTGTATGCTTATTTTGGTCAAAATGATAAAAGAAGTAAATGGACGCCTCTTGTGAGACCTATGGTGTAGTGAGATACGAGAAGGATAGAAAGTTCATATATCTTTCGAATGACTTCATCACTAGGATGATATGTTTTAATTCAACATGTTCTGATTGAGTTTCATATGATATGGTTGTGCCCAAAATTGTCTAACTAGTTTTTTTTGCTCAGGTCTGATGGGGAACGTTGCTATGGTCATCCGGGACTCCGAACAACCTTCGGTCACCACCATACATAACTCTATACTACCGAAACGTCACCGAACCTTAAGTGTGTAGACCCTACGGGTTTGAGAACTATGTAGACATCACCGAGACACCTCTATGGTCAATAACCAATAGCGGGACCTGGATGCCCATATTGGTTCCTACATATTTTACGAAGATCTTTATCGGTCGAACCTCTATGTCAAGGATTCAGTTAATCCCGTATGATGTTCCCTTTGTTCTTCGGTATGTTACTTTCCCGAGATTCGATCGTCGGTATCTCCATACCTAGTTCAACCTCGTTACTGGCAAGTCTCTTTACTCGTTCTGTAATACAAGATCCCGTGACTAACACTTAGTCACATTGCTTGCAAGGCTTATTGTGATGTTGTATTACCGAGTGGGCCCTGAGATACCTCTCCGTCACACAGAGTAACAAATCCCAGTCTTGATCCATGTCAACCCAATAGACACCCTCGGAGATACCTGTAGAGCACCTTTATAGTCACCCAGTTACGTTGCGACGTTTGATACACACAAGGTACTCCTCCGGTGTCAATGAGTTACATGATCTCATGGTCGTAGGAACAAATACTTGACATGCAGAAAACAGTAGCAATAAACTGACACGATCATATGCTACGTTTGTAGTTTGGGTCTTGTCCATCACATCATTCTCCTAATGACGTGATCCCGTTATCAAATGACATCTCATGTTCATGACTAGGAAACCATAGCCATCTTTAATCAACGAGCTAGTCTATTAGAGGCATACTAGGGACATGGTGTTGTCTATGTATCCACACATGTATCTGAGTTTCCGATCAGCACAATTATAGCATGGATAATAAATGATTATCATGAACAAGGAAATATGATAATAACCAATTTATTATTGCCTCTAGGGCATATTTCCAACAGTCTCCCACTTGCACTAGAGTCAAACACCCAATGAGTTCTGGAGCTCGATCATGCTTTGCATGTGAGATAGGTCTTATAGTCAACGGGTCTGCGACATTTAGATCCATGTGTACTTTGCAAATCTCTATGTCAAACTGTAAACACTACTACAACACTCCACTTGGAGCTATTCCAAATGGCTGCTCTACTATACGTATCCGGATTGCTACTAAGAGTCATTCGGATTGGTGTCAAAGCTTGCATCGACGTAACTCTTTACGACAACCTCTTTCTTACCTCCATAATCGAGAAACATTTCCTTAGTCTTTTAGTTACTAAGGATGATCTTGACCGTTGTCCAGTGATCCACTCCTGGATCACTCTTGTACCCCTTGACGGACTCATGGCAAGGCACACACAGGTGCAGTACACAGCATGGCATACTATACAGAGCCTATGGCTCTAAGGCATAGGGGATGACGTTCGTCCTTTCTCTTTCTTCTGCCGTTGTCGAGCTTTGAGTCTCACTCAACTTCACACCTTACAAATCAGGCGAGAACTCTTTCTTCGACCGATCCATTTTGAACTCTTTCAAAATCTTGTCAAGGTATGTACTCATTGAAAGTCTCATCAAGCATCTTGATCTATCTCTATAGATCTTGATGCTCAACAATTAGGTAGCTTTATCCAGGTCTTCCTTTGAAAATCACTTTTCAAACAACCGTTTATGCTTTCCAGAAATTCTACATTATTTCCGATCAACAATATGTCATCCACATATACTTATCAGAAATTCTATAGTGCTCCCACTCACTTTATTGTAAATACAAGTTTCTCATAAACTTTGTATAGACTCAAAAACTTTGATCACCCCATCAAAGTGTATATTCCAACTCCGAGATGCTTGCTTCAGTTCATAGAAGGATCACTGAAGCTTGCACACCTTTTAGCATCCTTAGGACTGACAAAACCTTCTGGTTGTATCTCATACAACCTTTCCTTAAGGAAGGAAATGATGTTTTGACATCCATCTGCCAGATTTCATAATTGAAAAATGTGACAACTGCTAACGTAATTCCAACAGACTTTAGCATCGCTACGAGTGAGAAAGTCTCATCGCAGTCAACTCCTTGAACTTGTCGGGAACTTCTTTGCGACAAGTCGAGCTCTATAAATGGTGACATTTACCATCAGCGTCTGTCATCATATCAAAGGTCCATTAGTACTCGATGACCTGCCGTCCAACGAGCAAGTCTACCAAAGTCTATACTTGGTTTTCATACATGGATCCTTTCTCGGATTTCATGGCCTCTAACCATTTGTCGGAATCCGGGCCCATCATCGCTTCTCCACAGCTCGTAGGTTTATCGTTGTCCAACAACATGACCTCCAAGACAGGGTTGTCGTACCGCTCAGAAGAAGTACACATCCTTGTCGACCTACGAGGTTCGATAGTAACTTGATCCGAAGCTTCATGGTCATCATCATTAACTTCCTATTCAACTGATGTAGGTTCCACAGAAACATCTTTCTGCGTTGCGCTACTCTCTAGTTGAAGCAAAGGTTCAACAACCTCATCAAGTTCTATCTTCCTCCCACTCAATTCTTTCGAGAGAAACTTTTCTCGAGAAAGGACCCAGTTTTAGCAACAAACACTTTATGCTTGAGTCTGAGATAGAAGGTTCACCCAACTGTTCTTAGGGTATTCTATGAAGATGCATTTGTCCGCTTCAGGTTCGAGCTCATTAGGTGAAAACATTTTCCACACAAGCGTCGCAGCCCCAAACATTAAGAAATGACAGCTTAGGTTTCTATCGAACCATAATTCACACGGTGTCATCTCAACGGATTTAGATGGTTCACTATTTAAAGTGAATGTAGTTGTCTCTAATGCATAACCCCAAAATTATAGTCAAAACGATAAAGAGAGATCATAGCACACCATATCCAGTAGAGCACGACTATGACGTTCGGACACACCATCACACTATGGTGTTCCAGGTGGCATGAGTTGTGTAACAACTTTCACATTGTCTAAAGTTATATGCCAAACTCGTAACTCAGATATTCACCTCCACGATCATATCGCAGACATTTTTATCTTCTTGTCACGATGATCTTAAACTTCACTCTGAATTTGCTTGAACCTTTCAAACGATTCGGACTTGTGTTTCATTAAGTAAATATACACTATATCTACTCAAATCATCAATGAAGGTAAGAAAATAATGATATCCACCGCACGCTACAAGACTCATTGGATTGCATACATCAACATGTATCATTTCCAATAAATCACTTGCCCGCTCCATCAATCCGGAAAACGGGGTCCTTAGTCATCTTGCCCAAGAGGCATGGTTCGCATGTCTCAACTGATTCAAAATCGAATGAGTCCAAAGATCCATCAGCATGGAGTTTCTTCATGCGCTTTATACCAATATGACATTTAGCGGCAGTGCCACAAGTATGTGGTACTATCATTATTAACTTTGTATCTTTTGGCATCAATGTTATGAACATATGTATTACTACGATCAAGATTCAACAAACCATTCTCACTGGGTGCATGACCATTGAAGGTATTATTCATGTAAACAGAATAACCATTATTCTCTAACTTAAATGAATAACCGTGTTGCAATAAACACGATCTAATCACGTTCATGCTCAATGCAAAACACCAAATAACATTTATTTAGGTTCGTCACTAATACCGTAGGTAGAGAGAGCGTGCGATGTTGATCACATCAACCTTGGAAACATTTCCAACACACATCGTCACCTCATCCTTAGCTAGTTCTCCGTTTATTCCGTCGCTTTTATTTCGAGTTACTAACATTTAGCAACCGAACCGGTATCCAATACCCAGGTGCTACTAGGTGTACTCGCAAGGTACACATCATTAACACGTATATCAAATGTACTTCTGTCGACGTTGCCAGCCTTCTTATCTACCAAGTATCTAGGGTTGTTCTGCTTCAGCGACCGCTCTCCTCATAATCGAAGCACTTAGTCTCAGGTTTGGGTTCAACTTTGGGTTGCTTCACTGGAGCAGCAACTGACTTGCCATCCATGAAGTTTCCCTCCTCGCCCTTGCCCTTCTCGAAACTAGTGGTTTTACTAACCATCAACACTTGACGCTCCTTCTTGATTTCTACCTTCGCGGTGTCAAACATCGTGAACAGCTCAGGGGTCATTATTTCTATCCCTGGCATTTTATAGTTCATCACCAAGTTCTAGTAGCTTAGTGACAGTGACTTGGAGAACTATATCAATCACTATCTTATCTAGAAGATCAACTCCCACTCGATTCAAGCGATTGTAGCACCCAGACAATCTGAGCACATGACGATTGAGATATTCTCCTTCATCTTGCAAGCAAAGAATCTTGTTGGAGATCTCATATCTTGCAACACGGGCACGAGCCTGAGATCCTAATTTCAGCACTTAGAACATCTCATATGTTCCGTGACGTTCAAAACGTTTTGGAGCCAGAATTCTAAGTCGTAATGCATGACGCACTAAACTATCAAGTAGTCATCAGAACGCGCCTGTCAGATGTTCACAACATCTACAGATGTCGCTAGAGGGATTGGCGCACCGAGCGGTGCATTAAGGACATATGCTTTCTGTGCAGCAATGAGGACAATCCTCAGATCACGGACCCAGTCCGCAATATTGCTACCATCATCTTTCAACTCTATTTCTCTAGGAACATATAAAAATTGAAGGGAGCTACAACGCGAGCAAGTAATCTACAACATAATTTGCAAAGACACTACTGACTATGTTCATGATAATGAGTTCAATTAATCATGTTACTGAAGAACTCCCACTCAAATTGACATCCCTCCGGTCATTCGAGTGATACATGATCCAAATTCACCAACTCAAGTCCGATCATCACGTGAGTTGAGGTGGTTTCAATGGTGAACATCATCATGTTGATCATATCTACTATATGACTCATGTTCGACCTTTCGGTCTCTTGTGTTCCGAGGCCATGTCTGTACATGCTAGGCTCGTCAAGTTTAACCCAAGTGTTCTGCATGTGCAACACCGGCTTGCACCCGTTGTATGTGAATGTAGAGTCTACCACACCCGATCATCACGTGGTGTCTCGACACGACAAACTTTCGCAACGGTGCACACTCGGGGAGAACACAATTCATCTTGAAATTTAAGTGAGGGATCACCTTATAATGCTACCATCGTCCTAAGCAAAACAAGGTGCATAAAAGGATTAACATCACATGCAAATCATAAGTGACATGATATGGCCATGAACTTGTGCTTTTGATCTCCATCTTGAAAGCACCGACATGATCTCCATCGTCACCAGCATGACACCATGATCTCCATCATCTTGATCTCCATCAACGTGTTGCCATCGGGGTTGTCACGCCCACCATGCTTCTACTACTATTGCTACCGTTTAGCGATAAAGTAAAGCATTACATAGAGCTTAATGATTGACACGCAAGTCATACAATAATTAAAGACAACCCTATGGCTCCTGCCAGTTGTCGTACTCATCGACATGCAAGTCGTGATATTCTATACAACACATGATCATCTCATACATCACATATATCACATCATGTAATTGGCCATATCTGTTGGAAATATGCCCTAGAGGCAATAATAAATTAGTTATTATCATATTTCCTTGTTCATGATAATCGTTTATTATCCATGCTATAATTGTATTGATCGGAGACTTAAATGCATGTGTGGATACATAGACAAAACCATGTCCCTAGTATGCCTCTAATGGACTAGCTCGTTGATCAAAGGATGGTTAAGGTTTCCTAGCCATGGACATGAGATGTCATTTGATAACGGGATCACATCATTAGGAGAATGATGTGATGGATAAGACCCAAACTACAAACATAGCATATGATCGTGTCAGTTTATTGCTACTGTTTTCTGCATGTCAAGTATATGTTCCTATGACCATGAGATCATGCAACTCACGGATATAGGAGGAGTGCCTTGTGTGTATCAAACGTCGCAACGTAACTGGGTGACTATAAAGGTGCTCTACAGGTATCTCCGATGGTGTCTGTTGAGTTGGCATGGATCGAGACTGGGATTTGTTACTCCGTGTGACGGAGAGGTATCTCGGGGCCCACTCGGTAATGCAACATTACAATAAGCCTTGCAAGCAATGTGACTAATTGTTAGTTGCGGGATCTTGTGTTACGGAACGAGTAAAGAGACTTGCCAGTAACGAGGTTGAACTAGGTATGGAGATACCGACGATCGAATCTCGGGCAAGTAACATACCGAAGAACAAAGGGAACGTTATACGGGATTAACTGAATCCTTGACATAGAGGTTCGACCGATAAAGATCGTCATCAAGCTGCACGTGTGCTGAACGCGGAGGTGCCGTCCGTTCGGCGCTATATCGGAAGGACCGTGATCGAGATCGCGAGACGGTTCGTGATGAGATCGCGGAACGGATCGTGATGAGTTCGCGGGACAGATCGTGATCAATATCGTGAGACGGATCGTGATGAGATCGCGGGACGGATCGTGATGAGTTCACGGGACGGATCGTGATTGGATCGCGGGACGGATCGTGATGAGATCGCGGGACGCTCGGCGATTTGGATCGCGAAGATGTTCGACTACACCAACCGCGTTTCTTAACGCTTCCCGCTTAGCGATCTACAAGGGTATGTAGATCCACTCTCCCTCCCGTAGATGCTCATCACCATGGATAGGTTTGCGTGTGCGTAGGAAATTTTTTGTTTCCCATGCGACGTTCCCCAACAGTGGCATCATGAGCTAGGTTGATGGTTCGATGAGATCTCGAGTAGAACACAAAAGGTTTGTGGGCGTTGATGCTTAGATTGCTTCCTCCCTTGGTCGTATTTTGGTTCAGCGGGATTGTGAGATGAAGCGGCCCAGACCAACATTACTCGTACGCTTACGAGAGACCGGTTCCCTCGACGCAACTTGTTGCCTAGATGGCTTGCGGGTGACAGTTTCTCTCACTTTAGTTGGATCGGATTCGACAAAGGCGGTCCTTGAGAAGGTTGAAAAGCAAACTAGTGTATCACCGTTGTGGTTTATGCGTAGGTGAGAATCGTTCTTGCTAGATACCCATAGCAGCCACGTAAAATATGCAACAACAATTAGAGGACGTCTAACTTGTTTTTGCAGGGTATGTTGTGATGTGATATGGCCAATTACATGATGAGATATATGTGATGTATGAGATGATCATGTGATGTATAGATTATCACGACTTGCATGTCGATGAGTACGGCAACCGGCAGGAGCCATAGGGTTGTCTTTAATTATTGTATGACCTGCGTGTCAATCATTAAGCGTTATGTAATGCTTTACTTTATCGCTACGGTAGCAATAGTAGTAGAAGCATGCAGGGCGTGACAACCCCAATGGCAACACATTGATGGAGATCAAGATGATGGAGATCATGGTGTTGTGCCGGTGACGATGGAGATCATGCCGGTGTTTCGAAGATGGAGATCTTAAACACAAGTTCATGGCCATATCATGTCACTTATGAATTGCATGAGATGTTAATCCTTTTATGCACCTTGTTTTGATTAGTACGGCGGTAGCATTATAAGGTGATCCCTCACTTGAATTTCAAGATGAACTGTGTTCTCCCCGAGTGTGCACCGTTGCGAAAGTTCGTCGTGTGGAGACACCACGTGATGATCGGGTGTGATAGACTCTACGTTCACATACAACGGGTGCAAGCCAGATTTGCACGCGCAGAACACTCGGGTTAAACTTGACGAGCCTAGCATGTACAGACATGGCCTCGGAACACGAGAGACCGAAAGGTCGAACATGAGTCATATAGTAGATATGATCAACATAATGATGTTCACCATTGCAGCCACCTCAACTCACGTGATGATCGGACTTGAGTTGGTGAATTTGGATCATGTATCACTCGAATGATCGGAGGGATGTCAATTTGAGTGGGAGTTCTTAAGTAATATGATTAATTGAACTCATTATCATGAACATAGTCAAAGTGTCTTTGCAAATTATGTTGTAGATTACTAGCTCGCGCTGTAGCTCCCTTGTATTTTTATATGTTCCTAGAGAAATAGAATTGAAAGATGTTGGTAGCAAAATTGCGGACTGGGTCCGTGATCTGAGGATTGTCCTCATTGCTGCACAGAAGGCTTATGTCCTTAATGCACCGCTCGGTGCGCCACCCCCTCTAGCGTCGTCTATAGATGTTGTGAACATCTAACAGGCACGTTTCGATGACTACTTGATAGTTTAGTGCGTCATGCATTACGGCTTAGAATTGAGGCTCCAAAACATATTGAACTTCACGGAATATATGAGATGTTCTAGGAGCAGAGATTGTGATCTCAGGCTCGTGCCTTTGTTGCGAGATATGAGATCTCCAACAAGATTCTTTGCTTGTAAGATGAAGGAGAATAGCTCAATCGTTGAGCATGTACTCAGATTGTCTGGGTACTACAATCGCTTGAATCAAGTGGGAGTTGATCTTCCAGATAAGATAGTGATTGATATAGTTCTCCAAGTCACTGTCACTAAAGCTACTAGAACTTAGTGATGAACTATAATACACCAGGGATAGAAGTATTGATCCCTGAGCTATTCGCGATGTTTGACACCGCGAAGGTAGAAATCAAGAATGAGCGTCAAGTGTTGATGGTTAATCAAACCACTAGTTTCGAAAAGGGCAAGAGCAAGGAGGGAAACTTCATGGATAGCAAGTCAGTTGCTGCTCCAGTGAAGCAACCCAAAGTTGAACTCAAACCCGAGACTAAGTGCTTCTATTATGAGGTGAGAGGTCGCTGAAGCGGAACAACCCTAGATACTTGGTAGATAAGAAGGCTGGCAACATCAACAGAAGTATATTTGATATACGAGTTATTGATGTGTACCTTGCTAGTACTCCTAGTAGCACCTGGGTATTGGATACCGGTTCGGTTGCTAAATGTTAGTAACTCGAAATAAAAGCTACGGAATAAACGGAGAACTAGCTAAGGGTGAGGTGACGATGTGTGTTGGAAATGTTTCCAAGGTTGATGTGATCAACATCGCACACTCTCTCTACCTTCAGGATTAGTGACGAACCTAAATAAATGTTATTTGGTGTTTTGCGTTGAGCATGAACATGATTAGATCATGTTTGTTGCAATACGGTTATTCATTTAAGTCAGAGAATAATAGTTATTCTGGTTACATGAATAATACCTTCAATTGGCATGCACCCAGTGAGAATGGTTTGTTGAAATCTTGATCGTAGTAGTACACATGTTCATAACATTGATGTCAAAAGATACAAAGTTAATAATGATAGTACCACATACTTGTGGCACTGCCGCTAAATGTCATATTGGTATAAAGCGCATGTAGAAACTCCATGCTGATGGATATTTGGACTCATCGATTTCGAATCGGTTGAGACATGCGAACCATGCCTCTTGGGCAAGATGACTAAAGGACCCCGTTGGATGGAGCGGGCAAGTGATTCATTGGAAATGATACATGTTGATGTATGCAATCTAGTGAGTCTTGTAGCGTGCAGTGGATATCGTTATTTTCTTACCTTCACTGATGATTTGAGTAGATATAGTGTATATTTACTTAATGAAACACAAGTCTGAATCGTTTGAAAGGTTCAAGCAAATTCAGAGTGAAGTTTAAAGATCATCGTGACAAGAAGATAAAAATGACCGCGATATGATCGTGGAGGTGAATATGTGAGTTACGAGTTTGGCATACAACTTAAGACAACGTGAAATTTGTTTCACAACTAACGCCACCTGGAACACCATGGTGTGATGGTGTGTCCGAACATCATAGTCATGCTCTATTGATATAGTGCATACTGTGATGTCTCTTATCGTTTTACTACTATAATTTTTGGGGTTATGCATTAGAGACAACTACATTCACTTTAAATAGGGCATCATCTAAATCCGTTGAGATGACACCGTGTGAATTATGGTTTGATAGAAACCTAAGCTGTCATTTCTTAATGTTTGGGGCTGCGATGCTTGTGTGGAAAATGTTTTCACATAATAAGCTAGAACCCAAAGCGGACAAATGTATCTTCATAGAATACCCTAAGAACAGATGGGTATGCTTTCTATCTCAGATCCGAGTGCAAAGTGTTTGTTGCTAGAACTGGGTCCTTTCTCGAGAAAAAGTTTCTCTCGAAAGAATTGAGTGGGAGGAAGATAGAACTTGATGAGGTTGTTAAACCTTTGTTCAACCAGAGAGTAGCGCAGCGCAGAAAGATGTTTTTGTGAAGCCTACGTTAGTTGAAGAGGAAGTTAATGATGATGATCATGAAGCTTCAGGATCAAGTTACTATCGAACTTCGTAGGTCGACAAGGATGTGTACTGCTCCTGAGCGGTACGACAACTCTGTCTTGGAGGTCATGTTGTTGGACAACGATGAACCTACGAGCTATGGAGAAGCGATGATGGGCCCGGATTCCGACAAATGGTTGGAGGCCATGAAATCCGAGATAGGATCCATGTATTAAAACCAAGTGTAGACTTTGGTAGACTTGCTCGTTGGACGGTAGGTCGTTGAGTACAAATGGATCTTTAAAATGAAGACAGACACTGATGGTGAATGTCACTATTTGTAAAGCTCGACTTGTTGCAAAGATGTTTGTGACAAGTTCAAGGAGTTGACTACGATGAGACTTTCTCACTCGTAGCGATGCTAAAAGTCTGTTGGAATTATGTTAGGAGTTGCTGTGTTTTCAATTATGAAATCTGGCAGATGGATGTCAAAACATCGTTTCCTTAATGGTTTACTTGAGGAAAGGTTGTATGTGATACAACCAGAAGGTTTTGTCAGGCCTAAGGATGCTAAAAGGTGTGCAAGCTTCGGTGATCCTTCCATGGACTGACGCAAGCATCTCGGAGTTGGAATATACGCTTTGATGAGGTGATCAAAGTTTTGATGTTTATACAAAGTTTATGAGAAACTTGTATTTGCAATAAAGTGAGTGGGAGCACTACTGAATTTCTGATAAGTATATGTGGATGACATATTGTTGTTCAGAAATAATGTAGAGTTTCTGGAAAGCATAAAACGGTTATTTGGAAAGTGATTTTCAAAGGAAGACCTGGATAAAGCTACCTAATTGTTGAGCATCAAAATCTATAGAGATAGATCAAGATGCTTGATGAGACTTTCAATGAGTGCATACCTTCACAAGATTTTGAAAGAGTTCAAAATGGATCAACCAGAGAAATAGTTCTCGTCTGATTTGTAAGGTGTGAAGTTGCGTGAGACTCAAAGCTCGACAACGGCAGAAGAAAGAGAAAGGACGAACGTCGTCCCCTATGCCTTAGCCATAGGCTCTATATTATGCCATGCTGTGTACCGCACCTATGTGTGCCTTGCCATGAGTTTGTCAAGGGGTACAAGAGTGGTCCAGGAGTGGATCACTGGACAGCGGTCGGAATTATCCTTAGTAACCAGAGGACTAAGGAAATGTTTCTTGATTATGGAGGTGATAAAGAGTTCGTCGTAAAGAGTTACGTCGATGCAAGCTTTAACACCTATCCGGATGACTAGTAGTAGCAATCTGGATACGTATAGTGGAGCAGCCATTTGGAAATAGTACCAAGTGGAGTGTGGTAGCAGTGTTTACGGTTTGACATAGAGATATGCAAAGTACACACGGATCTGAATATCGTAGGCCCGTTGACTATAAGACCTCTCTCACATGCAAAGCATGATCGAGCCCCAGAACTCATTGGGTGTTAGATTCATAACAATGCGAATCACATGGTGATATGAACTAGATTATTGACTCTAGTGCAAGTGGGAGACTGTTGGAAATATGCCCTAGAGGCAATAATAAATTAGTTATTATCATATTTCCTTGTTCATGATAATCGTTTATTATCCATGCTATAATTGTATTGATCGGAGACTTAAATGCATGTGTGGATACATAGACAAAACCATGTCCCTAGTATGCCTCTAATGGACTAGCTCGTTGATCAAAGGATGGTTAAGGTTTCCTAGCCATGGACATGAGATGTCATTTGATAACGGGATCACATCATTAGGAGAATGATGTGATGGATAAGACCCAAACTACAAACATAGCATATGATCGTGTTAGTTTATTGCTACTGTTTTCTGCATGTCAAGTATATGTTCCTATGACCATGAGATCATGCAACTCACCGATATCGGAGGAGTGCCTTGTGTGTATCAAACGTCGCAACGTAACTGGGTGACTATAAAGGTGCTCTACAGGTATCTTCGATGGTGTTTGTTGAGTTGGCATGGATCGAGACTGGGATTTGTTACTCCGTGTAACGGAGAGGTATCTCGGGGCCCACTCGGTAATGCAACATCACAATAAGCCTTGCAAGCAATGTGACTAATTTTTAGTTGCGGGATCTTGTATTACGAAACGAGTAAAGAGACTTGCCGGTAACGAGGTTGAACTAGGTATGGAGATACCGACGATCGAATCTCGGGCAAGTAACATACCGAAGAACAAAGGGAACGTTATACGAGATTAACTGAATCCTTGACATAGAGGTTCGACCGATAAAGATCTTCGTAGAATATGTAGGAACCAATGTGGACGTCCAGGTCCCGCCATTGGTTATTGACCATAGAGGTGTCTCGGTCATGTCTACATAGTTCTCGAACCCGCAGGGTCTGCACACTTAAGGTTCGGTGACGTTTCGGTAGTGTAGAGTTATGTATGGTGGTGACCGAAGTTTGTTCGGAGTCCCGGATGAGATCCCGGACGTCACGAGGAGCTCCAGAATGGTCCGGAGGTAAAAGATTCATATATAGGAAGTCCCAGTTTGGTTTCCGGAAAAGTTTCGGGCTTATCGGTAGTGTACTGGGAGTGCCGGTAGTGTACCGGGAGTGCCGGTAGTGTACCCGGAGACCTCTGGGAGGGGTACTTCGACCCCAAGAGGTCCATGGGCTGTGGGAGATTAATAACCAGCCCTTAGTGGGCTGGGAAAACAGCCACAAAGGCCCATGGCGTAGGAGAGAAAGTCCTAAAGCAAAAAGTGGAAAATCAGCCAATAGGAGGCAATCCTACTCCAACTAGGATTGGAGGTGAAGTAGGATTTCCTCCCACCTCCTATTTCGGCCGACCCAAAGGCCTTGGCTGCCTCTCCTCTCCTCTCCTCCTATATATACTAGTGTATTGGGTGGTTTTTGGACAGAATTTCCGGCCACGTGCTACCCGTTACACCGGTGCATAGTTTCTCCTCTAGATCGGTTTTCTGCAGCGCTTAGGCGAAGCCCTGCCGGAATTGCTCCACCACCATCACCGGAACACCGTCACGCTGCCGGTGAGCTCTCTATCCTCTCCACCTCCTCTCACTGGATCGAGACGGTGGAGATCGTCATCAAGCTGCACGTGTGCTGAACGCGGAGGTGCCGTCCGTTCGGCGCTAGATCGGAAGGACCGTGATCGAGATCGCGAGACAGTTCGTGATGAGATCGCGGAACGGATCGTGATGAGTTCGCGGGATAGATCGTGATCAAGATCGTGAGACGGATCGTGATGAGATCGCGGGACGGATCGTGATGAGTTCACGGGACGGATCGTGATTGGATCGCGGGACGGATCGTGATGAGATCGCGGGACGCTCGGCGATTTGGATCGCGAAGATGTTCGACTACACCAACCGCGTTTCTTAACGCTTCCCGCTTAGCGATCTACAAGGGTATGTAGATCCACTCTCCCTCCCGTAGATGCTCATCACCATGGATAGGTTTGCGTGTGCGTAGGAAATTTTTTGTTTCCCATGTGACGTTCCCCAACAATATCACACCACAACATACTCTGCAAAAACAAGTTAGACGTCCTCTAATTGTTGTTGCATGTTTTACATGGCTGCTACGGGTAACTAGCAAGAACAATTCTCACCTACGCAAAACCACAACGGTGATACATAAGTTGCTTTTCAACCTTCTCAAGGACCGCCTTTGTCGAATCCGATCCAACTAAAGTAGGAGAAACAGGCAGCCGCCAACCATCTTTGCGCAACGAGGTTACACATTAGTTGATGGAACCGGTCTCTCATAAGCCTACGAGTAAGGTTGGTCCGGGATGCTTCATCCCACAATACTGCTGATCCAAAACACGACCAAGGGAGGAAGCAATCTAAGCATCAAAGCCCACAAACTCTTTGTGTTCTACTCGAGATCTCATCTACACATAGACCTAGCTCATGATGCCACTGATGGGGAACGTCGCATGGGAAACAAAAAATTTCCTACGCACACGCAAACCTATCCATGGTGATGAGCATCTACGGGAGGGAGAGTGGATCTACATACCCTTGTAGATCGCTAAGCGGGAAGCGTTAAGAAACGCGGTTGGTGTAGTCGAACATCTTCGCGATCCAAATCGCCGAGCATCCCGCGATCTCATCACGATCCGTCCCGCGATCCAATCACGATCCGTCCCGTGAACTCATCACGATCCGTCCCGCAATCTCATCACGGTCCTTCCGATCAAGCGCCGAACGGACGGCACCTCCGCGTTCAGCACACGTACAGCTCGATGACGATCTCCGCCTTCTTGATCCAACAAGAGGGAGCGGAGAGGTATATGAGTTCTCCGGCAGCGCGATGGCATTGCGTCGATGGTGGTGGAGCTATTCCAGCAGGGCTTCGCCTAAGCACCGCCGAAAACCGATCTAGAGGAGAAACTGCGATCTAGAAGAGAGGTAGCACGTGGCTATTAGGGTTAGCTTTTTCCTCTAAATCCTCTAGTATATATAGGAGGGAGGGAGGGGAGGAGGCAGCCTCAAACCCTCAAGGTTTGGTCGAAATTGGAGGTGGAGGAGTCCTACTCCAATCCTATTAGGAGTAGGATTCCTCCTTTCCACTTGCAAACTCTTTCCACCTCTCCACCTTTGGATTTTTTCCTTATCAAACCACTCGAGCCGCATGGGCCCTTAGAGGAGGCTTCGTCCAGCACACCAGGGGCTGGTTTACCTCCTCCCACAGCCCATGTAGCCTCTTGGGTTGAAATACCTCTCCCGATGGTCCCCCGGTACACTACCGAATGGCCCAAAACTTTTCCAGCGACCAAAACAGGACTTCCTATATATCAATCTTTACCTCCAGACCATTTCCGAGCTCCTCGTGATGTCGAGGATCTCATCCAGGACTCCGAACAACCTTCGGTCACCACCATACATAACTCTATACTACCAAAACGTCACCGAACCTTAAGTGTGCAGACCCTGCGGGTTCGAGAACTATGTAGACATGACCGAGACACCTCTACGGTCAATAACCAATAGCGGGACCTGGATGCCTATATTGGTTCCTACATATTCTACGAAGATCTTTATCGGTCGAACCTCTATGTCAAGGATTCAGTTAATCCCATATGATGTTCCCTTTGTTCTTCGGTATGTTACTTGCCCGAGATTCGATCGTCGGTATCTCCATACCTAGTTCAACCTCGTTACCGGCAAGTCTCTTTACTCGTTTCGTAATACAAGATCCCGTGACTAACACTTAGTCACATTGCTTGCAAGGCTTATTGTGATGTTGTATTACCGAGTGGGCCCTGAGATACCTCTCCGTCACACGGAGTAATAAATCCCAGTCTTGATCCATGCCAACCCAACATACATCCTCGGAGATACCTGTAGAGAACCTTTATAGTCACCCAGTTACGTTGCGATGTTTGATACACACAAGGTACTCCTCCGGTGTCAGTGAGTTGCATGATGTCATGGTCATAGGAACAAATACTTGACATGTAGAAAACAATAGCAATAAACTAACACGATCATATGCTACGTTTGTCCATCACATCACAACATTCTCCTAATGACGTGATCCCATTATCAAATGACATCTCATGTCCATGACTAGGAAACCATAGCCATCTTTGATCAACGAGTTAGTCTATTAGAGGCATACTAGGGACATGGTGTTGTCTATGTATCCACACATGTATCTGAGTTTCCGATCAACACAATTATAGCATGGATAATAAATGAGTATCATGAACAAGGAAATATGATAATAACCAATTTATTATTGCCTCTAGGGCATATTTCCAACAAGGTCATCCTTGTGGGGCAAGGCATGAATTCTTAGAGAGCTTTTGAGTTCTGCTTGATGTCATCATCACATTCCAATGCAACCTTATGAAGATGCTCACGGCCCAACACTTTAATTGTCTTGTCAGCAACAAGTCAAACTGCACCTATTTTGGGAGTTCCCTTGCAACTTCTTACAAGATGGAAGCCGGGGAAAGAGCCACGTTCTACCTTGAATACGATCTGACAAGATCATGGTCTACTACAGGCCTACTAAAACAGTGATGGTTCACTTACTGCAAACTATGGCCCTGAGTTCACCGGTCAAAAAGTCTAGTTAGCTAGTAGGCATGTATGGGAAATCTCATGTTATCAACACCCTCTATTTAATTGAACTTGTACTTAGTCGACTCTTTTTTATAATTTGTTGAACTATGTCAATAAGTATTGTTAAAAGTTGATTTAATTATTGTTCTTAAATTGGATTATGTTGTCATTTTGATTGGGATCGCACTGCTATCCAACTTTTATTTCAAATCTAAAAATCAAATTGCTGGCATTGCACCAACATGCCATGCCACTATTGATGAATATTACTGCTGACGTTGGCGATGTGGCACACCATCACTCTTTAAAATACTGGACTAGCGCCACCACTATTTTTTAACAATGGCGTCATATTGGTGGCGTCATTGTGTCCACGCCAGCAAGAGACCTTTTTGCCATGCCATAGCTTGTCTTTTCTGCACAACTTCTTATTATCAAGATATTGCTGAAAGAAAAGTTAGCACTGAAATTAGCATATTCAACCAATTTTGGGTTTAGGGGCACAACCAATGTTAAGTGAACAATCCCTAAAAAAATGTTAAGTGAACATGACAAACAATACAATATTCAACACATGCCGTCCTAGATGCTGCATATGAATTATACTCCTCTTTTACAAAATAGATGATCTTTTTACATTTTGTACATTCTTTAGAGTAATTTTATCTAGAGAATATAGAGTTTCAATTAATACAAACAACCTTTTATTGATTAGGGGTCAAAGATAGAGATGTTATTTTTTGCGGAAAGATAGAGAAATTTGGATGCCCGCCATCTAGTGCGTCATGTGTTTTGGGACAGATATAGTATACAAAATCAGCTAGTCCTTTGGACCCTCTAACATTGAAACATAACCTAAGCAAAATACCAGCATAAAGACGACAACACACATGTTGTAACATATGTAGCATCAGAATGCGTATTTCACTAGTAGCTAACAGGGTATCGGTTCGGGCCGGCCAGCCCATTAGTCCCGGTTCAGTCACGAACCGGGACCTGGGGGCAACAGTCCCGGTTCGTGAGGCCAGGGGGCCGGGCGGACCACGTGGGGCATTAGTCCCGGTTCGTCTGGCTCCTTTGGTCCCAGTTCCAGACACGAACCGGTATCAATGGGCCTTGCTCCTAGCCCATAACCATTGGTCCTGGTCCGTGGCTGGAACCGAGACCAAATGGGGGTCCTTTAGTCCTGGTTCCAGCCACGAACCGGGACCAATGAGATGCCTATATATACCCCCTCGCCGACGAGCAAAGCACTTCACACACTGCTCTGTTTTTTTGCCGGCGAGGGAAGACATTTGTGGTGCTCTAGCTCGCCTCCTATGCACATGAGGTGTTTGATGAAATGCCCAAGCCAAGCTTAAGCTTTCTTCTCTCGAAGCTCCTTGTCCAAACTCCATTTTCGTCAAGATTTGTCTAGGTTTAGCGGTCCGCCCTGTCCCGTCCCCGTCCTAAAACCGCCGTCGATCGCCCACACGTGGTGAGCCTCTTGATCTTATCTTCTTGCTAAAAGAAAATATATACTTACTCGTATGATTTTCTTACTTTTATTATTGTTTGTTATTATATAGTGCCATGGTTATGGTAGCCGCCCACGTCGTCCCTCGTCCAGCCTATGATTCACATGTGGTATATTATCTCTTATATAACTCTTTCACACATCTAATGTCTATGACAATTAATTATGCCACCAACTTGACGTAGATGTTTTTATCTATAGGAAGTAGTTGAACCAGAAATTCCAACCGACTATGCAATTCTGCTCAACAAGTTAACTAAAGCTGAAAAAAACGATCATTTGAAAGAAAAAAATGAAAAGAACTGAAGATGACAAGATGGGATTGGAGTTGCATGTTGCCGATGTCGTCGCCGATCACAAGACCAAGATGGATGCAATGCGCTTGAAGCTGAGAAAGATTAAAAAATATGCCATTCATACTGAGGCTTGGTATCATTATGCTGTTGGATCAATTGGTACCTTAGTATCGGTTATGATTGCATTTGTTGTTGCATTTAAATTTTTTACATAGTTTCGGTATATGTAATAATTAGATGCTCTAGAGACCTATATGTTGTTCAATAATGACAGCTATGTATGAACTGTACGTATTTATTTTGGTCATTATTGTACTTTGGCTTTAATGTGATGATGGATTTCTAATAATTTGGTCACTTCTGTATTCATGATATGTTGTAATGTTTTTAATACACTTTATTATATAACGCACGCAGATGAACCGACAATGGATGTACGGTGACCGACGCACCTCCGAGTATATTAATGGCCTGCATAATTTTCTCGAAGCGGCTGAGGCAAACAAGCAGAATGATTTTATGCCTTGTCCATGTACTGTCTATGAGAATACGAAGTCTTTCTCCAACTCTAAAACCCTTCACTTCCACCTGCTTCAGAAGGGTTTTATGCCACACTGTAATGTTTGGACCAATCATGGAGAAAGAGGGGTTATGATGGAAGACAACGAAGAAGAAGAGGATGACGACAACTACCCTCCCCTTGAATTGTTGGAAATATGCCCTAGAGGCAATAATAAAATGGTTATTATTGTATTTCCTAGTTCATGATAATTGTCTATTGTTCATGCTATAATTGTGTTAACCAGAAACCGTAATACATGTGTGAATACATAGACCACAACATGTCCCTAGTGAGTCTCTAGTTGACTAGCTCGTTGATCAATAGATGGTCACGGTTTCATGACCATGGACATTGGATGTCGTTGATAACGGGATCACATCATTAGGAGAATGATGTGATGGACAAGACCCAATCCTAAGCATAGCACAAGATCGTCTAGTTTGTTTGCTAAAGCTTTTCAATGTCAAGTATCGTTTCCTTAGACCATGAGATTGTGCAACTCCCGGATACCGTAGGAATGCTTTGGGTGTGCCAAACGTCACAACGTAACTGGGTGGCTATAAATGTGCATTACGGGTATCTCTGAAAGTGTCTGTTGGGTTGGCACAAATGGATACTGGGATTTGTCACTCCGTGTGACGGAGAGGTATCTCTGCGCCCACTCGGTAAGACATCATCATAATGAGCTCAATGTGACTAAGGAGTTAGCCATGGGATGATGTATTACGGAACGAGTAAAGAGACTTGTCGGTAACGAGATTGAACAAGGTATAGGGATACGGACGATCGAATCTCGGGCAAGTATCATACCGATAGACAAAGGGAATTGTGTACAGGATTGATTGAATCCCCGACATCATGGTTCATCCGATGAAATCATCGTGGAGCATGTGGGAGCCAACATGGGTATCCAGATCCCGCTATTGGTTATTGATCGGAGAGGTGTCTCGGTCATGTCTACATGTCTCCCGAACCCGTAGGGTCTACACACTTAAGGTTCGATGACGCTAGGGTTATAGGGAAATGGTATACATGATTATCGAAGGTTGTTCAGAGTCCCTAATGAGATCCTCGACGTCATGAGGAGCTCCGGAATGGTATGGAGGTAAAGATTGATATATAGGAAGTCCAGTTTTGGTCAATGGAAAGTTTTCGGGCTCATCGGTAGTGTACCGGGAGTGCCGGGAGGGTGCCGAAGGACCCCCGGGAGGGGTGTGATGACCATAGGACTTCGTGGGCCCTTAGAGGAGGTGTAACAGCCCTTTTTGGCTGGCCAAGACCTTCTAGAAAGGCCCATGCGACTGGAGATAAGGAGATAGGGCAAAGGAGTTTGAAAAAGAGGAGATCCACCTCCCTTGTGGGAGGTGGACTCTTCCCCTAGGGTCGGCCGAACCTCTCCTCCTAGGAGGAGGGGCCAAGGCATCCCTCCCTCTCCCTCCTCCTATATATATGCAAGGGTTTGGGCTGATTTGAGACATGACTTCTCTCTCTCTCTCGGTGCAGCCCTACCCTTCCTCTTCCTCGTTCTCCGTAGCGCTTGGCGAAGCCCTGCCGGAGTTCACGTAGCTCCACCGTCACCATGCCGTCGTGCTTCCGGAGCTCTCCCTCAACCTCTCCTTCCTCCTTGCTGGATCAAGGCGTAGGAGACGTCATCGGGCTGCACGTGTGTTGAATGCGGAGGCGCCGTTGTTCGGCGCTAAGATCGGAATCCACCGCGATCTGAATCGCTGCAAGTATGACTCCACCAACCGCGTTCTTGTAACGCTTACGCTTAGCGATCTTCAAAGGTATGAAGATCCAATCTGTCCCCACTCGTTGCTGGTTTCTCCATGGATAGATCTTGGTGATCGTAGGAATTTTTCTGATTTACTACTATGTCGCCCAACAGTGGCATCATGAGCTAGGTCTATGCGTAGAATGTATGCACGAGTAGAACACAAAGCAGTTGTGGGCGTCGATCTTGTTAATTTGCTTACCACTACTAGTCTTATCTTGATTCGGCAGTATTGTGGGATGAAGCGCCCGGGCCGACTTTACACGTACGCTTACGTGAGACTGGTTCCACCGCCTGACATGCACTTGTTGCATAAGGTGACTAGCGGGTGTCTGTCTCTCCCACCTTAGCCGGATTGGATTCGATGAAAAGGGTCCTTATGAAGGGTAAATAGCAATTGGCATATCACGTTGTGGTTTTGGCGTAGGTAAGAAACGTTCTTGCTAGAAACCTATAGCAGCCACGTAAAAACTTGCAACTACAAATTAGAGGACTTCTAACTTGTTTTTGCAGCATATGCCTTGTGATGTGATATGGACAAAGAATGTGATGTGATGCATTGTGATGTATGAGATTGATCATGTTCTTGTAATAGGATTCACGACTTGCATGTCGATGAGTATGACAACCGGCAGGAGCCATAGGAGTTTTCTTATTTTATTGTATGACCTGCGTGTCAATCATAAACGCCATGTAATTACTTTACTTTATTGCTAAACGTTAGCCATAGTAGTAGAAGTAATAGTTGGCAAGACAACTTCATGAAGACACGATGATGGATATCATGATGATGGAGATCATGGTGTCGTGCCGGTGACAGTGATGATCATGGTGCCCCGAAGATGAGGATCAAAGGAGCAAGATGATATTGGCCATATCATGTCACTATATTGATTGCATGTGATGTTTATCATGTCTACATCTTATTTGCTTAGAATGACGGTCGTAAATAAGATGATCTCTCAATTAAATTTCAAGAGAAGTGTTCACCCTAACTGTGCACCGTTGCTAAGGATCGTCGTTCCGAAGAACCACATGATGATCGGGTGTGATAGGTTCTAATGTTCACATACAATGGGTGTAAGCCAGATTTACACACGCGGAACACTTAGGTTGACTTGACGAGCCTAGCATGTACAGACATGGCCTCGGAACACGGAAGACCGAAAGGTCGAACATGAGTCATATAGAAGATACGATCAACATGGAGATGTTCACCATGGATGACTAGTCTGTCTCACGTGATGATCGGAGACGGGCTAGTTGACATGGATCATGTGTTACTTGGATGACTAGAGAGATGTCTATCTAAGTGGGAGTTCAGTAAATAATTTGATTATGTGAACTTAATTATCATGAACTTAGTCTAAAATTATCTTTACAATCCATATTGTAGATCCAATGGCCAACACGAATGTCACCCTCAATTTCAACGCGTTCCTAGAGAAAACCAAGCTGAAGGATGATGGAAGCAACTATGTGGACTGGGTCCGTGGCTTGAGGATCATCCTCATAGCTTCCAAGAAATTGTATGTCCTTGATGCACCACTAGGTGACCCACCCCTTCTCCGAGCAGAGCAAGACGTTGCGAACGCTTGGCATTCTTGCTGCGATGATTACTCCCTTGTTCAGTGCGGCATGCTTTACAGTTTATGTTGGAAATATGCCCTAGAGGCAATAATAAATTAGTTATTATCATATTTCCTTGTTCATGATAATCGTTTATTATGCATGCTATAATTGTATTGATCGGAGACTTAAATGCATGTGTGGATACATAGACAAAACCATGTCCCTAGTATGCCTCTAATGGACTAGCTCGTTGATCAAAGGATGGTTAAGGTTTCCTAGCCATGGACATGAGATGTCATTTGATAACGGGATCACATCATTAGGAGAATGATGTGATGGATAAGACCCAAACTACAAACATAGCATATGATCGTGTTAGTTTATTGCTACTGTTTTCTGCATGTCAAGTATATGTTCCTATGACCATGAGATCATGCAACTCACGGATATCGGAGGAGTGCCTTGTGTGTATCAAACGTCGCAACGTAACTGGGTGACTATAAATGTGCTCTACAGGTATCTCCGATGGTGTCTGTTGAGTTGGCATGGATCGAGACTGGGATTTGTTACTCCGTGTGATGGAGAGGTATCTCAGGGCCCACTCGGTAATACAACATCACAACAAGCCTTGCAAGCAATGTGGCTAAGTGTTAGTCACGGGATCTTGTATTATGGAACGAGTAAAGAGACTTGCCAGTAATGAGGTTGAACTAGGTATGGAGATACCGACGATCGAATCTCGGGCAAGTAACATACCGAAGAACAAAGGGAACGTTATACGGGATTAACTGAATCCTTGACACAGAGGTTCGACCGATAAAGATCTTCGTAGAATATGTAGGAACCAATGTGGACGTCCAGGTCCCACCATTGGTTATTGACCGTAGAGGTGTCTCGGTCATGTCTACATAGTTCTCGAACCCGCAGGGTCTACACACTTAAGGTTTGGTGACGTTTTGGTAGTATAGAGTTATGTATGGTGGTGACCGAAGGTTGTTCGGAGTCCCAGATGAGATCCCGTACGTCATGAGGAGCTCCGGAATGGTCCAGAGGTAAAGATTCATATATAGGAAGTCCCAGTTTGGTCGCGGGAAAAGTTTCGGGCTCATCGGTAGTGTACCGGGAGTGCCGGTAGTGTACCGGGGGACCTCCGGGAGGGGTATTCCGACCCCAAGAGGTCCATGGGCTGTGGGAGAATAATAACCAGCCCTTAGTGGGCTGGAAAAACAGCCACACCAAGGCCCATGGCGCAGGAGGCAAAAGTCCTAAAGGAAAAGGTGGAAAAAAGGCTAAAAAGGAAGAGTCCTACTCCTACTAGGAGTGGAGGAGGAGTAGGACTCCTCCCCCTCTAGTTTGGCCGACTCGTATTGGAGTTTTTCCTTGCGCCAGCCCTCCTATATCTCCCTCCTTTATATACTGGTGGATTGGGTGCTGTTTGGACACAGTTTACGGCCACGTGCTACCCGTTTCATCGGTGCTCCTCTAGATCGGTTTTCTGGAGCGCTTAGGCGAAGCCCTGCCGGAATTGCTCCACCACCATCACCGGAGCGCCGTCACGCTGCCGGTGAACTCTCTCTCCTCTCCACCTCCTCTTGCTGGATCAAGATGGTGGAGATCGTCATCAAGCTGCACGTGTGCTGAACGCGGAGGTGCCGTCTGTTCGGCGCTAGATCGGAAGGACCGTGATCGAGATCGCGAGACGGTTCGTGATGTGATCACGGAACAGATCGTGATGAGTTCGCGGGACAGATCGTGATCAAGATCGTGATGAGTTCGCGGGACGAATCATGATGTGTTCGCGGGATGGATCGTGATGGGATCACGGGACGGATCGTGATGAGATCGCGGGACGCTCGGCGATTTGGATCGCGAAGATGTTCGACTACACCAACCGCGTTTCTTAACGCTTCCCGCTTAGCGATCTACAAGGGTACGCAGATCCACTCTCCCTCTCGTAGATGCTCATCACCATGGATAGGTTTGCGTGTGCGTAGGAAATTTTTTGTTTCCCATGCGACGTTCCCCAACAGTTTAGAACTGGGGCTCCAAAAGCGTTTTGAGCAACACGGAGCATATGATATGTTCCAAGAGCTGAAACTGGTTTTCCAAGCTCATGCCCGGGTCGAGAGATATGACGTCTCCGACAAGTTCTTCAGCTGTAAGATGGAGGAGAATAGTTCTGTCAGTGAGCACATCCCCAAGATGTCTGGGCTACACAACCGCTTGACTCAGCTGGGAGTTAATCTCCCGAATGACTCGGTCATTGACAGAATCCTCCAGTCGCTTCCACCTAGCTACAAGAGCTTTGTGATGAACTACAACATGGAAGGGATGGAGAGGTCCATTCATGAGTTGTACTCGATGCTGAAATCAGCAGAGGTCGAGATCAAAAAGGAGCATCAAGTGTTGATGGTGAATAAGACCACTAGTTTGAAGAAAGGCAAGGGTAAGAAGAACTTCAATAAGGATGGCAAAGCTGTTGCCGCGCCCGGGAAGAAAGTTGCCGGGAAGAAGAAGAACAAGCATGGACCCAAGCCTGAGACTGAGTGCTTTTATTGCAAGGGTACCAGTCACTGGAAGCGGAACTGCCCCAAGTACTTAGCGGATAAGAAGGACGGCAACATTAAAGGTATATGCGATATACTTGTTATTGATGTGTACCTAACCAGCGCTCATAGTAGCTCCTGGGTATTTGATACCGGTGCAGTTGCTCACATTTGTAACTCCAAGCAGGAGCTGCGGAATAAGCGGAGGCTGGCAAAGGACGAGGTGACGATGCGCGTCGGGAATGGTTCCATGGTCGATGTGATCGCCGTCGGCACGCTACCTCTACATCTACCTTCGGGATTAGTGTTAAACCTTAATAATTGTTATTTAGTACCAGCTTTGAGCATGAACATTGTATCTGGATCTCGCTTGATGCGAGATGGCTACTCATTTAAATCTGAGAATAATGGATGTTCTATTTATATGAGAGAAATGTTTTATGGTCATGCCCCGCTGGTCAATGGTTTATTTTTGATGAATCTCGAACGTGATGGTACACATGTCCATAGTGTGAGTACCAAAAAGTGTAAGGTTGATAACGATAGTCCCACTTACATGTGGCACTGCCACCTTGGTCATATTGGTGTCAAATGCATGAAGAAGCTCCATACTGATGGACTTTTGGAGTCTCTTGATTTCAAATCATTTGACACGTGCGAACCATGCCTCATGGGCAAGATGACCAAGACTCCATTCTCCGGAACAATGAAGTGAGCAACTGACTTGTTGGAAATAATACATACCGATGTATGCGGTCCAATGAGTGTCGAGGCTCGTGGTGGCTACCGTTATGTTCTCACCCTCACTGATGACTTGAGTAGATATGGGTATGTCTACTTAATGAAACATAAGTATGAAACTTTTGAAAGGTTTAAGGAATTTCAAAGTGAGGTAGAGAATCAACGTGACAGAAAAATAAAGTGCCTACGATCTGATCGTGGCGGAGAATATTTAAGTCACGAGTTTGGCACGCACCTAAGGAAATGTGGAAATGTTTCACAACTCATGCCGCCTGGCACACCTCAGCGAAATGGTGTGTCTGAATGTCGTAATCGCACTCTATTAGATATCGTACGATCTATGATGTCTCTTACCGACTTACCGCTATCGTTTTTGGGATATGCATTAGAGACTGCCGCATTCACTTTAAATAGGGCACCGTCAAAATCCGCTGAGACGACACCGTATGAATTGTGGTTTGGAAAGAAATCTAAGCTGTCGTTTCTAAAAGTTTGGGGATGCGATGCTTATGTGAAGAAAGTTCAACCTGAGAAGCTCGAACCCAAAGCGGAAAAGTGCGTCTTCATAGGATATCCCAAAGAGACTATTGGGTATACCTTCTACCTACGATCCGAGGGCAAAGTCTTTTTTGCCAAGAATGGATCCTTTCTCGAGAAAGAGTTTCTCTCGAAAGAAGTAAGTGGGAGGAAAATAGAACTTGATGAGGTAATTGTTGTTGGGGAAGTCGCATGGGAAACAAAAAAATTCCTACGCACACGCAAACCTATCCATGGTGATGAGCATCTACGAGAGGGAGAGTGGATCTACGTACCCTTGTAGATCGCTAAGCGGGAAGCGTTAAGAAACGCGGTTGGTGTAGTCGAACATCTTCGCGATCCAAATCGCCGAGCGTCCCGCGATCTCATCACGATCCGTCCCGTGATCCAATCACGATCCGTCCCGCGAACACAACATGATCCGTCCTGCGAACTCATCACGATCCGTCTCATGATCTTGATCACGATCTATCCCGCGAACTCATCACGATCCGTTCCATGATCACATCACGAACCGTCTCGCGATCTCGATCACGGTCCTTCCGATCTAGCGCCGAACAGACGACACCTCCGCGTTCAGCACACGTGCATCTTGATGACGATCTCCACCATCTTGATCCAGCAAGAGGAGGTGGAGAGGAGAGAGAGTTCACCAGCAGCGTGACGGCGCTCCGGTGATGGTGGTGGAGCAATTCCGGCAGGGCTTCGCCTAAGCGCTGCAGAAAACCGATCTAGAGGAGCACCGGTGAAACGGGTAGCAGGTGGCCGTAAACTGTGTCCAAACAGAACCCAATCCACCAGTATATAAAGGAGGGAGAGATAGGAGGGCAGGCGCAAAGAAAAACTCCAATAGGAGTCGGCCAAACTAGAGGGGGAGGAGTCCTACTCCTCCTCCACTCCTAGTTGAGTAGGACTCTTCCTTTTTAGCCTTTTTTCCACCTTTTCCTTTAGGACTTTTGCCTCCTACGCCATGGGCCTTGGTGTGGCTATTTTTCCAGCCCACTAAGGGCTGGTTATTATTCTCCCACAGCCCATGGACCTCTTGGGGTCGAAATACCCCTCCCGGAGGTCCCCCGGTACACTACCGGCACTCCCGGTACACTACCGATGAGCCCGAAACTTTTCCCGCGACCAAACTGGGACTTCCTATATATGAATATTTACCTCCGGACCATTCCGGAGCTCCTCGTGACGTCCGGGATCTCATCCGGGACTCCAAACAACCTTCGGTCACCACCATACATAACTCTACACTACCGAAACGTCACCAAACCTTAAGTGTGCAGACCCTGCGGGTTCGAGAACTATGTAGACATGACCGAGACACCTCTACGGTCAATAACCAATGGCGGGACCTGGACGTCCACATTGGTTCCTACATATTCTACGAAGATCTTTATCGGTCGAACCTCTATGTCAAGGATTCAGTTAATCCCGTATAACGTTCCCTTTGTTCTTCGGTATGTTACTTGCCCGAGATTCGATCGTCGGTATCTCCATACCTAGTTCAACCTCGTTACTGGCAAGTCTCTTTACTCGTTTCGTAATACAAGATCCCGTGACTAACACTTAGCCACATTGCTTGCAAGGCTTGTTGTGATGTTGTATTACCGAGTGGGCCCTGAGATACCTCTCCGTCACACGGAGTAACAAATCCCAGTCTCGATCCATGCCAACTCAACAGACACCATCGGAGATACCTGTAGAGCACCTTTATAGTCACCCAATTACGTTGCGACGTTTGATACACACAAGGCACTCCTCCGATATCCGTGAGTTGCATGATCTCATGGTCATAGGAACATATACTTGACATGCAGAAAACAGTAGCAATAAACTAACACGATCATATGCTATGTTTGTAGTTTGGGTCTTATCCATCACATCATTCTCCTAATGATGTGATCCCGTTATCAAATGACATCTCATGTCCATGGCTAGGAAACCTTAACCATCCTTTGATCAACGAGCTAGTCCATTAGAGGCATACTAGGGACATGGTTTTGTCTATGTATCCACACATGCATTTAAGTCTCCGATCAATAGAATTATAGCATGCATAATAAACGATTATCATGAACAAGGAAATATGATAATAACTAATTTATTATTGCCTCTAGGGCATATTTCCAACAGTCTCCCACTTGCACTAGAGTCAATAATCTAGTTCACATCACCATGTGATTCACATTGTTATGAATCTAACACCCAATGAGTTCTGGGGCTTGATCATGTATTGCATGTGAGAGAGGTCTTATAGTCAACGGGTCTGCGATATTCAGATCCGTGTGTACTTTGCAAATCTCTATGTCAAACCGTAAACACTGCTACCACACTCCACTTGGTACTATTTCCAAATGGCTGCTCCACTATACGTATCCAGATTGCTACTACTAGTCATCCGGATAGGTGTTAAAGCTTGCATCGACGTAACTCTTCACGACGAACTCTTTATCACCTCCATAATCAAGAAACATTTCCTTAGTCCAGTGATCCACTCCTGGACCACTCTTGTACCCCTTGACAGACTCATGGCAAGGCACACACAGGTGCGGTACATAGCATGGCATAATATAGAGCCTATGGCTAATGCATAGGGGAGGACGTCGTCCTTTCTCTTTCTTCTGCCGTTGTCGAGCTTTGAGTCTCACTCAACTTCACACCTTACAAATCAGACGAGAACTATTTCTCTGGCTGATCCATTTTGAACTCTTTCAAAATCTTGTCAAGGTATGCACTCATTGAAAGTCTCATCAAGCATCTTGATCTATCTCTATAGATTTTGATGCTCAACAATTAGGTAGCTTTATCCAGGTCTTCCTTTGAAAAACACTTTACAAAAAACCTTTTATGCCTTCCAGAAATTCTACATTATTTCCGATCAACAATATGTCAACCACATATACTTATCAGAAACTCTATAGTGCTACCACTCACTTTATTGCAAATACAAGTTTCTCGTAAACTTTGTATAAACTACAAAAACTTTGATCACCTCATCAAAGTGTATATTCCAACTCCGAGATGCTTGCTTCGGTCCATAGAAGGATCACTAAAGCTTGCTCATCTTTTAGCATCCTTAGGACTGACAAAACCTTCTGGTTGTATCACATACAACCTTTCCTTAAGTAAACCGTTAAGGAAACGATGTTTTGACATCCATCTGCCAGATTTCATAATTGAAACCACAACGACTGCTAACATAATTCCAACAGACTTTAGCACCACTACGAGTGAGAAAGTCTCATCGTAGTCAACCCCTTGAACTTGTCACAAACAACTTTGCAACATGTTGAGCTTTACAAATAGTGACATTCACCATCAGTGTCTGTCTTCATTTTAAAGATCCATTTGTACTCAACGACCTACCGTCCAACGAGCAAGTCTACCAAAGTCTACACTTGGTTTTCATACATGGATCCAATCTCGGATTTCTTGGCCTCCAACCATTTGTCGGAATCCAGGCCCATCATCGCTTCTCCATAGCTCGTAGGTTCATCGTTGTCCAACAACATGATCTCCAAGACAGAGTTGTCATACCACTTAGGAGCAGTACACATCCTTGTCGACCTACGAAGTTCGATAGTAACTTGATCCTGAAGGTTCATGATCATCATCATTAACTTCCTCTTCAACTAATGTAGGCTTCACAGAAACATCTTTCTGCACTGCGCTACTCTCTGATTGAACAAAGGTTTAACAACCTCATCAAGTTCTATCTTCCTCCCACTCAATTCTTTCGAGAGAAACATTTCCTCGAGAAAGGATCCGTTTAAGCAACAAACACTTTGCACTAGGATCTGAGATTGAAGGTTCACCCAACTGATCTTAGGGTATTCTATGAAGATGCATTTGTCTGCCTTGGGTTCGACCTCATTAGGTGAAAATATTTTCCACACAAGTGTCACAGCCCCAAATATTAAGAAATGACAGCTTAGGTTTCTATCAAACCATAATTCACACGGTGTCATCTCAACGGATTTAGATGATGCCCTATTTAAAGTGAATGTAGTTGTCTCTAATGCATAACCCCAAAAATTATAGTAGTAAAACGATAAGAGACATCACAGTATGCACTATATCAATAGAGCATGACTATGATGTTCGGATACACCATCACACCATGGTGTTCCCGGTGGCGTTAGTTGTGAAACAAATTTCACATTATCTTAAGTTGTATGCCAAACTCGTAACTCGGATATTCACCTCCACGATCATATCGCGGTCATTTTTATCTTCTTGTCACGATGATCTTTAAACTTCACTTTGAATTTGCTTGAACCTTTCAAACGATTCAGACTTGTGTTTCATTAAGTAAATATACACTATATCTACTCAAATCATCAGTGAAGGTAAGAAAATAACGATATCCACTGCACGCTACAAGACTCACTAGATTGCATACATCAACATGTATCATTTCCAATGAATCACTTGCCCGCTCCATCCAACGGGGTCCTTTAGTCATCTTGCCCAAGAGGCATGGTTCGCATGTCTCAACCGATTCGAAATCGAATGAGTCCAAATATCCATCAGCATGGAGTTTCTACATGCGCTTTATACCAATATGACATTTAGCGGCACTGCCACAAGTATGTGGTACTATCATTATTAACTTTGTATCTTTTGACATCAATGTTATGATCATGTGTACTACTACGATCAAGATTTCAACAAACCATTCTCACTGGGTGCATGACCATTGAAGGTGTTATTCATGTAAACAGAATAACTATTATTCTCTAACTTAAATGAATAACCGTATTGCAATAAACATGATCTAATCATGTTCATGCTCAACGCAAAACACCAAATAACATTTATTTAGGTTCGTCACTAATCCTGAAGGTAGAGAGAGCATGCAATGTTGATCACATGAACCTTGGAAACACTTCCAACACATATCGTCACCTCACCCTTAGCTAGTTCTCCGTTTATTCCGTAGCTTTTATTTCGAGTTACTAACATTTAGCAACCGAACCGGTATCCAATACCCAGGTGCTACTAAGAGTACTAGCAAGGTACACATTAATAGCTCGTATATCAAATATACTTCTATCAATGTTGCCAGCCTTCTTATCTACCAAGTATCTAGGGTTGTTCCGCTTCAGCGACCGCTCACCTCATAACAGAAGCACTTAGTCTCGGGTTTGAGTTCAACTTTGGGTTGCTTCACTGGAGCAGCAACTGACTTGCTATCCATGAAGTTTCCCTCCTTGCTCTTGCCCTTCTCAAAACTAGTGGTTTGATTAACCATCAACACTTGACGCTCCTTCTTGATTTCTACCTTCGCGGTGTCAAACATCGCGAACAGCTCAGGGATCAACATTTCTTTCCCTGGCATTTTATAGTTCATCACCAAGTTCTAGTAGCTTAGTGACAGTGACTTGGAGAACTACATCAATCACTATCTTATCTGGAAGATCAACTCCCACTCGATTCAAGCGATTGTAGTACCCAGACAGTCTGAGCACATGCTCAACGATTGAGCTATTCTCTTTCATCTTGCAGGCAAAGAATCTCGTTGGAGATCCTATATCTCGCAACTCGGGCACGAGCCTGAGATCACAATCTCAACTCATAGAACATCTCATATGTTCCGTGACGTTCAAAACGTTTCGGAGCCTCAATTCTAAGCCATAATGCATGACTCACTAAACTATCAAGTAGTCATCGAAACGTGCCTGTCAGATGTTCACAACATCTACAGACGACGCTAGATGGGGTGGCGCACCGAGCGGTGCATTATGGACATAAGCCTTCTGTGCAGCAATGAGGACAATCCTTAGATCACGGATCCAGTCCGCAATTTTGCTACCAACATCTTTCAATTCTATTTCTCTAGGAACATATAAAAATACAAGGGAGCTACCGCGCAAGCTAGTAATCTACAACATAATTTGCAAAGACACTTTGACTATGTTCATGATAATGAGTTCAATTAATCATATTACTTAAGAACTCCCACTCAAATTGACATCCCTCCGATCATTCGAGTGATACATGATCCAAATTCACCAACTCAAGTCCGATCATCACGTGAGTTCAGGTGGCTGCAATGGTGAACATCATCATGTTGATCATATCTACTATATGACTCATGTTCGACCTTTCGGTCTCTTGTGTTCCGAGGCCATGTCTGTACATGCTAGGCTCGTCAAGTCTAACCCGAGTGTTCTGCATGTGCAACACTGGCTTGCACCCATTGTATGTGAACGTAGAGTCTATCACACCCGATCATCACGTGGTGTCTCAACACGACGAACTTTCGCAACGGTGCACACTCGGGGAGAACACAATTTATCTTGAAATTAAGTGAGGGATCACCTTATAATGCTACCGTCGTCCTAAGCAAAACAAGGTGCATAAAAAGGATTAACATCACATGCAAATCATAAGTGACATGATATGGCCATGAACTTGTGCTTTTGATCTCCATCTAGAAACCACCGGCATGATCTCCATCGTCACCGGCATGACACCTTGATCTCCATAATCTTGATCTCCATCAACATTTCGCCATCGGGGTTGTCACGCCCTGCATGCTTCTACTACTATTGCTACCGTTTAGCGATAAAGTAAAGCATTACATAGCGCTTAATGATTGACACGCAGGTCATACAATAATTAAAGACAACCCTATGGCTCCTGCCGGTTGTCATATTCATCGACATGCAAGTCGTGATAATCTATACATCACATGATCATCTCATACATCACATATATCACATCATGTAATTGGCCATGTCATATCACAACATACCCTGCAAAAACAAGTTAGACGTCCTCTAATTGTTGTTGCATGTTTTACGTGGCTGCTACGGGTATCTAGCAAGAACGATTCTCACCTACGCATAAACCACAACGGTGATACACTAGTTGCTTTTAACCCTTCTCAAGGACCGTCTTTCTCGGATCCGATCCAACTAAAGTGAGAGAAACTGTCACCCGCAAGCCATCTAGGCAACAAGTTGCGTCGAGGGAACCGGTCTCTCGTAAGCGTACGAGTAATGTTGGTCCGGGACGCTTCATCTCACAATCCCACTGAACCAAAATACGACCAAGGGAGGAAGAAATCTAAGCATCAACGCCCACAAACCTTTTGTGTTCTACTCGAGATCTCATCGAACCATCAACCTAGCTCTGATACCATTGTTGGGGAACGTCGCATGGGAAACAAAAATTTTCCTACGCACACGCAAACCTATCCATGGTGATGAGCATCTACGAGAGGGAGAGTGGATCTACGTACCCTTGTAGATCGCTAAGCGGGTTAGCCACGAGATGATGTATTACGGAACGAGTAAAGAGACTTGTCGGTAACGAGATTGAACAAGGTATAGGGATACCGACGATCGAATCTCGGGCAAGTATCATACGGATAGACAAAGGGAATTGTGTACGGGATTGATTGAATCCCCGACATCGTGGTTCATCCGATGAAATCATCATGGAGCATGTGGGAGCCAACATGGGTATCCAGATCCCGCTGTTGATTATTGACTGGAGAGGTGTCTCGGTCATGTCTACATGTCTCCCAAACCCGTAGAGTCTACACACTTAAGGTTCGATGACGCTAGGGTTATGGGGAAATGGTATACGTGATTACCGAAGGTTGTTCGGAGTCCCGTATGAGATCCCGGATGTCACGAGGATCTCCGGAATGGTCCGGAGGTAAAGATTGATATATAGGAAGTCCAGTTTTGGTCACTAGAAAGTTTTCGGGCTCATCGGTAGTGTACCGGGAGTGCCGGGAGGGTGCCGAAGGACCCCCGGGAGGGGTGTGACGACCATAGGACTTCGTGGGCCCTTAGAGGAGGTGTGCCAGCCCTTTTTGGGCTGGCCAAGACCTTCTAGAAAGGCCCATGCGGCTGGAGATAAGGAGATAGGGCAAAGGAGTTTGAAAAAGAGGAGATCCACCTCCCACGGTGGACTCTTCCCCTAGGGTCGGCCGAACCTCTCCTCCTTGGAGGAGGGGCCAAAGCAGCCCTTCCTCTCACTCCTCCTATATATATGCAAGGGTTTGAGCTGATTTGAGACACAACTTCTCTCTCTCTCTCGGTGCAGCCTACCCTTCCTCTTCCTCATTCTCCGTAGCGCTTGGCGAAGCCCTGCCGGAGTTCACGTAGCTCCACCGTCACCACGCCGTCGTGCTGCCGGAGCTCTCCCTCAACCTCTCCTTCCTCCTTGCTGGATCAAGGCGTAGGAGACGTCATCGGGCTGCACGTGTGTTGAACGCGGAGGCGCCGTTGTTCGGCGCTAAAATCGGAATCCACCGGGATCTGAATCGTTACGAGTACGACTCGACCAACCGCGTTCTTGTAATGCTTCCGCTTAGCGATCTTCAAAGGTATGAAGATGCAATCTCTCCCCACTCGTTTCTGGTTTCTCCATGGATAGATCTTGGTGATCGTAGGAATTCTTTTGATTTACTACTACGTCTCCCAACATGAATATGGTGATGCTGGAATGGGGGAAGCTGAAGATCAAGAGGAACCAGACAATGGGCCCGATCATGATCTTCGCCGGGTCATTATTGATGCACAGAGAGAATGCGAAAGTGAAAGGAACAAGTTGAAGTTCGATTGCATGTTAGAGGATCACAAAAAAAGGTTGTACCCAAATTGCGAATATGACAACAAAAAGCTCGGTACCACACTGGAATTGCTGCAATGGAAGGCAGATAATGGTTTATCTGACAAGGGATTTAGTTCGCTACTGAAAATAATGAAGAAGAAGCTTCCAAAGGATAACGAATTGCCCGACAGTACGTACGCAGCAAAGAAGGTTCTATACCCTCTAGGATTGGAGGTGCAGAAGATACATGCATGCCCTAATGACTGCATCCTCTACCGCGGTGAGTACGAGGAACGGAACGCATGCCCGGTATGCGGTGCATTGTAGTATCAGAAGAGATGACCCTAGTGATGTTGAGGGCCAGCGCACCGGGAAGAGGGTTCCTGCCAAGGTGATGTGGTATGCTCCTATAATACCACGGTTGAAACGTCTGTTCAGAAACAAAAAGCATGCTGAGTTGATGCAATGGCACAAAAAATATCGTAAGAAAGATGGGAAGTTGAGAGCACCCGCTGACGGGTCGCAGTGGAGAAAGATCGAGAGAAAGTGGAGCGACTTTACAGGTGACCCGATGAACGTATGGTTTCGTTTAAGTGCAGATGGCGTTAATCCTTTTGTGGAGCAGAGCAGCCATCATAGCACATGGCCTGTGACTCTATGTATGTATAACCTTCCTCCTTGGTTGTGCATGAAGCGGAACTTCATTATGATGCCAGTGCTCATCCAAGGCCCTAAGCAACCCGGCAATGGCATTGATGTGTACCTAAGGCCATTAATTGATGAACTTTTACAGCTATGGAATGGAAGAGGTGTACGTGCGTGGGATGAGAACGAACAGGAGGATTTTGACCTACATGCGTTGCTTTTTGTAACCATCAATGATTGGCCTGCTCTCAGTAACCTTTCAGGACAGACAAACAAGGGATACCACACATGCACACACTGTTTAGATGACACCGACAATATATATTTGGACAAATGCAGGAAGAATGTGTACCTGGGGCATCGTCAATTTCTTCCGACCAACCATCAATGTCAAAAGAAAGGAAATCATTTCAAAGGTGAGGCAGATCACCGAAAGAAGCCCGCCCTCCGTACTGGTGATCACATACTTGATATGGTCAATGATTTATAAGTAATATTTGGAAAGGGTCCTGGCGGACTATCTGTTCCAAATGACGCTGACAAATGCGCACCCATGTGGAAGAAGAAATCTATATTTTGGGACCTACCCTATTGGAAAGACCTAGAGGTCCGCTCTGCAATCAACGTGATGCACATGACGAAGAACCTTTGCGTGAACCTGCTAGGCTTCTTGGGAGTGTATGGGAATACAAAAGATACACCGGAGGCACGGGAGGAACATCAACATGTGCATGAAAAAGACAGCATGCAACGAAAGCAGTATGAAGGTCCTGCCAGCTATGCTCTTACCAAAGAAGAGAAGGAAATATTCTTTGAATGCCTGCTCAGTATGAAGGCCCCGTCTGGTTTCTCGTCGAATATAAAGGGAATAATTAACATGGCAGAGAAAAATTTTCAGAACCTAAAGTCTCATGACTGCCATGTGATTATGACGTAACTGCTGCCGGTTGCATTAAGGGGGCTTCTACCGGAAAACGTTCGATTAGCCATTGTGAAGCTATGTGCATTCCTCAATGCAATCTCTCAGAAGGTGATCGATCCAGAAAGCCTGCCAAGGTTAAGAAGTGATTTGGTGCAATGTCTTGTTAGTTTCGAGCTGGTGTTCACACCGTCCTTCTTCAATATCATGACTCACGTCCTAGTTCATCTAGTCGACGAGATTGCCGTTCTGGGCCTTGTATTTCTACACAATATGTTCCCCTTTGAGAGGTTCATGGGAGTCTTAAAGAAATATGTTTGTAACCGCGCTAGGCCAGAAGCAAGCATCTCCATGGGCCGTCAAACAGAGGATGTCATTGGGTTTTGTGTTGACTTCATTCCTGACCTTAAGAAGATTGGTCTCCCTCAATCGCGGTATGAGGGGAGACTGACTGGAAAAGGCACGCTAGGAGCGGACTCGGTAATATGTAGGGACGGGCATTCTTGGTCTCAAGCACACTACACAGTTCTACAGAATTCCACCTTGGTGACCCCGTATGTCGATGAACACAAGAATATTCTGCGCTCCAAACACCCGGAGCAGTGTGATGACTGGATTACATATGAACACATCAGGACTTTCGGCAGTTGGTTGCAAACACATCTCATGGGTGACAACACTGTTTCTGATGAGTTGTACTCGTTGGCCAGGGGACCATCTTCGACTGTATTGACTTACAAAGGGTACAAGATAAATGGGAATACATTTTACATGATCGCCCAAGATGAAAAGAGCACCAACCAAAACAGCGGTGTCCGCATTGATGCAGCAATCAAGAGGGGAAAGGACACATGTTATGGTTACATAGTGGACATATGGGAACTTGACTATGGACATGATTTCAAGGTCCATTTGTTTCAGTGCAAATGGGTCAATCTGTCAAAAGGCGGGGTACAGGAAGTCCCAAAGTACGGAATGACAACAGTGGATCTGAACAATCTTGGATACACAAACGAACCATTCGTCCTAGCCAATGATGTGACACATATTTTCTATGTGAAGGACATGTCTACCATACCGAGAAAAAGAAAAGATAAGGAAGCGAATACATCATACCATGAGCCAAAACGCCACATAGTTCTTTCGTGGGATTGGAGGGCAAGACAGACATGTCTGAAGATTATGAAAAGTTTCATGAAATTCCTCCCTTCAAAGTCAAGGCTGACCCAAGCATCCTGTTAAACGATGATAATTGTCCATGGTTACGGCGCAATAAGCAAAGGACACACGCGAAGAAGAAGTGAAGACTTTCGATCCACAACTATATCATTGCAGTGACATGTGAAGAAATGAAATGCCTTTTGTAACACATGAGTTTTCGTCCAAAACCCTAATACTTCGAAAGAGATTCTCCGTTTTGTATACGAAGTGCATCCAGTTTTTGCCGTGACCCTCTCAACTTTTTATGATATGCTATGTGGGTGAAATGATGATACCATGCCAACTTTCAACCTTTTCAGAGTTCATTTCAAGTGCTTTTCAATTTCAGGGTCATTTAGCTCAAAAAAAATCAGTAAGTGCATGAAAAATACCAAATGAAGTCAGAAAGGGTTGAAAATTGATGATGTGGCTTTGAATGGTGCATTTTGAACACACAAAAATTCTGGAGTTCAAATGAGTTCAAAAAAATGAAATCCCTTCGTAACAGATGAGTTTTCGTTCGAAACCGTGATACTTCGAAATAGATTGTCCATTTTATACACGAAGTGCATCCAGTTTTTGTCGTACCCCACTCAACATTTTAGCACATGCTATGTGGGTGAAATGATGATACCATGTCAACTTTCAACCTTTTCAGAGTTTGTTTGAAGTGCTTTTTAATTTCTTTCAAAACATCGTAGGAGTGGAGTTCAAAAAAGAATCAGCTAAAAAGCTTTTATAAACCTCTAGTATTTTTTAAACAATAATTATATAAAAATTATGCAACTAAAATTATCAAAGTCTTTTTTTTCAAAACATTAATAGCAAAAAGAATTTAATGCTAAACCACACTAGAAATAAATAAAGCAAGAAACAAAACAAAATAATGGAAATTATGCAACTAAAATTATCAAAGTATTTATTTGTTAAAAAGAATGAACTAAAATAACAGAAGAAAAATACTGGAAAAATTTAAAACAATAAATAAAGCAAAAAAACAAAAAACATTTTTTTAAATAAAAAAATGCCGCCTACTGGGCCACCACGGCGTGAATACGACTAGAAACCCAACAGCTAGTTGGGCCAGGATTCAGGCCCGCAAAAGGACCAGTAGGCCCAAAGGTAGAGGAGAGTGCAATTAGGCCCGTAAGCCTGCAGTTGAGAGGAGCTCGAGAGGGTTGGCGCAGCAGCGCTTATAAACCACTTTCGAGCACTCTCGGCTAGCGAGGTGGGACTAAACATTTGTCCCCGGGCAGCCCCACCTTTTGGTCCCAGTTGGTGGCACCAACCGGGACCAATGCCACCCTTTAGTCCCGGTTGTTTCCACCAACCCGGACCAATGCATGCCTTTAGTCCTGGTTGGTGGCACCAACCGAGACCAATGGTCTCTGCTTCCCGCCCTTTGGGCCGCCAAAAACAGGGCTTTGGTCCCGGTTGGTGCCACCAACCGGGACTAAAGGGGGCATTGGTCCCTGTCGGTGCCACCAACCGAGACCAATGCTCTGTGTATATAAGCGATAGTTTCGATTTTTTTCAGATTTCATCTAGCACTTGCCCCCGACGACGCCGAGCACATCGACGCCGCCAGGCTGCCCGAGCTCGCCGTCGACGCCCTCTGCCCTGACGCATCGCCCTGCCCCGACGCGCCGCCCTGCCCCGACGCGCCGTCCTGCCCCGACGCGCCGCCCCGTGCCCCGACGCGCCGTCCTGCCCCGACGCGTCGCCTCGTGCCCCGACACGCCGCCCTACCCCGACGCCGGCGCCGCTCCCCGACGCCGGCGCCGCTCCCCGACGCCGCCCCACGCCACAGCCCTGCCCCGCCGCTGCCGCCCCTCCTCCCCGTTCGGTCCGGCCGGCCCCCTTTCCTCCCGAGTCCGATTTTGCTGATTTAATTTGATGATATATAGATGATAGATGATATATGATAGTTAGATGATGATGTTGATGATAGTTGATGATGTTGATGATATATGATGTATGCTTTTTTTTGTTCATATAATTTTTTGTAGCATTTTTGGTCCATGTATATATGTGTGTGTATATGGATGGATGGATGGATGGATGTATATATAGAAAATTATCATATGATATAAAAATAATATCGTAGCTTCCTATTTTTTTCCATGGATGTATGCTAAAGAAAATTATGAAATAGTTTATGGGAGGTTTCTGTCAAAAGGTTCAATGATTTGTCAAGGCAAAAAATTGAACTAATTAAGGTATCCCATGTTTTTGTATATATGATATATGTATTTTGTTGGCACCTAGAAGTGTTGTTGAGGCCACCCCAAACCCTAGAAGCGTTGTCGAGGCCACCCCAAACCCTAGAAGCGTCGTCGAGGCCACCCAAATTTACCAAGTTAAATGAAGAAAACCCTGGTAACATAGATTTATCAAGATAATTGTCATGTTGTAATATTTGCAGAAACTATGGATCCAAGAGACGAAGATCAAGAACAGTTGTTAAGGGACATAATCCACGGCGGACGTGATGTCTTGTCGTATCTCAACGACACCAATGGTCTGGAAGGAGAGGGTTATGACAGCTCTGGTGATCGAACAATGGAGGAGGAAGGACATGATCATGATGGCTCCGATGACCGAATGCCGGAGGAAGAAGGAGACCATGATGATGGCTCCGGTGGCCGATCGAAGGAGGGACCTGTTGCAAAGTCCGGCGAGGTATATATATTAATTAAGCCTGTGCTGACTCTAGATAATTGAAGCATTAATTGTTTTGGTATGTACATATATTAATTAACTCTTCTTTCTTCTATTATACCCCTCCGGATCGAGCCAAACTTCGGTAACGAGACGAGGCCCGAAGAAGAGGTTGCCCAAGGATGAAAAGTTCACGATCACAGCACTCGCGGACGATGGCCATCCGATTGAACCCAAGCGGACCAAGAACGCATTTTCTGCTCAGTGCGGAGCTATTGTTAGGGACAACATCCCGATCAGCATCAAGCAATGGAATAAGCCTAAGGACGGCGCCCTTGATGGTGATTATGTCACTGATAGACAGAAAGAAGATCTTTGGACCGCGCTGAAGGCATATTTCACCCTACTGCCAGAGGAGGATCCGAATAAGCCAGTTATAGAGCCACGGGTCAAGGCGTGTGCTCTTAAGAAGATGGCAGGTCTATTCAGGAGGTGGAAGAATGAGTTGAAATCAAAGTTTGTCGACAAAGGGAAGACTCCAGCATTCGTCGGCCGATATGAGAAGATAGGAGATTACTGGCCCGCATTTGTGGCCTACAAGACATCAGAGAAGAGTAAGAAGATGTTAGAGACAAACAAGAACAATGCTGCAAAGAAGCAGTTTCACCATCACACGGGGTCAGGTGGCTACCTTAAAGCCCAGCCATTGTGGGACAAAGCTGAGAATGACCTGATTGCTAAAGGGGTCGTACCACAGACATCAAACTGTCCAGACCATTCAAGGACTTGGTTCTTCGGGTTGGGGGAACTTTGGACCCTGAAACAGGGAAGTGTCGGTGGACGGACGAGCAACTTGCAATACCCGTGAACAAGCTTCAGAACTATATCACCGCAGCGCAGGAAGGGACGTTCATTCACGACAGAGAGAAGGACGAGCTGACTGAGGCCCTAGGGAATGCTGAGCACCCTGGACGAACACGAGGCACAGTAGGCTCCGTTCCATGGAAGGTTGGGTTTCCCGATGCAGGCGGTCACAAAAGCCGGGAGAGAAAGAGGAAAGCGGAGCTGGGCGAAATTCAGAAGCTCAATGCAAGACTACAAAAGCTAGAGGAAGTTGAGAGCTAGCGAGCTGCCAGCCAACCATCTCAGCGGCACGAAGCTACCCCAGAAGCTACTACCCCGCCATCTCAGCGGAGAAGCAGCGTCGCTTCCACGAAGCCCGTTCAGCCCGACTTCACGTCTCCTAGCTACCCCATGGATACTATCACGGAGGCTCAACATTGTGAGCTTATGACGAAATGCCGAAACCTCACTTTCAAGGCGGCTGTCGGCTTTGTTGCACCTCCTCAACCCAACGGAACTTTTCACTGTCGTCCAATTCCACATGGCTATGCTCTTGTGATGGTGGATGAAGTAATGCTGGAATTTGAGGAGCTCGAGCTTGACCACTGTACTGGTGAAGGAGAGAATAAGTTGGTTCGTGCCCTGAGGAGTACATGTCTATGGAAGAAGGAGTACATCAAGCTTCCAAAGTGGACGCCTCCACCTCCTCCTTCTCCTCAGGAGAATCAGGGCACACTGCCTCCTTCTCCTCAGGTGAATCAGGGCCCACCGCCTCCTTCTCCGGCTCCTCCAACGTGTCAGGGCACTCCGCCTCCTCCTTCGCCTACTCCGGCACGTCGGAGCAGTACGCCTCCTCCTCAGGCTCGTCGGCAACGACGGAAGACAGACGCCACCATTGTGGCTCCTCCGACGCCTAGTAAGCAATGACGGAAGGGAGCCGCCGCCGCTCTGGCGGCTAGCAGTACAAGCAGAGGCAGCAGGGGATACACATACGGTCCATCTCTCAAGCCTGTGGAAAAGTTATCATATGAGAGGACCGAGTCTGAAAACAAGGAGATAAGTCAGGCCAAAGTGAGGGACCATTTTGCAAAGAAAACTCCAGCATCGAAGGAAAAGATAGATCCGGTGGAAGCGATGCACACTATCGATGCCCTGAGGCGACCACCACCGCCTCCGCCGGATTCCAACTATGAACGCTGTATTAAAAAGGCATATCAAGATGCGCGGCGGTCGGGAAGTACTTCCAGTGATGCAAAGTTAGCAGAACAAAGAAGTGGGAAAAAAATTCCATAGCTCCGCGAACAGGCGAACCAATCGTGCCCCCCGCTCAAGGTTTCTAGCGATATCGTCGCTAATCATCCAGGGATGGTCCCTGGTACCAAACGTGATGATTACCTGAGCGATGATGTACTATTTGAGAAGTTGGAGGTGGACGAATTCAAATACCGGTACGGGCGTCCTCTCGTCAAACCTGATCCTCCTCCTCTAACAACGATGATGCGAAGATTCCATGAATGGTACATGCAAAGCTGCCATGAGTCTGTGATGGATTCTTTGGTACTGTCAGTTAAAGAGGAGCACGACCTCGTTGGAATTGATATGTTGAATATTGAATATGAGGAGATATGGCAGTTATACAATCAGAAGGCCATCGACAAAACAATCGTGACTTGCTACTGTCTGTAAGTACTACTTCTGTAATTAAGTCTCTCTATGTATATAGCTCAGCTCTTTCATTGCATGTATATATAATTATCCTCACTACAATATTATGTAGATTGAAGATCGTCGAATGCAGAAAAGCACAAATCTATGACATTGGGTTCATTAACCCAAATGTCATACATGAGCATAATATAAAACATTGGCCCACAGAAACCGAGGAGAACTTGCTACAATCGTTGCTTAAAAATCGAAACAAAGGGACAATACTCTTTCCTTACAACTTCAAGTGAGTGTTACTGTCTTGTGCATATTCGGTTTCCCTTATTACACGAGGTTTATAGTAATGTAATTGATGAGTTATGCATGCGTGCGCAGTTTCCACTTTATTCTGCTAGAGATTCATCTTGAGCGGGGAGTAGTAATCGTCTTAGATTCGAAACGAAAAGATCCCCAGAATTATGCGGACATGACTAAAATTCTCCAGAAGTAAGTTCAATCGACCATTATCGCATCATATCGGCAACTTTAATTTGTTCATTTCCTGGTATGAAGTAATTATTTTCTTTGTCTGCCAGGGTTTGGAAAGATTTCACAACAACTGTTCCGGCACTGCCGAAGGAGCTGCGATTTACACACCCGAAAGTAAGTACTACTAGCTAGTTCCGCGCATCTCCCATTGATTCTAGTTTCATCAATACCATTTATCATGCTTGATTATCAGTTTGATTAAACTCTATTTCTCGTAAAGTGCTTGTGGCAGGAAGACGAGACTGATTTATGTGGATACTACGTTTGCGACTTCATCTACAACGCGACGACCCCTAAGCGGGGCTACTCTACAAAACAATTTGAAGTGCGTAAGCAATAATATTCACAATTTTATTTTATTACCATATATATATATTGACCCCCTTCTTCAAATTAGATGTGGAAGATGCAGGATGAACTCCTACCACATGATCGCATACAAGCAATTCAAGAAGAATTGACGAGATTCTTTCTTGACCACGTCATAAATAAAGCCGGAGAATACCATATGAAATTGGAGATTAGATGTTAGGGATTGTAACAGATCTTATATTTTATATATGTAGCTAGTAGCGTTGGATATATATACGAAAACTTGTTATACGACCAATTCTCGGAGAAAAAGAGGTCGATCACTTCTATCTCTATATGTTCATGACGATCTTATGTACTTAATGGTTCCTTCATTTGCTTACTAGCTAGCGTGTCGAGTTCTCTCTATAGTAGCTAGCGTCGACCAAGTACGAAGAAAGAGAGGACACTTCTCTCTATCAATTAGCTAGCTATAACAATATAAAACCCCTAAATTAACTCTCTAAAACCCCCTAAACCCCCCTCCCTTTCAAAATAAAAAAAATAAGCAACTGCCAGATGCTGACGCGTGGATGCCTGTTGGTCCCGGTTGGTGTTACCAACCGGGACTAAAGGTCCTCCTGCCCGGGCTCCCCGCAGAGGCCACGTGGAGCCCTTTCTATCCCGGTTTGTAAGAGAATTGGGACTAAAGGTTTTGGGCTTTAGTCCCGACACTTTAGTCCCGGCTCCGGAACCGGGACAAATGGGCCTTACGAACCGGGACAAATGAACCTTTTTCTACTAGTGTTTATACAATAAAAAAAATAGGGGAAGATCAAGCTAATTGCATTTAGTTGACATACAATGAAAAATTGATACATTAACGAAATATTCAAGATGACAATGAGTGGACACAGGTATAAAGGGTATAAGGCAGCAAAATATATACATGCTTTAACAAATCATAGGCATAATGTGATCAATGCTAAAACATGAATTTAGCCTTTGTAGAAAGATGAAAGTGATTGGTACATCGATCTCCAAGCATGGTAATCATGCATGAAACCTGCTTAATTACCGGGAGTACGGACGTTGCCTTCCACCTAAGGATATGCCATGAAGATGTTGTATATTTTTGTCCACCAATCATCATTTGGTATGAACCCCTTTGAGAGCTCCACGGTCACTTTGTTAAGCATCGGTGCACATCTAAATATCAGTTTCAAGAAATCAAACTCATGATCCACCCCTTGAAATTTTATGATATCCAGCCTTTCAAGATTGGTCAGGGATATAGTCTGGGTTCTCTAGTTCTTAGGCTCATCACAAGGACACTGAGGTGGGCACCCATCTTTCTTCTGAAACAATATTACATACATCAATGTGTTATACATTTTTTAGCATTGCTCAAGAATGGGCCTAGCTAGATGCCTGGAACCTTTTAATGATCTACAGTTTTTTTGGAACTAAAATCACCCCGATTAATTACCTTAAATCTCTGTAGGACGACCGTAAGACTTCGTGCAGCAGCACGAAATGGATGCATCCCAAGGACTCGCAGCAGAAATGATCCAAACACATGTCCTGGTGTTCCGAGATGTACCTCCAAACCAGAGAAGTTGGCAACTATATGCTTCTCTATCTCTGCCGCAAATGCGAGCTCTGCATCTCCATAGTTTCGTTGATGCTGCTAAAACAATATTCGGAAACGACATTATGATCATAAATTTAGTGTAGTCAGCAAAGTAAATTCAGCAGGAGGCCGAGGAGGAGGCGTAGAACAAAGTAAAACAATATATCTACATACCATGGCAATCATGTGTAGGCACAGGATATGGATGGGAGGGAGAACCCCATGTCCATTGCCCTCCTTGGTCTGTAATCTCACTCCGGAGAGGCCCCAAAGACCAAGCCCAACCCTCACGCCTAGATACCAGCACCGCCATGAGACCTTCTCCAGGGTTGGTGCCAAGACGGAGACGCTGAGGCCGCCGCCGTTGCGGAAGAACACGGTCAATTGCTTGAGCGCGGGGGCCTCGACGTCGACACGTCTCGTTGATACGTCGTAGGTCTCGTTCTCCACGACGAGCTCCTGCAGCGACGCCGAGCGAACGGTGATGACGTCGCCCTGGAGGAAAGCGCGAGGCACCCTGAGCACGCGCAGGCGCGGGCAGAGGGGGATCACGACGGCGAGAATGATAATGCAACCGGAGAGCGACAGACTCTCGAGCGCGGGGAACCCAGACCGCGGGTGGGGGAAGCAGATGAACCGTGCGTCCAGCTCGATGGAGGTGGCGCGGTGGAAGCAGCTCGACAGGTCCACGTCGACATACGGGTTCTCTAGTTCGTGCGGGTGGCTGAAGCGGAGCGCCGCCGGCGAGAGCCTTCCGGCGGCGTGGAGCAGCATGGAGACCTGGTTGGTGGGATGTAGGGGTTGTAATCGGTAACTCTGTCTTCTCGCTCGGCCAAAGGCCGATCTAGGGCCGCGGTCGACAGGCACCTTGTGCTGTGGTTCAGGGACGTGGATGTCGAGGAGGGAGAGGGGCACGCCGGTAGGTCCGAGCGAGGAGAGAGCCGCTAGGAGCGGGCCGGGCGCGACGTCACGGAAGGTGAGCTCCGGGAGGCGGGTCCAGAGGCCGCGCCAGCGGCGGGAGAGGATGCTGGTGCGTGCGGCTGCGCGAGCACAGTGGAGGAGGACGAGGACCTGGAGAAGCAGGTCTGTTGGTAGGGCACTGATGAAGTCGGCTCCTCCGCCACCTAGCTCCGAAGGTCTGCCATGACGGCGTGCTCTGTCCTCGTCCATGGCCTGAACACGCCCCGGCCGGAAGCAGTGCAGGAGAGGAAGATGAAAGAGAAGTGAAGAAGACTGGTGAGTTTGTGGTGTGAAGGGCAATTAAATCGAGAGGCAGGAAAAAAACAACGCGGGAGAAGAAATCTATGACTAGAAGAACGAGTATACCATGGCTATATTATTGCTAGTATATATGTGTTGTAAGAGTAGCCGGCCTAATGGACTCTTAGTTAATTAATTATTATACACACACTTGGCAACAAACGATGCCTAATCTTAGCAAGTTAGCATCTTGTTTCCTTGCTTGGCCAACTACGGACGGAGTTCGAGAGGCGGCCATCTTGGAGCTTTCATTGTCTCTGTTTTTTTTTTTCGAAAGGAAGGTTAGGCATCTTCAATGTTGACCTCTCTGTTGTTTTTTTTGGCCGCATTAGAATATTTTCACTCATCAAAGATGCCATACGTTCAGGTATCTGTTTGAAGCTATCTTGCATCACAATCACAAGCACAAATACATAATTTTATTAAATATACTCGTCAGAGCAAGGCACGCGCGAGGGCTAAGACACCTTATAAATAAAGTACCTGGGATCCACCGTCCATCAATTTTATCAAGATCTGTGACGTCTGACACACTATAGATTTGTAAATCTATAGCCTCTCCTATAGGCGGTAATACAAATGACATGCATTTTGTTTCATCCTCAAATTTTGAATGGTTGTTATATTTTAAACCAAATATTTATTTTTGAAACTTTTTATATATTTGAAATCGTGTTGACAAGACCTTTAGAACAAGATCAATTTTAGATATATTTGAACTACTTTTTATTTTATGTATTTCAATTATCTTTAGAATCAATTTCATAAAACATAACATTGTTTCACTATTTCATAAAAGTGTTTCCGACTGTTTCGCTAATTTCAAATTAATATTCTCACTCATTTTAGAAACCTAATTTCATTCATTTTAGACAATGGTTTCATTGATTTTAAAACACACATTTCACTCATTTGAGAAAACACATTTCATGCTCATTTTGAAAGGATGGATTTAGGCCCAGAATGTGAAAAATAAATGAAACTGAAATAAGGAGTTTCAAAAAAAAATAAGGAGCTTCAAAAAATCACATTTCAATTTCAAAAACTTCTTTCACCATAATTTGTGTACGCATTTTACCTATTTCAAAACTAGCTGCTTTCACTCATCTCAAGAAAATAATTTCACTCATTCCAGAATAAGTATTTCACTAATTGGAAAATTCATATTTCACTTATTTGGAAAACTATTATCACTCATTACAAATATATCTCGAAATATAATTTTACTGTCTCAATCCGTATTTCACTAATTTGAAAACCCATATTTCACTTATTTGGATAACTGATTTCACTCATTACAAAAAAAATATCTCAAAAACTAATTCCACTTTGTAGTTATGAAATATATTGAAATGTATTTCAATCGTCACAAAAATTAGTTTCAAACATTTGGAATGAGTGAAATATAAATATTCAATAAGTGAAATTTAGATTCTGATTTTAAAGTGAAATTTAAATCGCGTGGACAAACAATTTCACTCGCTTCATTAAATAGATTCCGCTTATTTATAAACAAACTGAAATAATCAGTTTCACATTTTCAAAATAACTAGTTTCACATTTTTCTAAACAACAAGTTAAACATATTTCACAGTGAAATATGTTTCATATGTATGAGAAAAGAATGTACTCGTTTCATTTTTTTTGGTTTCGCTCAATCAAAAAACTTATTTTGTCTATTCCACAAAACATGTTTCACTCATTTGAAACCTTGAAACTGAAATATTTTTGAATGTATTCAAGATTGAACTTGTTTCGAAGGTTTTGGCATCAGGAGTTCAAATATATAAAAAGTTTCTAGAATGAAATTGCAGTTTAATAGACATGAATGGATGAAATTGTCAAAGAGAAAATAAAGGCCATGAATTAATCTAGCATGTGATGCATTTTCTGTACGTACGCGAGAATGAGAAGAGACAATGAACCATGCATGAGCAAGTACTACTTTATGACTGACATGGGCCCCTTTCATCTGATATTGATTTGACTATTAATAAAGATACAAGAGATGGATCGTCATTATACACATCTATACATTGTGTGGGCCACAGAACCGCACGAATCTCAAAGCGGTTGGACGGCGGATGGAACGCTGGTAGGTACCCGCACCGGTGGAAACAACTTTGCAAAAGGTTGACCCGTTAAGAGATACGAAAACACACGCCCATAACTAAACCGTCACCTTTTACAATATACACCTTTAGGAAGAGAGTACACACTCTTGCGCCGTTGTTTCATTGTGTGCATAGTTGTGTTCAATATTGTATCATGATTTATGCCCTGTAAATCGGAAAACCATGTACGACTGCAACAACTGATATTATATTAAGTACTAACCATGCAAGAAAAGCATGTGGGTCCACTGAAAGAGCACAAGGGATTAGTTATATACCTTCACATTTACGATCTATTGGGCTTATCTTACAGATCACATCAATCAAGTCGAACCTTATTGAGTGTTAGACAATATATCTATGCTACATGCTTTAGTTGATTGATTCCACACCGAGAACATTTTTTACATGATTTAGTGTAGTTAGGGACAACTATATTTGCTTGTTCCCAAGACAATGAACCTTAAATAGAAAATTTCTTACTTTGGAGATGCGCTTAATAAATGAGAAGGGAGGATTTGTATTGTTTCCAATATGTCCGCCCAAGCTCAGAAATCTCACTAACCAAAGAAGAAAAATTAGACTCATATCACTAGTACAGAACCGGCTTATTGTCGTGGTTGGTAAGGGCCTTTAGTGCCGGTTCTCGAACCGGCACTAAATGGTGGGGACTAAAGCCTATCCTCCCTAGTGCCGGTTCAACACGGCCCGGCACCAAAGACCCTCCATGTGGCGTTAACGGCGCGTGGGCTGGGGGGACCTTTAGTCCCGGTTGGTGTTACCAACCGGGACTAAAAGTGTTTAGTTTTTTAGTTTTTTTTATTTTTCCTTTTAATTCTTTAGGGGTTTATGAATTAATTATGGTTTAATTTTCATTTTAATTTTGTGTTTTCCATTTAATTAATTTTCATTTCAAACATATATTACGCTACTACGTACATACCGTACACACGTTGTGCATGCGTATATATATATAAATATAAATAGAATTTCTCGTAGAACCGCGATCATAATTAATTCGATGATATATATATATATATATGTATATATATATATATATATATAAATATAAATAGAATTTCTCGTAGAACCGCGATCATAATTAATTCGATGATATATATATATGTATATATATATATATATATATATATATATATATATATATATATATATATATACACGAAATCCAAATAATTCCTCTTGAATTGCTCGTACCCGAGCCTCTGGTATGAGCTGGCCCCGCACCTTCGTCAGCTACAAGATGGAGATCAAGAAGAAGATATTAGTTGTGTGTATATATATTAGTTGTGCATCTTGATTGAATAACTGGAACAACTCTGTATAATGAATCCACACATCCATTTTATGGAAGTAATGCCTCTCTTCGACTTTCACCATGAGGGACTCTTCATTGGTATTTGCTGTTATTTGCATGTACCACGTATTCAATTCATACATTCTCGTTGGTAGAAGCTTGACATCTTCAGGCTTGACCAGAGGTTTGCCGCGGACATATCTATATTTTACTTCTGTCTCTTTAAGCACATGCATTTTCTCAAGGCCTAGGAGTTGTTCAACAGTGACACCGGCCTCTTTAGCCAACCTAATATGCTCTTCGGTTACTTCTTCGTCTAGCTGACCGGCGGTACTCACAGGTGTTCGTACAATGAGTGGGGGGTCGATTGCACTGCCTCTTCTCCCAGTTGGGGGATAGTTTTCCCGCTTTTTTTTTTGCAAACTCCTTGGCTCGAGCTCGAGCTCGACTGCTTTTTTCCTGCAAGCAAAGACTTCTTGATAGACTGCACATAGTCGCTGTCCCTCTGAGCCGGTTGAGCCATATCAATGAAGTGTTGTGAGACATGCTCAGGTACCCGACTGGGGCGGTTTCGGTCTAAAATGGGCCTTCAATTTGGCATCCACTGTGCTATCGAGTTCCTCATCGGTCAGGTGGTAAGGCAACTTCGGAAGAGGCTTTAGGCTGCTTGGACCATATTTGAATTTCTTGCCTATTGTACCGCTAGTCCTCGAGGCTGCGGCCTCTCTCTCCCGTTGTTGCTTCGGCGACATAGCACGCTGAGTCGACGGAGCATGCTGACGCCATGCTGGACCTGGAGGAGGAGTCGGCTGATGCTGTGCCGGACTTGGAGGAGGAGGAGTCGGCTGACGCGGTGCCGGACCTGGAGGAGGAGTCTGTTGACATGGTGCCGGACTTGGAGGAGGAGGAGTTGGCTGACGTCATGCCAGACTTGGAGGAGGAGTCAGAGTCGACTGACGCAGCGGCGGACTTGGAGGAGGAAGAGTCGGTGGCCATGGAAAGACGATGCAATCCTTTTTCCATAGAATGATACGATGTATGGCCTCTCCCAGTGTTCTTTCCTGGTCACCTCCAAGAATGTCAAGTTGTAGCTCGTGATACGTTGACATCATTTCATCAACCCCGACACGAGCATAGCCAGCTGGAATGGGATTGCAATGGAAGGTTGCTTCTGGGGGATTTGCTAAAGCATAGTCATCTGCCACCTTCATGGATAAGTTTTTCACTTTCAAGTGTAGCTCATAGTTAGTCCTGTCTTTGGTATCATCTCCAGGGTACCTAGCTAGCAGTGCATCGTCATCGATATCGGCCGGGGCAGAACCCATGCTGCTTCTTGGCATAGATGGCATGGTGGTATCCAATGCTAGATCGATCTGCTCATGCTGCCGCAGAGACGCCCTAACCTGGCCGAGTGAGTCGATCTAGTCCTGCTGCCGCCTGAGTCTGTCTTCCAACTCCAGGTGCTTTGATTAGAGGCCTTCAAGGCAGAGTGCTTCCTCCTATTGGGAGACATAGTAGTAAATCAAAAAAATTCCTATGTGTCACCAAGATCTATCTATGAAGAAACCAGCAACGAGTGGGGAGAGATTGCATCTTCATACCTTTGAAGATCGCTAAGCAGAAGCGTTACAAGAACGCGGTTGGTGGAGTCGTACTCGTAGCGATTCAGATCGCGGTGGACTCCGATCTAAGCGCCGAACAACGGCGCCTCCGTGTTCAACACCCGTGCAGCTCGATGATGTCCAGGATCTCATCCGGGACTCCGAACAACCTTCGGTAATCACGTATACCATTTCCCTATAACCCTAGCGTCATCGAACCTTAAGTGTGTAGACCCTACGGGTTCGAGAGACATGTAGACATGACCGAGACATCTCTCCGGTCAATAACCAATAGCAGGATCTGGATACCCATGTTGGCTCCCACATGCTCCACGATGATCTCATCGGATGAACCATGATGTCGGGGATTTAGTCAATCCCGTATACAATTCCCTTTGTCTATCGGTATGATACTTGCCCGAGATTCGATCATCGGTATCTCTATACCTTGTTCAATCTCGTTACCGGCAAGTCTCTTTACTCATTCCGTAATACATCATCCCGTGGCTAACTCCTTAGTCACATTGAGCTCATTATGATGATGTCTTACCGAGTGGGCCTAGAGATACCTCTCCGTCACACGGAGTGACAAATCCCAGTCTCGATTCGTGCCAACCCAACAGACACTTTCGGAGATACCCGTAGTGCACCTTTATAGCCACCCAGTTACGTTGTGACGTTTGGCACACCCAAAGCATTCCTACGGTATCCGGGAGTTGCACAATCTCATGGTCTAAGGAAACGATACTTGACATTGAAAAGCTTTAGCAGACGAACTACACGATCTTGTGTTATGCTTAGGATTGGGTCTTGTCCATCACATCATTCTCCTCATGATGTGATCCCGTTATCAATCGACATCCAATATCCATGGTCATGAAACCGTGACCATCTATTGATCAACGAGCTAGCCAACTAGAGGCTCACTAGGGACATGGTGTGGTCTATGTATTCACACATGTATTATGGTTTCCGGTTAACACAATTATAGCATCAACAATAGACAATTATCATGAACAAGGAAATACAATAATAACCATTTTATTATTGCCTCTAGGGCATATTTCCAACAGTCTCCCACTTGCACTAGAGTCAATAATCTAGTTACATTGTGATTAATCGAACACCCATAGCATTCTGGTGTTGATCATGTTTTGCTCGTGAGAGAGGTTTAGTCAACGGATCTGCGCATTCAGATCCGTATGCACTTTATAAATATCTATATCTCCCTCCTGAATGTAATCACAGATGGAGTTGAAGCGGCGCTTGATGTGTCTTGTCTTTTTGTGAAACCTGGGCTCCTTCGCAAGGGCAATAGCTCTAGTGTTGTCACAGAATAGAGTCATCGGGGCCAACGTGTTGGGGAACGTCACATGGGAAACAAAAAATTTCCTACGCACACGCAAATCTATCCATGGTGATGAGCATCTACGAGAGGGAGAGTGGATCTACATACCCTTGTAGATCGCTAAGTGGGAAGCGTTAAGAAACGCGGTTGGTGTAGTCGAACATCTTCGCGATCCAAATCGTCGAGCGTCCCACGATCACATCACGATCTGTCCCGCGATCCAATCACGATCCGTCTCGCAAACTCATCACGATCCGTCCCGCCATCACATCACGATCCGTCTCGTGAACTCATCACGATCCTTCCGATCTAGCGCCGAAGGAACGACACCTCCGCGTTAAGCACACGTGCAGCTTGATGATGATCTCCACCGTCTTGATACAGCAATACAAAGTGGAGAGGAAGAAGAGTTCACCGGCAGCGTGACGACGCTCTGGTGATGGTGGTGGAGCAATTCCGGCAGGGCTTCGCCTAAGCACTGTGGAAATCCGATCTAGAGGAGCACCGGTGGAACGGGTAGCATGTGACCGTAAAATCTAGTGCAAAACACCCAATACCACCAGTATATATAGGAGGGAGGGAGGAGGAGGGATGGCGCACAAGGCAGCCCTTGCGCAAGGAGGAGAGGAGGAATCCTCCTCCAATCCTATTAGGACTAGGATTCCTCCTTTCCTACTTGGAATCTCTTTCCACCTTGGCCTTTTTTCCCTCTTTCTCAAGTCCAGCCGCATGGGCCTCTTAGAGGACTTCCACCAGCTCACTAAGGGCTGGTTTCCACCCTCCTACAGCCCATGTAGCCTCTTGGGTCGAAATACCTCTCCCGATTGTCCCCCGGTACACTACGGGCACTCCCGGTACACTACCGATGAGCCTGAAAGTTTTCCGGCGACCAAAATATGACTTCCTATATATGAATATTTACCTCCGGACCATTACGGAGCACCTCGTGACGTACGGGATCTCATCCGGGACTCCGAACAACCTTCGGTCACCACCATAGATAACTCTATACTACCAAAACGTCACCAAACCTTAAGTGTGCAGACCCTGTGGGTCCGAGAACTATGTCGACATGACCGAGACACCTCTACGATCAATAACCAATGGCGGGACCTGGATGTCCACATTGGTTCCTACATATTCTACGAAGATCTTTATCGGTCGAACCTCTATGTCAAGGATTCAGTTAATCCCGTATGATGTTCCCTTTTTTCTTTAGTATGTTACTTGCCCGAGATTCGATCGTCGGTATCTCCATACCTAGTTCAACCTCGTTACTGGCAAGTCTCTTTACTCGTTCCATAACACAAGATCCCGTGACTAACAATTAGTCACATTGCTTGCAAGGCTTATTGTGATGTTGTATTACCGAGTGGGCCCTGAGATACCTCTCTGTCACACGGAGTAACAAATCCCAGTCTTGATCCATGCCAACTCAACAGACACCCTCGGAGATACCTGTAGAGCACCTTTATAGTCACCTAGTTACGTTGCGACGTTTGATACACACAAGGTACTCCTCCGATGTCAGTGAGTTGCATGATCTCATGGTCATAGGAACACATACTTTGACATGCAGAAAACAGTAGCAATAAACTGACACGATCATATGCTACATTTGTAGTTTGGGTCTTGTCCATCACATCATTCTCCTAATGATGTGATCCCGTTATCAAATGACATCACATGTCAATGGCTAGGAAACCTTGACCATCTTTGATCAACGAGCTAGTTCACTAGAGGCATACTAGGGACAGAGTGTCGTCTATTTACCCACACATGTAATGTGTTTCAATACATTTATAGCATGGATAATAAACAATTATCATGAACAAGGAAATATGATAATAACTAATTTATTATTGCCTCTAGGGCATATTTCCAACAGTCTCCCACTTGCACTAGAGTCAATAATTTAGTTCACATCACCATGTGATTCACATTGTTATGAATCTAACACCCAATGAGTTCTGGGGCTTGATCATGATTTGCATGTGAGAGAGGTCTTATAGTCAACGGGTCTGCGACACTCAGATCCATGTGTAGTTTGCAAATATCTATGCCAAACTGTAAACACTGCTACCACACTTGGTACTATTCCAAATGGCTGCTCCTACTACACGTATCCAGATTGCTACTACGAGTTATCCGGATTGGTGTTAAAGCTTGCATCGACGTAACTCTTTACGACGAACTCTTTATCACCTCCATAATCGAGAAACATCTCCTTAGTTTTTAGTTACTAAGGATAATCTTGACCGCTGTCCAGTGATCCACTCCTGGATCACTCTTGTACCCCTTGACGGACTCATGGCAATGCACACACAGGTGCGGTACACAACATGGCATACTATACAGAGCCTATGGCTAAGGCATAGGGGACGACATTCGTCCTTTCTCTTTCTTCTGCCGTGGTCGAGCTTTGAGTCTCACTCAACTTCACACCTTACAAAGCAGGCGAGAACACTTCTCTCTGACTAATCCATTTTGAACTCTTTCAAAATCTTGTCAAGGTATGTACTCATTGAAAGTCTTATCAAACATCTTGATCTATCTTGATAGATCTTGATGCTCAACAATTAGGTAGCTTTATCCAGGTCTTCCTTTGAAAAACTCTTTTCAAACAACTATTTATACTCTCCAAAAATTTTACATCATTTCCGAATAGCAATATGTCATCCACATATACTTATCAGAAACTCTATAGTGCTTCCACTCACTTTATTGCAAATACAAGTTTCTCGTAAACTTTGTATAGACTCAAAAAACTTTGATCACCTCATCAAAGTGTATATTCCAACTCCGAGATGGTTGCTTCAGTTCATAGAAGAATCACTGAAGCTCGCACACCTTTTAGCATCCTTAGGACTGACAAAACCTTCTGGTTGTATCTCATACAACCTTTCCTTAAGGAAGGAAACGATGTTTTGGCATCCATCTGCCAGATTTCATAATTGAAAAATGCAGCAACTGCTAACATAATTCCAACAGACTTTAGCATCGCTACGAGTGAGAAAGTCTCATTGCAGTCAACTCCTTGAACTTGTCGTAAACTACTTTGCAACAAGTCGAGCTTTACAAATGGTAACATTTACCATCAGTGTATGTCTTCATTTTTAAGATCCATTGTACTTAACGACCTACCGTCCAACGAGCAAGTCCACCAAAGTCCATACTTGGTTTTCATACATGGATCCTTTCTCGGATTTCATGGCCTCTAACCATTTGTTGGTTTCCAGGCCCATCATCGCTTCTCCATAGTTCGTAGGTTCATCGTTGTCCAACAACATGACCTCGAAGACAGGGTTGTCGTACCGCTCAGTAGGAGTACACGTCCTTGTCGACCTACGAAGTTCGATAGTAACTTGATCCGAAGCTTCATGATCATCATCATTAACTTCCTCTTCAACTGACGTAGGCTTCACAGAAACATCGTTCTGCGCTACGCCACTTTCTGGTTGAAGTAAAGGTTCAACAACCTCATCAAGTTCTATTTTCCTTGTAGGTCGATAGTAACTTGATCCGAAGCTTCATGATCATCATCATTAACTTCCTCTTCAACTGAGGTAGGCTTCATAGAAACATCTTTCTGCGCTGCGCTACTTTCTGGTTGAAGCAGAGGATCAATAACCTCATCAAGTTCTATCCTCCTCCCACTCAATTCTTTCAAGAGAAACCCTTTCTCGAGAAAGGACCCAGTTTTAGCAACAAACATTTTATGCTTGGATCTGAGATAGAAGGTTCACCCAACTGTTCTTAGGGTATTCTATGAAGATGCATTTGTCCGCTTTGGATTCGAGCTCAGTAGGTGAAAACATTTTCCACACAAGTGTTGCAGCCCCAAACATTAAGAAATGACAGCTTAGGTTTCTATCAAACCATAGTTCACACGGTGTCATCTCAACGGATTTAGATGGTGCCCTATTTAAAGTGAATGTAGTTGTCTCTAATGCATAACCCCAAAATTATAGTAACAAAACGATAATAGACATCATAGCACGCACCATAGCCAATAGAGCACGACTATGACTTTCGGACACACCATCACACTATGGTGTTCCAGGTGGCGTGAGTTGTGAAACAACTTTCACATTGTCTAAAGTTGTATGCCAAACTCATAACTCAAATATTCACCTCCACGATCATATCGCAAACATTTTTATCTTCTTGTCACCACGATCTTAAACTTCACTCTGAATTTGCTTGAACCTTTCAAACGATTCAGACTTGTGTTTCATTAAGTAAATATACACTATATCTACTCAAATCATCAGTGAAGGTAAGAAAATAATGATATCCACGCACGCTACAAGACTCATTGGATTGCATACATTAACATGTATCATTTCCAATGAATCACTTGCCCGCTTCATCAAAACAGAAAACGGGGTCCTTAGTCATCTTGACCAAGAGGCATGGTTCGCATGTCTCAACCGATTCGAGATCGAATGAGTCCAAAGATCCATCAGCATGGAGTTTCTTCATGCGTTTTATACCAATATGACATTTAGCGGCAGTGCCACAAGTATGTGGTACTATTATTATTAACTTTGTATATCTTTGGCATCAATGTTATGGACATGTTTATTACTACGATCAAGTTTCAACAAACCATTCTTACTGGGTGCATGACCGTTGAAGGTATTATTCATGTAAATAGAATAACCATTATTCTCTAACTTAAATGAATAACCGTGTTGCAATGAACATGATCTAATCACGTTCATGCTCAATGCAAAAACACCAAATAACATTTATTTAGGTTCGTCACAAATCTCGAAGGTAGAGAGAGCGTGCGATGTTGATCACATCAACCTTGGAAACATTTCCAACACACATCGTCACCTCACACTTAGCTAGTTCTCCGTTTATTCCGTAGCTTTTATTTTGAGTTACTAACATTTAGCAACCGAACCGGCATCCAATACCCAGGTGCTACTAGGAGTACAAGCAAGGTAACATCAATAACACGTATATCAAATATACTTCTGTCGATGCTGCCAACCTTCTTATCTACCAAGTATCTAGGGTTGTTTCGCTTCAGCGACCTCTCTCCTCATAATTGAAGCACTTAGTCTCGGGTTTGGGTTCAACTTTGGGTTGCTTCACTGGAGCAGCAATTGACTTGCCATCCATGAAGTTTCCCACCTTGCCCTTGCCCTTCTCGAAACTAGTGGTTATACTAACCATCAACACTTGATGCTCCTTCTTGATTTCTACCTTCGTGGTGTCAAACATCGCGAATAGCTCAGGGATCATTAATTCTATCCCTGGCATTTTAAAGTTCATCACCAAGTTCTAGTAGCTTAGTGAAAGTGACTTGGAGAACTATATCAATCACTATCTTATCTGGAAGATGAACTCCCACTCGATTCAAGCGATTGTAGCACCCAGACAATCTGAGCACATGCTCAACAATTCAGCTATTCTATTTTATCTTGCAGGCAAAGAATCTTGTTGGAGATCTCATATCTCGCAGCACGGGCACGAGCCTAAGATCCTAATTTCAGCTCTTAGAACATCTCATATGTTCTGTGACGTTCAAAACGTTTCAAAGCCTCAATTCTAAGCTGTAATGCATGACACACTAAACTATCAAGTAGTCATCAACACGTATCTGTCAAATGTTCACAACATCTACAGAGGACGCTAGAGGGGTTGGCGCACCGAGCGGTGCATTAAGGACATAAGCCTTCTGTGCAGCAACGAGGACAATCCTCAGATCACGGAGCCAATCCGCAATATTGCTACCATCATCTTTCAACTCTATTTCTCTAGGAACATATAAAAATTCAAGGGAGCAATAGCGCGAGCAAGTAATCTACAACATAATTTGCAAAGACACTACTGACTATGTTCATGATAATGACTTCAATTAATCATATTACTTAAGAACTCCCGCTCAAATTGACATCCCTCCGGTCATTCGAGTGATACATGATCCAAATTCACCAACTCAAGTCCGATCATCACGTGAGTTGAGGTGGTTACAATGGTGAACATCATCATGTTGATCATATCTACTATATGACTCATATTCGACCTTTCGGTCTCTTGTGTTCTGAGGCCATGTCTATACATGCTAGGCTTGTCAAGTTTAACCCGAGTGTTCTGCATGTGCAACACTGGCTTGCACCCGTTGTATGTGAACGTACAGTCTATCACACCCGATCATCACGTGGTGTCTCAACACGACAAACTTTCGCAACGGTGCACACTCGGGGAGAACACAATTTATCTTGAAATTAAGTGAGGGATAACCTTATAATGCTACCGTCGTCCTAAGCAAAACAAGGTGCATAAAAGGATTAACATCACATGCAAATCATAAGTGACATGATATGGCCATGAACTTGTGCTTTTGATCTCCATCATGAAAGCACCGGCATGATCTCCATCGTCATCGGCATGACACCATGATCTCCATCATCTTGATCTCCATCAACGTGTCACCATCGGGGTTGTCGCGCCCACCATGCTTCTAGTACTATTGCTACCATTTAGCGATAAAGTAAAGCATTACATAGCGCTTAATGATTGACACGCAGGTCATACAATAATTAAAGACAACCCTATGGCTCCTTCCGGTTGCCGTACTCATCGACATGCAAGTCGTGATAATCTATACATCACATGATCATCTCATACATCACATATATCACATCATGTAATTGGCCATATCATACCACAACATACCCTGCAAAAACAAGTTAGACGTCCTCTAATTGTTGTTGCATGTTTTACGTAGCTGCTACGGGTATCTAGCAAGAACAATTCTCATCTACGCAAAAACCACAACGGTAATATACTAGTTGCTTTTCAACCTTCTCAAGGACCGCCTTTGTCGAATCCGATCCAACTAAAGTGAGAGAAACTGGCACCCGCAAGCCATCTATGCAACAAGTTGCGGTCGAAGGAACCGGTCTCTCGTAAGCGTACGAGTAATGTTGGTCCGGGCCGCTTCATCTCACAATATCGCTGAACCAAAATCCGACCAAGGGAGGAAGCAATCTAAGCATCAACGCCCACAAACCTTTTGTGTTCTACTCGAGATTGTTGGGAGACGTAGTAGTAAATCAAAAAAATTCCTATGATCACCAATATCTATCCATGGAGAAACCAATAACGAGTGGGGAGAGATTGCATCTTCATATCTTTGTAGATTGCTAAGCGGAAGCGTTACAAGATTGCGGTTGGTGGATTCGTACTCGTAGCGATACAGATCGCGGTGGACTCCGATCTCGGCGTCGAACAACGGCACCTCCGCATTCAACACACGTGCAACCCAGTGACGTCTCCTATGCCTTGATCCAGCAAGGAGGAAGGAGAGGTTGAGGGAGAGCTCCGGCAGCACGGCATGGTGACGGTGGAGCTGTGTGGTACTCCGGCAGAGCTTCACTAAGCACTATGGAGAACGAGGAGAGGGAGAGGTAGGGTTGCGCCGAGAGGAAGAGAGAACCGTGTCCCAAAACAGCCCCAAGGGCACCTCTATATATAGGAGGAGGAGGAGGTTGGGCTGCACCCTAGGGTTTCCACCCTAGGGTGGTGCGGCAGCCACCAGATGCATCTGGTGCGACGGCCAGAGGGAGGGGAGGAGGTCTGGCTGCCCTAGCCACCCTAGGGTGGGCCTAAGGCCCATCTGGGGCTAGGGTTTGCCCCCTCTCTCCCATTGCTGCGCCTTGGGCCAGGTGGGAGGGGCGCACCAGCCCACCCAGGGGCTGGTTCCCTCCACCTACGGCCCATGAAGCCTTCTGAGGCCGGTGGGCCCACTTGGTGGACCCCCGGAACCCTTCCGGTGGTCCCGGTACACTACCGGTGACGCTCGAAACACTTCCGGTAACCAAAACCTCACATCCTATATATCAATCTTCGTTTCCCGACCATTCCCGGACTCCTCGTGACGTCCGGGATCTCATCCGGGAATCCAAAATACCTTCGGTAACCATGTACACTATTTCCCTATAACCCTAGCGTCATCGAACCTCAAGTGTGTAGACCCTACGGGTTCGGGAGACACGTAGACATGACCGAGACACCTCTCCGGCCAATAACCAACAGCGGGATCTGGATACCCATGTTGGCTCCTACATGCTCCACAATGATCTCATCGGATGAACCATGATGTCGGGGATTCAATCAATCCCGTATACAATTCCCTTTGTCTATCGGTATGATACTTGCCCGAGATTCGATCGTCGGTATCTCTATACCTTGTTCAATCTCGTTACCGGCAAGTCTCTTTACTCGTTCTGTAACACATCATCTCATGACTAACTACTTAGTCACATTGAGCTCATTATGATGATGTCTTACCGAGTGGGCCCAGAGATACCTCTCCGTCACACGGAGTGACAAATCCGAGTCTCGATTTGTGCCAACCCAACAGACACTTTCGGAGATACCCGTAGTGCACCTTTATAGCCACCCAGTTACGTTGTGACGTTTGGCACAGCCAAAGCATTCCTACGGTATCCGGGAGTTGCACATTCTCATGGTCTAAGGAAACGATACTTGACATTGAAAAGCTTTAGTAAACGAACTACACGATCTTGTGCTATGCTTAGGATTGGGTCTTGTCCATCACATCATTCTCCTGATGATGTGATCCCGTTATCAATCGACATCCAATGTCCATGGTCATGAAACCGTGACCATCTATTGATCAACGAGCTAGTCAACTAGAGGCTCACTAGGGACATGTTGTGGTCTATGTATTCACACATGTATTACGGTTTCCGGTTAACACAATTATAGCATGAACAATAGACAATTATCATGAACAAGGAAATACAATAATAACCATTTTATTATTGCCTCTAGGGCATATTTCCAACAGTCTCCCACTTGCACTAGAGTCAATAATCTAATTACATTGTGATGAATCGAACACCCATATCATTCTGGTGTTGATCATGTTTTGCTTGTGAGAGAGGTTTAGTCAACGGATCTATGACATTCAGATCCGTATGCACTTTACAAATATCTATATCTCCCTCCCGAGTGTAATCACGGATGGAGTTGAAGCGGCGTTTGAAGTGTCTTGTCTTCTTGTGAAACCGGGGCTCCTTCGCAAGGGCAATAGCTCCAGTGTTATCACAGAATAGAGTCATCGGGCCCGACGCACTTGGAATTACTCCTAGGTCGGTGATGAACTCCTTCATCCAGACTGCTTCCTTTGCTGCTTCCGAACCAGCTATGTACTCCGCTTCACATGTAGATGCCGCCACGACGCTTGGCTTGCTGCTGCAACAGCTGACTGCCCCTCCATCCAAAATATACATGTATCCGGGTGAGAAAGTCTCATCGTAGTCAACTCCTGTTGACTGACTGCAACAGCTGCTGCAACAGACTTCAGCATCGCTACGGGTGAGAAAGTCTCATCGTAGTCAACTCCTTGAACTTGTCGATAACCCTTAGCGACAAGCCGAGCCTTATAGACGGTCACATTACCATCCGCAATAGTCTTCTTCTTAAAGATCAATTTATTTTCTATGGCTCGCCGATCATAGGGAAAGTCCACCAAAGTCCATACTTTGTTCTCATACATGGATCCTATCTCGGATTTCATGGCTTCAAGCCATTTGTTGGAATCCGAGCCCGCCATCGCTTCTTCATAGTTCAAAGGTTCACCGTTGTCCAACAACATGATCTCCAGGACAGGGTTGCCGTACCACTCTAGTGCGGAACGTGTCCTAGTGAACCTTCGACGTTCAATAGTAACTTGATCTGAAGTTTCATGATCATCATCATTAACTTCCTCTCCAGACGGTGTAGGCTCCACAGAAACAACTCCCTGTGATGTGCTACTCTCCGGTTCGAGTGGAGGTACAATTACCTCATCAAGTTCTATTTTCCTCCCACTCACTTCTTTCGAGAGAAACTCTTTCTCGAGAAAGGATCCATTCTTGGCAACAAATACTTTGCCTTTGGATCTGAGGTAGAAGGTAGACCCAATAGTCTCTTTGGGATATCCTATGAAGACGCACTTTTCCGCTTTGGGTTCGAGCTTCTCAGGTTGAAGTTTCTTCACATCAGCATCGCATCCCCAAACTTTTAGAAACGGTAGCTTAGGTTACTTTCCAAACCATAATTTATACGGTGCCGTCTCAACGGATTTTGACGGTGCCCTATTTAAAGTGAATGCGGCAGTCTCTAATGCATATCCCCAAAATGATAGCGGTAAGTCGGTAAGAGACATCATAGATCGTACCATATCTAATAGAGTGCGATTACGATGTTCAGACACACCATTTCGCTGAGGTGTGCCAGGCGGTGTGAGTTGTGAAATAATTCCACATTTCCTTAGGTGCGTGCCAAACTCGTGACTTAAATATTCTCCGCCACGATCAGATCGTAGGCACTTTATTTTCCTGTCACGTTGATTCTCTACCTCACTCTGAAATTCCTTGAACCTTTCAAAAGTTTCAGACTTATGTTTCATTAAGTAGACATACCCACATCTACTCAAGTCATTAGTGAGGGTGAGAATATAACTATAGCCACCACGAGCCTTGACACTCATTGGACCGCATACATCGGTATGTATTATTTCCAACAAGTCTGTTGCTCGCTCAATTGTTCTGGAGAACGGAGTCTTGGTCATCTTGCCCATGAGGCATGGTTCGCGCGTGTCAAATGATTCGAAATCAAGAGACTCCAAAAGTCCATCAGTATGGAGCTTCTTCATGCATTTGACACCAATATGACCAAGGGGCCAGTGCCACATGTAAGTGGGACTATCGTTATCAACCTTACACTTTTTTGTACTCACACTATGGACATGTGTAACATCACGTTCGAGATTCATCAGAACTAAACCATTGACCAGCGGGGCATGACCATAAAACATCTCTCTCATATAAATAGAACAACCATTATTCTCAGATTTAAATGAGTAGCCATCTCGCATCAAGCGAGATCCAGATACAATGTTCATGCTCAAAGCTGGTACTAAATAACAATTATTAAGGTTTAACACTAATCCCGAAGGTAGATGTAGCGGTAGAGTGCCGACGACGATCACATCGACCTTGGAACCATTCACGACGTGCATCGTCACCTCGTCCTTTGCCAGCCTCCGCTTATTCCGCAGCACCTGCTTGGAGTTACAAATGTGAGCAACTGCACCGGTATCAAATACCCAAGAGCTACTACGAGCGCTGGTTAGCTACACATCAATAACAAGTATATCTCATATACCTTTAATGTTGTCGTCCTTCTTATCCGCTAAGTACTTGGGGCAGTTCCGCTTCCAGTGACCGGTACCCTTGCAATAAAAACACTCAGTCTCAGGCTTGGGTCCATTCTTGTTCTTCTTCTTCTCGGCAACTTGCTTACCTGGCGCCGCAATAGCTTTGCCGTCCTTCTTGAACTTCTTCTTACCCTTGCCTTTCTTGAAATTGAGGGTGACATTCGCGTTGGTCATTAGATCTACAATATAGATTGTAAAGATAATTTTAGACTAAGTTCTTGATAATTAAGTTCACATAATCAAATTATTTAATGAACTCCCACTTAGATAGACATCTCTCTAGTCATCCAAGTGACACATGATCCATGTCAACTAGTCAGTGTCCGATCATCACGTGAGACGGACTAGTCATTCATGGTGAACATCTCCATGTTGATCGTATCTTCTATACGACTCATGTTCGACCTTTCGGTCTTCCGTGTTCCGAGGCCATGTCTGTACATGCTAGGCTCGTCAAGTCAACCTAAGTGTATCGCGTGTGTAAACCTGGCTTCCACCCGTTGTATGCGAACGTTAGAACCTATCCACTCGATCATCACGTGGTGCTTCGGAACAACGATCCTTAGCAACGGTGCACAATTAGGGTGAACACTTTCTTGAAATTTTATTGAGAGATCATCTTATTTACTACCATCGTTCTAAGAAAATAAGATGTAAACATGATAAACATCACATGCAATCAATATAGTGACATGATATGGCCAATATCATCTTGCTCCTTTGATCTCCATCTTCGGGGCACCATGATCATCACTGTCACCGGCATGACACCATGATCTCCATCATCGTGTCTTCATGAAGTTGTCTCGCCAACTATTACTTCTACTACTATAGCTAACGTTTAGCAATAAAGTAAATTAATTACATGGCGTTTATGATTGACACGCAGGTCATACAATAAAATAAGACAACTCCTATGGCTCCTGCCGGTTGTCATACTCATCGACATGCAAGTCGTGAAACCTATTACAAGAACATGATCAATCTCATACATCACAATGCATCACATCACATTCTTTGGCCATATCACATCACAAGGCATATGCTGCAAAAACAAGTTAGACGTCCTCTAATTTGTAGTTGCAAGTTTTTATGTGGCTGCTATAGGTTTCTAGCAAGAACGTTTCTTACCTACGCCAAAACCACAATGTGATATGTCAATTGCTATTTACCCTTCATAAGGACCCTTTTCATCGAATCCCATCCGAGTAAGGTGGGAGAGACAGACACCTGCTAGCCACCTTATGCAACAAGTGCATGTCAGGCGGTGGAACCAGTCTCACGTAAGCGTACGTGTAAAGTCGGTTCGGGCCGCTTCATCCCACAATACCGTTGAATCAAGATAAGACTAGTAGTGGTAAGCATATTAACAAAATCGACGCCCACAAGAACTTCTGTTCTACTCGTGCATAGATTCTACGCATAGACCTAGTTCTGATACCACTGTTGGGAGACGTAGTAGTAAATCAAAAAAATTCCTACGATCACCAAGATCTATCCATGGAGAAACCAGCAACGAGTGGGGAGAGATTGCATCTTCATACCTTTGAAGATCGCTAAGCGGAAGCGTTACAAGAATGCGGTTGGTGGAGTCGTACTCGTAGCGATTCAGATCGCGGTGGACTCCGATCTCAGCGCCGAACAACGACGCCTCCGCGTTCAACACACGTACAGCCCGGTGACGTCTCCTACGCCTTAATCCAGCAAGGAGGAAGGAGATGTTGAGGGAGAGCTCCGGAAGCACGACGGCGTGGTGATGGTGGAGCTGCGTGGTACTCCGGTAGAGCTTCGCTAAGCACTACGGAGAACTTGGAGAGGGAGAGGTAGGGCTGTGCCGAGAGGAAGAGAGAACCGTGTCCCAAAACAGCCCCAAGGGAACCTCTATATATATATAGGAGGAGGAGGTAGGGCTGCAGCCTAGGGTTTCCACCCTAGGGTGGTGCGGCAGCCACCAGATGCATCTGGTGCGGCGGCCAAAGGGTGGGGAGGAGGTGCGGCTGCCCTAGCCACCCTAGGGTGGGCCTAGGGCCCAGCTAGGGCTAGGGTTTGCGCCCTCTCTCCCCTTGTTGCGCCTTGGGCCAGGTGGGAGGGGCGCACCAGCCCACCTAGGGGCTGGTTCCCTCCACCTACGGCCCATGAATCCCTCTGGGGCCGGTGGGCCCACTTGGTGGACCCCCGGAACCCTTCCGGTGGTCCCGGTACACTACCGGTGACACGTGAAACACTTCCGATAACCAAAACCTCACATCCTATATATCAATCTTCGTCTCCTAACCATTCCGGGACTCCTCATGACGTCCGGGATCTCATTCAGAAATCCGAACTACCTTCAGTAACCACGTACACTATTTCCCTATAACCCTAGTGTCATCGAACCTCAAGTGTGTAGACCCTACGGGTCCGGGAGACACGTAGACATGACCGAGACACCTCTCCGGCCAATAACCAATAGCAGGATCTGGATACCCATGTTGCCTCCTACATGCTCCACGATGATCTCATCGGATGAACCATGATGTCGGGGATTCAATCAATCCCGTATACAATTCCCTTTGTCTATCGGTATGATACTTGCCCGAGATTCGATCGTCGTTATCTCTATACCTTGTCCAATCTCGTTACTGGCAAGTCCCTTTACTCGTTCCGTAACACATCATCCCGTGACTAACTCCTTAGTCACATTGAGCTCATTATGATGATGACTTACCGAGTGGGCCTAGAGATACCTCTCCGTCACACGGAGTGACAAATCCCAGTCTCAATTCGTGCCAACCCAACAGACACTTTCAGAGATACCCGTAGTGCACCTTTATAGCCACCCAGTTACGTTGTGACCTTTGGCACAGCCAAAGCATTCCTACGGTATCCGAGAGTTGCACAATCTCATGGTCTAAGGAAACGATACTTGACATTGAAAAGCTTTAGCAAACGAACTACACGATCTTGTGCTATGCTTAGGATTGGGTCTTGTCCATCACATCATTCTCCTAATGATGTGATCCCGTTATCAATCGACATCCAATGTCCATGGTCATGAAACCGTGACCATCTATTGATCAACGAGCTAGTCAACTAGAGGCTCACTAGGGACATGTTGTGGTCTATGTATTCACAAATGTATCATGGTTTCCGGTTAACACAATTATAGCATAAACAATAAAGAATTATCATGAACAAGGAAGTACAATAATAACCATTTTATTATTGCCTCTAGGGCATATTTGCAATAGAGATCTCATCTACACATAGACCTAGCTCATGATGGCACTGTTGGGGAACGTCGCATGGGAAACAAAAATTTTCCTATGCACATGCAGATCTATCCATGGTAATGAGTATCTACGAGAGGGAGAGTGGATCTACATACCCTTGTAGATCGCTAAGCGGGAAGTGTTAAGAAACCTGGTTGGTGTAGTCGAACATCTTCGCGATCCAAATCGCCGAGCGTCCCGCGATCACATCACGATCCGTCCCACGATCCAATCATGATCCGTCCCACGAACTCATCACGATCCGTCCCGCGATCGCATCACGATCCGTCCCGCGATCTCATCAAGATCCGTCCCGCGATCTCATCACGATCCGTCCCGTGAACTCATCACGATCCTTCCGATCTAGCGCCGAACGGACGACACCTCCGCGTTCAGCACACGTGCAGCTTGATGACGATCTCCACTGTCTTGATCCAGCAAGAGAAAGTGGAGAGGAAGAAGAGTTCAGCGGCAGCATGACGGCGCTCCGGTGATGGTGGTGGAGCAATTCCGGCAGGGCTTCGCCAAAGCACTGTGGAAATCCGATCTAGAGGAGCACCGGTGGAACGGGTAGCACGTGGCCGTAAAATCTAGTGCAAAACACCCAATACCACTAGTATATATAGGAGGGAGGGAGGAGGAGGGCTGGCGCACAAGGCAGCCCTTGCGCAAGGAGGAGAGGAGGAATCCTCCTCCAATCCTATTAGGACTAGGATTCCTCCTTTCCTACTTGGAATCTCTTTCCACCTTGGCCTTTTTTCTCTCTTTCTCAAGTCCAGCCGCATGGGCCTCTTAGAGGACTTCCACCAGCCCACTAAGGGCTGGTTTCCACCCTCCTACAGCCCATGTAGCCTATTAGGTCGAAATACCTCTCCCGATGGTCCCCCGGTACACTACCGGCACTCCCTACACTACCGATGAGCCCGAAACTTTTCCGGCGACCAAAATATGACTTCCTATATATGAATATTTACCTCTGGACCATTCCGGAGCTCCTCGTGACGTCTGGGATCTCATCAAGAACTCCGAACAACCTTCGGTCACCACCATACATAACTCTATACTACCGAAACGTCACCAAACCTTAAGTGTGCAGACCCTGCGGGTTCGAGAACTATGTAGACATGACCGAGATACCTCTACGGTCAATAACCAATGGCGGGACCTGGATGTCCACATTGGTTCCTACATATTCTACGAAGATCTTTATCGGTCGAACCTCTATGTCAAGGATTCAGTTAATCTCGTATGATGTTCCCTTTGTTCTTTAGTATGTTACTTGCCCGAGATTCGATCGTCGGTATCTCCATACCTAGTTCAACCTCGTTACTGGCAAGTCTCTTTACTCGTTCCATAACACAAGATCCCGTGACTAACAGTTAGTCACATTGCTTGCAAGGCTTATTGTGATGTTGTATTACCGAGTGGGCCCTGAGATACCTCTCTGTCACACGGAGTAACAAATCCCAGTCTTGATCCATGCCAACTCAACAGACACCCTCGGAGATACCTGTAGAGCACCTTTATAGTCACCTAGTTACGTTGCGACGTTTGATACACACAAGTTACTCCTCCGATGTCAGTGAGTTGCATGATCTCATGGTCATAGGAACACATACTTTGACATGAAGAAAACAGTAGCAATAAACTGACACGATCATATGCTACGTTTGTAGTTTGGGTCTTGTCCATCACATCATTCTCCTAATGATGTGATCCCGTTATCAAATGACATCACATGTCAATGGCTAGGAAACCTTGACCATCTTTCATCAACGAGCTAGTTCACTAGAGGCATACTAGGGACAAAGTGTTGTCTATTTACCCACACATGTAATGTGTTTCAATACAATTATAGCATGGATAATAAAAGATTATCATGAACAAGGAAATATGATAATAACTAATTTATTATTGCCTCTAGGGCATATTTCCAACACGACGCACTTGGAATTACTCCTAGGTCGGTGATGAACTCCTTCATCCAGACTCCTTCCTTTGCTGCTTCGAAAGCAGCTCTGTACTCCGCTTCACATGTAGATGCCGCCACGACGCTTTGCTTGCTGCTGCACCAGCTGACTGCCCCTCCGTTCAAAATATACACGTATCTGGTTTGCGACTTGGAGTCGTCCGGATCTATGTTGAAGCTAGCATCGACGTAACCCTTTACGACGAGCTCTTCGGCACCTCCATATACAAGAAACATGTCCTTTGTCCTTTTCAGGTACTTCAGGATATTCTTGACCGCTATCCAGTGTTCCGCTCCGGGATCACTTTGGTACCTCCCTACCAAACTTATGGCAAGGTTCACATCAGGTCTGGTACACAGCATGGCATACATAATAGAGCCTATGGCTGAAGCACAGGGGATGACACTCATCTCTTCTCTATCCTTTGCCATGGTCGGGCATTGAGTCGTACTCAATCTCACACCCTGTAACACAGGCAAGAACCCCATCTTGGACTGATCCATATTGAACGTCTTCAATATCTTTTCAAGGTATGTGCTTTGTGAAAGACCTATGAGGCGTCTCGATCTATCTCTATAGATCTTAATACCTAATATGTAAGAAGCTTCTCCAAGGTCCTTCATTGAAAAACATTTATTCAAGTAGGCCTTTACACTTTCTAAAAGTTCTATATCATTTCCCATTATCAGTATGCCATCCACATATAATATGATAAATGCTACAGCGCTCCCACTCACTTTCTTGTAAATACAGGGTTCTCCATAAACCTATACAAGCCCAAACGCTTTAATCACCTCATTAAAGCAAATGTTCCAACTCCGAGATGCTTGTACCAGCCCATAGATGATGATCTAGAGCTTGCATACTTTGTTAGTATCCTTAGGATCGACAAAACCTTCCGGCTGCATCATATACAGTTCTTCCTTAAGGAAGCCATTAAGGAATGCCGTTTTGACGTCCATTTGCTAGATCTCATAATCATAAAATGCGGCAATTACTAACATGATTCGGACAGACTTCAGCATCGCTACGGGTGAGAAAGTCTCATCGTAGTCAACTCCTTGAACTTGTCGATAACCCTTAGCGACAAGCCGAGCCTTATAGACGGTCACATTACCATCTGCATCAGTCTTGTTCTTAAAGATCCATTTATTTCAATGGCTCGCTTCTCATCAGGCAAGTCCACCAAAGTCTACACTTTGTTCTCATACATGGATCCTATCTCGGATTTCATGGTTTCAAGCCATTTGTTGGAATCCGGGCCCAACATCGCTTCTTCATAGTTTGAAGGTTCACCATTGTCTAACAACATGATCTCCAGGACAGGGTTGCCGTACCACTTTGGTGCGGAACGTGTCCTAGTGGACCTTTGACGTTCAATAGTAACTTGATCTGAAGTTTCATGATCATCATCATTAACTTCCTCTCTAACCGGTGTTGGCTCCATAGAAACAACTTCCTGTGTTGCGCTACTATTCGGTTCGAGCGGAGGTACAATTACCTCATCAAGTTCTATTTTCCTCCCACTTACTTCTTTCGAGAGAAACTCTTTCTCGAGAAAGGATCCATTCTTAGCAACAAAGACTTTGCCTTCGGATCTGAGGTAGAAGGTATACCCAATAGTCTCTTTGGGATATCCTATGAAGACGCACTTTTCCGCTTTGGGTTCGAGCTTCTCAGGTTGAAGTTTCTTCACATAAGCATCGCATCCCCAAACTTTTAGAAACAACAGCTTAGGTTTCTTTCCAAACCATAATTCATACGGTGTCGTCTCAATGGATCTTGACGGTGCCCTATTTAAAGTGAATGCGGCAGTCCCTAATGCATATCCCCAAGATGACAGCGGTAAGTCGGTAAGAGACATCATAGATCGCACCATATCCAATAGAGTGCGGTTACGACGTTCATACACACCATTTCGCTGAGGTGTGCTAGTCGGTGTGAGTTGTGAAACAATTCCACATTTCCTTAGGTGCGTGCCAAACTTGTGACTTAAATATTCTCCACCACGATCAGATCGTAGGCACTTTATTTTCCTGTCACGTTGATTCTCTACCTCACTCTAAAATTTCTTGAACCTTTCAAAGGTTTCAGACTTGTGTTTCATTAAGTAGACATAACCATATCTGCTCAAGTCATCAGTGAGGGTGAGAACATAACGGTAGCCACCACGAGCCTCGACGCTCATTGGACCGCATACATCGATATGTATTATTTCCAACAAGTCAGTTGCTCGCTCCATTGTTCCAGAGAATGGAGTCTTGGTCATCTTGCCCATGAGGCATGGTTCACACGTGTCAAATGATTCAAAATCAAGAGACTCCAAAAGTCCATCAGCATGGAGCTTCTTCATGCATTTGACACCAATATGACCAAGGCGGCAATGCCACATGTAAGTGGGACTATCGTTATCAACCTTACACTTTTTGGTACTCACACTATGGACATGTGTAACATCACGTTCGAGATTCATCAAAAATAAACCATTGACCAGCGGGGCATGACCATAAAACATTTCTCTCATATAAATAGAACAACCATTATTCTTAGATTTAAATGAGTAGCCATCTCGTATCAAGCGAGATCTAGATACAATGTTCATGCTCAAAGCTGGTACTAAATAACAATTATTAAGGTTTAAAACTAATCCCGAAGGTAGATGCATAGGTAGCGTGCCGACGGGGATCACATCGACCTTGGAACCATTCCCGACGCGCATCGTGACCTCGTCCTTCGCCAGTTTCCGCTTATTCCGCAGCTCCTGCTTGGAGTTACAAATGTGAGCAACTGCACCGGTATCAAATACCCATGAGCTACTACAAGCGCTGGTTAGGTACACATTAATAACAAGTATATCACATATACCTTTAACGTTGCCGGCCTTCTTATCCGCTAAGTACTTGGGGCAGTTCCGCTTCCAGTGACCGGTACCCTTGCAATAAAAGCACTCAGTCTCAGGCTTGGGTCCATTCTTGTTCTTCTTCCCGGCAACTTGCTTACCGGGCGCGGCAACAGCTTTGCTGTCCTTCTTGAAATTCTTCCTACCCTTGCCTTTCTTGAAACTAGTGGTCTTATTTACCATCAATACTTGATGCTCCTTTTTGATCTCGACCTCCGCTGATTTCAGCATCGAGTACAACTCAGGAATGGATTTCTCCATCCCTTGCATGTTGTAGTTCATCACAAAGCTCTTGTAGCTAGGTGGAAGCGACTGGAGGATTCTGTCAATGACCGAGTCATCCGGGAGATTAACTCCCAGCTGAGTCAAGCGGTTGTGTAGCCCAGACATCTTGAGGATGTGCTCACTGATAGAACTGTTCTCCTCCATCTTACAACTGAAGAACTTGTCGGAGACGTCATATCTCTTGACCCGGGTATGAGCTTGGAAAACCAGTTTCAGCTCTTGGAACATCTCATATGCTCCGTGTTGCTCAAAACGCTTTTGGAGCCCCGGTTCTAAACTATAAAGCATGCCGCACTGAACAAGGGAGTAATCATCGCAGCGTGAATGCCAAGCATTCGCAACGTCTTGCTCTGCTGGGAGAACGGGTGCGTCACCTAGCGATGCATCAAGGACATACAATCTTTTGGAAGCTATAAGGATGATCCTCAAGCTACGGACCCAGTCCGCATAGTTGCTTCCATCATCTTTCATCTTGGTTTTCTCTAGGAACGCGTTGAAGTTGATGTTGGCATTAGCGTTGGCCATTGGAGCTACAATATAGATTGTAAAGACAATTTTAGACTAAGTTCATGATAATTAAGTTCACATAATCAAATTATTTAATGAACTCCCATTTATATAGACATCTCTCTAGTCATCCAAGTGACACATGATCCATGTCAACTAGCCCGTGTCCGATCATCACGTGAGACGGACTAGTCATCCATGGTGAACATCTCCATGTTGATCGTATCTTCTTTACGATTCATGTTCGACCTTTCGGTCTTCCGTGTTCCAAGGCCATGTCTGTACATGCTAGGCTCGTCAAGTCAACCTAAGTGTTTCGCGTGTGTAAATCTGGCTTACACCCGTTGTATGCGAACGTTAGAACCTATCACACCCGATCATCATGTGGTGCTCCGGAACAACGATCCTTAGGAACGTCGCATAGTTACGGTGAACACCTTCCTTGAAATTTATTGAGAGATCATCTTATTTACTACCATCGTTCTAAGAAAATAAGATGTAAACATGATAAACATCACATGCAATCAATATAGTGACATGATATGGCCAATATCATTTTGCTCCTTTGATCTCCATCTTCGTGGCACCATGATCATCACTATCACTAGCACGACATCATGATCTCCATCATCATGATCTCCATCATGGTGTCTTCATGAAGTTGTCTCACCAACTATTACTTCTACTACTATGGCTAACGTTTAGCAATAAAGTAAAGTAATTACATGGCGTTTATGATTGACACGTAGTTCATACAATAAAATAAGACAACTCCTATGGCTCTTGCCGGTTGTCATACTCATCAACATGCAAGTCGTGAATCCTATTACAAAAAAATGATCAATCTCATACATCACAATGCATCACATCACATCCTTTTGGCCATATCACATCACAAGGCACATGCCGCAAAAACAAGTTAGACGTCCTCTAATTTGTAGTTGCAAGTTTTTACGTGGCTGCTATAGGTTTCTAGCAAGAACGTTTCTTACCTACGCCAAAACCAAAATGTGATATGACAATTGCTATTTACCCTTCATAAGGACCCTTTTCATTGAATCCAATCTGACTAAGGTGGAAGAGACAGACACCCACTAGCCATCTTATGCAACAAGTGCATGTCAGGCGGTGGAACCGGTCTCACGTAAGCGTACGTGTAAAATTGGTCCGGGCTGCTTCATCCCACAATACCGCCGAATCAAGATAAGACTAGTAGTGGTAAGCAAATTAACAAGATCGACGCCCACAACTACTTTGTGTTCTACTCGTGCATAGATTCTACGCATAGACCTAGCTCTGATACCACTGTTGGGAGACGTAGTAATAAATCAAAAAAATTCCTACGTGTCACCAAGATCTATCTATGAAAAAACCAGCAACGAGTGGGGATAGATTGCATCTTCATACCTTTGAAGATCGCTAAGCGGAAGCATTACAAGAACGCGGTTGGTGGAGTCGTACTCGTAGCGATTCATATTGCGGTGGACTCCGATCTAAGCGCCGAACAACGGCGCCTCCGCGTTCAACACACGTGTAGCCCGATGACGTCTCCTACACCTTGATCCAGCAAGGAGGAAGGAGAGGTTGAGGGAGAGCTCCGGCAGTACGACGGCGTGGTGACGGTGGAGCTACGTGGATTCCGGCAGGGCTTCGCCAAGCGCTACGGAGAACGAGGAAGAGGAAGGGTAGGGCTACGTCGAGAGAGAGAGAGAGAAGTCATGTCTCAAATCAGCCCAAAACCTTGGGTATATATAGGAGGAGGGAGAGGGAGGGCTGCCTTGGCCCCTCCTCCAAGGAGGAGATGTTCGGCCAAACCTAGGGAGGAGTCCACCTCCCACAAGGGAGGTGGATCTCTTCCTTTTGAATCCTTTTCAGCCTTATCTCTTATCCCTAGCCACATGGACCCTTCCGGAAGGTCTTGGCCAGCCCAATAAGGGCTGGTACACCTCCTATAAGGGCCCACGAAGTCCTTTGGTCGTCACACCCCTCCCGGGGGTCCTCCAGCACCCTCCCGGCACTCCCAGTGCACTACCGATGAGCCCGAAAACTTTCCGGTGACCAAAACAGGACTTCCTATATATCAATATTTACCTTCGGACCATTCCGGAGCTCCTCGTGACGTCTGGGATCTCATCCGGGGCTCCGAAAAACCTTCGGTAATCACGTATACCATTTCCCTATAACCCTAGCGTCATCGAACCTTAAGTGTGTAGACCCTACGGGTTCGGGAGACACGTAGACATGACCGAGACACCTTTCCGGTCAATAACCAACAGCGGGTTATGGATACCTATGTTGGCTCCCACATGCTCCATGATGATCTCATCAGATGAACCACGATGTCGGGGATCCATTCAATCCCGTATACAATTCCCTTTGTCTATCGGTATGATACTTGCCCGAGATTCGATCGTCGGTATCTCTATACCTTGTTCAATCTCGTTACAGCAAGTATCTTTACTTGTTCCGTAATACATCATCCTGTGTCTAACTCGTTAGTCACATTGATCTCATTATGATGATGTCTTACCGAGTGGGCCTAGAGATACCTCTCCATCACACGGAGTGACAAATCCTAGTCTCGATTCGTGCCAACCGAACAGACACTTTTGGAGATACCCATAGTGCACCTTTATAGCCACCTAGTTACGTTGTGATGTTTGGCACACCCAAAGCATTCCTACGGTATCCGGGAGTTGCGCAATCTCATGGTCTAAGGAAACGATACTTGACATTGAAAAGCTTTAGCAGACGAACTACACGATCTTGTGCTATGCTTAGGATTGGTTCTTGTCCATCACATCATTCTCCTAATGTTGTGAACCCGTTATCAATGACATCCAATGTCCATGGTCATGAAACCGTGACCATCTATTGATCAACGAGCTAGCCAACTAGAGGCTCACTAGGGACATGTTGTGGTCTATGTATTCACACATGTATTATGGTTTCCGGTTAACACAATTATAGAATGAACAATAGACAATTATCATGAACAAGGAAATACAATAATAACCATTTCATTATTGCCTCTAGGGCATATTTCCAACACCTCCTTCTTCTTCGGCTCCTCCTGCATCTTCTTTCTTGCACGGCTTCTGTAGTCGTCGTTCTAACCCGCAAACCCCTCAAACCACGGAACAACGCCCATGCCTCGTCTTCTTCCCGGGTGTTCAGGATTCTTCAGGGCGCGCGTAAGCTCGTCGTCCTCTCTGTTGGGCGTGAACACCCCCGTCCGAGCTTCTTCTATTTTCATCAGCATTTCATCTGTCACTTTTTGAAGACTTGCCTTCACCGTAATATCCCCTGTCTTTGGGTCCAACTTCCCCCCATGCGCGTAAAACCATGTCCTGCACCTCCGGGGCCAGGTCACTGTAAGTGGAGTGACCTCTGCACTAATCATATCTTTTTCGGATTTATCCCACTTAGGCAGGGCCGTCCGGTGGCCACCTGCCCCAGAGTATGGTGCCACTCCTTTTTCGCAGCATTAATATTGTTCTTTCTCGATCGTTCCTTAGCTACTTTCGATTCCTTGAACTTCACGAAATCGTCCACTTGATCTTTTGCTTTCACCAGTGCTCCCTCGAATTTTGGAGTCGTCTTGTTTCCTTTGACGTACGCAGCCCATGCATTTTTCTTGAAGGTGTTGAATGTGATCGCCATCTTTTTAAGAGCATAGTTTCTGACTTTATTCAGATATGCATCTGTCAAGTTTTCTGGTAGTGTGAAATGTGACAGCAGCTCGGTCCAAAGCACATCCTTTGCTCTTTCATCGACAAAAGTAACTCCTTGTCGATCTCCCTTTGCTGCCTTTTTCCATTCTTGTGTGGAGATCGGGATTAGATCCCTGACAATAACTCCTCATTGATTCTTCAACTTGGCCGCATTTTTCTTAGGTTCAAGTGGTTCGCAATTTGCTAGATCTGGAGGCCTAAAAGAACAAAGATCGATTCGTTAATACATATACAACTCAATTAAGACATGTAATGATCACCTGATGGCTTATATAATAAATACACCTCGCCGGTCTTTGTTATTTGAAGAACATTTTCTTCGTTAACATCATTGTCGAATTCATCTATTCTTTCGTCTACATCAAACATACAACCCTCACCAGAATTGTTCAGATATTGCGAGCCGTCATCATCTTCATGTTCATGTTCTGGGGTCGTGGAGCGTATGATGTTGAACAGAGCCTCTTCTCCTTCTCTCCCGGTATTGTCCATAGCTTATATTTAACTAAACCAGAAGAAAGATAAACCAATTTAGTATTCAAATTACAAAACTGAATCATAGTACATAATATGCATTATACATACATATACTAATTGCTATACATATATTGGATCAAATGTCAAATTCCTAAAGCCTAAATGTCAAAATTTCTACATTGAATAAACCCTAAATTTCTACATTGTATCAAAATGTCAAAATTCCTCAATAAAATCATGTCAAAATTCCTTAACAAAATTCCTCAATAAAATCATGTGGGTGAAATGATGATATCATGCGAACTTTCAACCTTTTCCGAGTTCATTTGAAGTGCTTTTCAATTTCAGGGTTATTTTGCTGAAATAAAATCACTAAGTGCATGAAAAATAGCAAATGATGTCAGAAAGGGTTGAAAATTGATGATGTGGCTTTGAATGATGCATTTTGAACACACACAAAATATGGAGTTCAAATAAGTTAAAAAGAATGAAATGCCTTTGTAACAGGCGAGTTTTCGTCCGAAACCCGCATACTTCAAAAGAGATTGTCCATTTTGTACATGAAGTGCATCCGGTTTTTGCTGTAACCCTCTCAACTTTTTATAACATGCTATGTGGGTGAAATGATGATACCATGCCAACCTTCAACCTTTTCAGAGTTCATTTGAAGTGCTTTTCAATTTTAGGGTTTTTTTGCTGAAATAAAATCAGTAAGAGCATGAAAAATATCAAATGAGGTGAGAAAGGGTTGAAAACTGATGATGTGGCTTTGAATGCTACATTTTGAACACACAAAAAGTATGGAGTTCAAATAAGTTAAAAAAATGAAATCCCTTTGTAACAGGCGAGTTTTCGTCAGAAACCGTGATACTTCGGAAGACATTGTCCATTTTGTCCACGAAGTGCATCCAATTTTTGTCGTAACCCTCCCAACTTTTTAGCACATGCTATGTGGGTGAAATGATGATACCATGCCAACTTTCAATAGTTTCAGAGTTCATTTGAAGTGCTTTTCAATTTCAGGGTTATTTTGCTAAAATAAAATCAATAAGTGCATGAAAAATAGCAAATGAGGTTAGAAAGGGTAGAAAATTGATGATGTGGCTTTGAATGCTGCATTTTGAACACAAAAAAGTATGGAGTTCAAATAAGTTAAAAAGAATGAAATGCCTTTGTAACAGGCGACTTTTCGTCCGAAACCCTAATACTTCGAAAGAGATTGTCCATTTTGTACACGAAGTGCATCCAGTTTTTGCCGTAACCCTCTCAAATTTTTAGCACATGCTATGTGGGTCAAATGATGATACCCTGCCAACTTTCAACCTTTTCAGAGTTCATTTGAAATGCTTTTCAATTTTAGGGTTATTTTGCTGAAATAAAATCAGTAAGTGCATGAAAAATAGAAAATAAGGTCAGAAAGGGTTGAAAATTGTTGATGTGGCTTTGAATACTGCAGTTTGAACACACAAAAAGTATGGACTTCAAATAAGTTAAAAATAATGAAATGCCTTTGTAACAGGCGAGTTTTCGTTTGAAACCCTGATACTTCGAAAGAGATTGTCCATTTTGTACACGAGGTGCATCCAGTTTTTGCCGTAACCCTCTCAACTTTTTAGAATATGCTATGTGGGTGAAATGATGATATCATGCCAACCTTCAACCTTTTCAGAGTTCATTTGAAGTGATTTTCAATTTCAGGGTTATTTTGCTGAAATAAAATCGCTAAGTGCATGAAAATAGCAAATGAGGTCAGAAAGGGTTGAAAACTGATGATGTGGCTTTTAATGATGCATTTTGAATACACAAAAATCATGGAGTTCAAATAAGTTAAAAAGAATGAAATTCCTTTGTAACAGACGAGTTTTCGTCCGAAACCCTGATACTTCGAAAGAGATTGTCCATTTTGTACACGAAGTGCATCCAGTTTTTGTCGTAACCCTCTCAACTTTTTATAACATGCTATGTGGGTGAAATGATGATACCATGCCAACTTTCAACCTTTTCAGAGTTCATTTGAAGTGCTTTTCAATTTCAGGGTTATTTTGCTAAAATAAAATCAATAAGTGCATGAAAAATAGCAAATGAGGTCACAAAGGGTTGAAAAATGATGATGTGGCTTTGAATGCTGCATTTTGAACACACAAAAAGTATGGAGTTCAAATAATTTAAAAGAAATGAAATGCCTTTGTAACAAGCGAGTTTTCGTCCGAAACCCTCATACTTCGAAAGAGATTGTCCATTTTGTACACGAAGTGCATCCAGTTTTTTCCGTAACCCTCTCAACTTTTTAGCACATGCTATGTGGGTGAAATTATGATACCAAGACAAGTTTCAACAATTTCAAAGTTCATTTGAAGTGTTTTTCAATTTCAGGGTTATTTTGCTGAAATAAAATTAGTAAGTGCATGAAAATAGCAAATGAGGTCAGAAAGGGTTGAAAATTGTTGATGTGGATTTGAATGCTGCATTTTGAACACACAAAAAGTATGGACTTCAAATAACTTAAAAAGAATGAAATGCCTTTGTAACATGCGAGTTTTCGCCAAAACCCTGATACTTTGAAAGAGATTGTCCATTTTGTACACGAGGTGCATCCAGTTTTTGCCGCAACCCTCTCAACTTTTTAGCACATGCTATGTGGGTGAAATGATGGTATCATTCCAACTTTCAACCTTTTCAGAGTTCATTTGAAGGGATTTTCAATTTTAGGGTTATTTTGTTGAAATAAAATCACTAAGTGCATGAAAAATAGCAAATGAGGTCAAAAAGGGTTGAAAATTGATGATGTGGCTTTCAATGATACATTTTGAACACACAAAAAGTCTGGAGTTCAAATAATTTCAAAAGAATGAAATGCTTTCTAACAGGCAAGTTTTCGTGCGAAACTCTGATACTTCGAAAGAGATTGTCCATTTTGTACACGAAGTGCATCAAGTTTTTGCCGTAACCCTCGCAACTTTTTATAACATGCTATGTGGGTGAAATGATGATACCATGCCAACTTTCAACCTTTTAAGAGTTCATTTGAAGTGATTTTCAATTTCAGGGTTATTTAGCTCAAAAAAATCAGTAAGTGTATGAAAAATACCAAATGAAGTCAGAAAGGGTTGAAAATTGATGATGTGTCTTTGAATGGTGCATTTTGAACACACACAAAGTATGGAGTTCAAATAAGTTCAAAAACAGGAAATCCCTTGTAACAGATGAGTTTTCGTCCGAAATTGTGATACTTCGAAAGAGATTGTCCATTTTGTACACGAAGTGCATCTAGTTTTTGCTGTAACCCTCTCAACTTTTTAGCACATGCTATGTGAATCAAATGATGATTCCATGCCAACTTTCAACATTTTTGGAGATCATTTGAAGTGCTTTTCAATTTCAGGGTTATTTTGCTAAAATAAAATCAGTAAGTGCATGAAAAATAGCAAATGAGGTCAGAAAGGGTTGAAAATTGATAATGTGGATTTTAATGCTGCATTTTGAACAAACAAAAAGTATGGAGTTCAAATAAGTTAAAAAGAATGAAATGCCTTTGTAACAGGCGAGTTTTCGTCTGAAACCCTCATACTTCGAAAGAGATTGTCCATTTTGGACATTAAGTGCATCGAGTTTTTGCCGTAACCCTCTCAACTTTTTATAACATGCTATGTGGGTGAAATGATAATACCGTGAAAACTTTCAACCTTTCCAAAGTTCATTTGAAGTGCTTTTCAATTTCAGGGTTATTTTGTTGAAATAAAATCAGTAAGTGCATGAATAATTGCGAATGATGTCAGAAAGGGTTGAAAATTTATCATGTGCCTTTGAATTATGAATTTTGAACAAACAAAAAGTATGGAGTTCAAATAAGTTAAAAAGAATGAAATGCCTTTGTAACAGGCGAGTTTTCGTACGAAACTCTGATACTTCGAAAGAGATTGTCCATTTTGTACACGAAGTGCATACAGTTTTTGCCATAACCCTCTCAACTTTTTATAACATTCTATGTGGGTGAAATGATGATACCATGCCAACTTTCAACCTTTTTAGAGTTCATTGAAGTGCTTTCCAATTTCAGGGTTATTTTGCTGAAATAAAATCAGTAAGTGCATGAAAAATAGCAAATGAGGTCAGAAAGGGTTGAAAATTGATGATGTGGCTTTGAATGTTGCATTTTGAACACACATAAAGTATGGAGTTCAAATAAGTTAAAAAATGAAATGCCTTTGTAACAGGTGAGTTTTCTTCTGAAACCCTGATACTTCGAAAGAGATTGTCCATTTTGTACACGAGGTGCATCCAGTTTTTGCCGTAACCCTCTCAACTTTTTACAACATGCTATGTGTGTGAAATGATGATACCATGCCAACTGTCATCCTTTTGAGAGTTCATTTGAAGTGCTTTTCAATTTCAGGGTTATTATGCTAAAATAAAATCAGTAAGTGCATGAAAAATAGCAAATGAGGCCAAAAAGGGTTGAAAATTGATGATGTGGCTTTGAATGCTGCATTTTGAACACACAGAAAGTATGGAGTTCAAATAAGTTAAAAAGAATGAAATGCCTTTGTAACAGGCGAGTTTTTGTCCGAAACCCTGACACTTCGAAAGAGATTGTCCATTTTGTACACGAAGTGCATCCAGTTTTTGTCGTAACCCTCTCAACTTTTTATAACATGTTATGTGGGTGCAATGATGATACCATGAAAACTTTAAACTTATTTAGAGTTAAAATATGTTTTAAAATAGCAAAAATGAACATAGATGCGCTTATGTAGGGAAAATTTGACCTGAAATCAGACTGGAATTTAGTTTGATTTGAGGTCAAATTTCCCCATATAAGGGCATCTATTTTCAATTTGGGAGGAACTCAACAAGGCAGAGAGGGGTGGGCTTATAAACTGGTTCGAGCGCCCCTCGCTTGGCGTGGTGGGACTAAACTTCCACCACAGCCATGACCAACCTTTAGTCCCGGTTGGTGGCTCCAACCGCGACTAACGGTTAGCCTATAGTCACGGTTGGAGCCACCAACCGGGACTAAAGGTTCCCGTGGGGCCCCAGGCTGACGCCAGCCTGCCACCACACCTTTAGTGCTGGTTGGAGCTGCTAACCGGGACTAAAGGTCCATAACAAACCGACACTAATGATCCCGGTCACGAACTGGCACTAATGATCACATTAGTGCCGGCTCAAAAGCCAACCGAGACTAATGATGCAGAAAAAGGTCGGTTTTCTACTAGTGTATTTTTTCCGGTAATGGGTGGACTTTATTTTCTCATAATGAAGCATTAAGAAAATACATAACACGATGAGCACACACACCCAACCTCTGCATAGCTTGGATGCACATAGACAACACCAACTCACACACAAATGAAAACACACCAACAACTAGAAAAATCATAAAATACGAAAGCAATGTGTAGGTGAGGAAAAAAATGCCCAAAGCGATCAGATCACTACAACAATGATCATATTCACACCAACTATCTCATGACACCACATGAACTATGAGGTTATTCAACAACAACGCCTTCAGGAAGGGAGCAACGCTCAAGCGCCGCCGTCATCGAATCCAATCACAAGGCTAGAATGAAGGTTTTTACCCCGAAGAAACTGTCGAGTATGTCCGTGCAATGACTTCAACAAGGTAGCTTCGTAAGAAAACATCGCCTTTGCCAGGTATAATAACTCGGGCCTGACCTAGGCTTTCGCTCCGAAGCTCGAGACCGGATGCTCTAGTAGAGCCAACATTGAATGATAATATAACTGGCAAAGGATGAATGTTCTTGGGATTATATTATTGAAGGAATGAAACTAGGTGAAATTGGTTGGGCAAGGTTTGAATCAAGAGATGGGCCTACCAAGTCCAAGTGATACATGATGATGATCTCTCTATAAAATGATAATGCATGTTATGTCTTTGTATCCTTCAATCAGGAAAGTTCTCTTCAGGGTTGGGAAAGAAACTAAAGGGCTAGAGGCTTTAGGAGCTCAAACTAAGTTGGAAGTGTTTAAATCATTTTGAGTTTTTTTCATGCTGCATTTGATGAATAAAATATTTAGGTACACATGTGACTTAAGCATGCTTTGTAAAAGAGGAATAAAGCTATTGTGAATACACAAAGGTAGCACCGAAAGTTCTGAGAGATGATGCTGGATGGAAAGAATTCCTTGAGAATGTCACTTCTTTTGGTGTGAAGCACAATGTTAGATGTGTTAACATGGATGGGAAGTATATGCCTATACAAAGAGCAAGAGCGTTTTATAAAAATGCCATGAGTTACCACCGATTTCATGTTAATATGTTTTTGGGTATCTTTGACACGCAACTTCAGAGCTTGATTTTTTTGAAAAGGAGGATGACCCCCGGCCTCTGTATCTCAAAGATACATGCATCCACTTTATTAATTATTCATAACATGTTTGATGATGTAAACACGGAGCTACTTAGATGCATGGCATCATTCGGTCCAACGAAGTCGCTTTCTTGTAATATTGTTGACTTGATTAAGCTTGTTGGGTTCTGTGCTCTTGATTTTAACTTTGAAGAAATGCACCAACTTCCTTGTAGAATCTCTATGTTAGTGATGTGAGGAATGATGAAAACTTCACAAACTTGAGAAGTCTAGCAAAGTTGTCTATGATGCTTGTCAAAACAGGGAGGGATCTACGGTATGAGATTGTTTACAAACGTCGCAATGGGTGCTAGTTCTTCCCGGTGCAATAGCGCATGTTGAGAGGGTCTTGTCATCAACGAACTACATAAAACACAAGGTAAGAAGCAAGATGGGGCAAAGAAACTTGAATGATTGCTTGGTCACATTCATTGAAAGGGAATTCTTATTGCAAGTTTAGGGTGAGGACAACATCACTCATGTTAAACGCATCAAGGATCACAAATTTATCCCGTAATTTGTAATGTTTCTTATTATTTGTTTTTTTATCCTCTATATATCTTAGATTTTTGCATGATATGTTGAATAGTGGAAAAAAAGTTATAATTAATTTTTTTAATATAATACATTATGTGATATCCTTTGTATAGTTTAGAACCAGTATAATATGCTGCTATAATTGGTTAAACGCCCCAAAAGGAAGGTTACATGCTTCCAAAAATGTTTTCAAAATTTGAATCTACAGTCTTTAGTTCCTAAGCCTACCTCTGCTCACAGGCGGAGCTCCCGGTAGGGCGAGCTTGGGCGCTCGCCCTACCTTGATTTTTGGCGATTTTGTTTTATGTATGTATATACATGTTCGACCGCTAAAAGATTTTTAGAAAGAAAACAAATCACCGTGATACGTTTTTCTGGGCTGTGATTGAACATGCCACAGACCTGGACACCGTATTGGGCCGTAGCCCATAGCAACTAGCAAGTCACGCCATCACGCAATAGCGGATCAGCCTCCCTCGCTCGATCCAGTCCACGCCATGCTCCAGCGAGTCAACACGAACACGAACCCCAGCAGCTGGGAGTGGCGCGCGGGGGCTGCAGCATGCAGCCAGCAGGAGCGATGGCGCGAGGGCATCCTCTAGCAGGAGCGCGAGCGGGGGTGCGTTCCTGACGGCTAGGAGCTTGCATGGGGCCGACGGCCAGCAAGAGCGCGCCTCGATGGGAACGTGGTTGCGTTTCTGGCGGCCAGAGGGAATGGGATAGCAAATACGACAAAATAGGTTGTTTTTAATCTGGTTTCATTTTGAGATAATGGAGTGTACTGTATTATCTATGTTGGTGTGCATTTAGTATCTATTATTATCTATGTCGGTTTTGAATAAAAAACAGCGGCCACTTTAAAAAAGTTTCGTCCTCCGCCGCTGCCCCTGCTTGTTGGCATGTCGGTACATGGTTGACCATCGGTCTGAGTGTCCACTATCTTCTTTCTTTCTTCTTTCTTTCTTTCTGGAATCCATATTTCCTCCCTTGTCGACGCGTGTGCCCACTAACGCAGTTTTGTTATGTCCAAATGAGTCCCATGTATAACATGGCTATGTGCCTCCGTTCCCGAGCTGCATGTGCTTTTGTTAATGTTAAGATCAATGTCCACATTCGATGCACCCTACATTCAGTTTGATAAGTCTCAACACCCAATTATTTTAATCATTTTTATTGGAGATATAATCTATAAAGATGCTAACTTAATAACAAAAACGATACTCGCTTCATTCACAAATATAATATGTTCTAGTTTTTTTTTCTAGATCAAATGTATATAGACATATTTTAGTGTGTTTGTTTTCTCTTTTCAGTCAATATATGTAATCCATATTAAAAATAAAAAAACTCTTATATTTGGAAACAAAGGGAGTATCACGCATGCATGCATTATGATAGTAGTTTCATTTTTTTTTGCTTCGGTACACCCCCTAATACAAGGATGTTCAGACCGCATGATACCTTTTCATAATTAGGGGCACGAATTGCCATATTTAGAAAAGTCCTCCCCGCCTGCCCCCGGTTGGTATGCATACGCGTACGTTTTTTTGCGGCTGGACAACGTGGCCCTCGCTGCTGACCTCACATGCCATCTCGCCCCCACCCCCCGCGTGAGTCGTGACTGACCCAAAGGAGAGGTCTTGTGCTTTCGATTACATAAAAAAGAAAGGATTATTTACTTCCCCTAGGACATACTACACGCCCTTTTTGACACCATTGACGCTCGGCCATAAGCAAAGTCAATCATGTCAAAGTGGTCGATCAAATTATACCCGTTTTGTTTTACTTTGAATTTAGCTCTAGTCTTCAGTATATCTATCTTGGAAAGCTAGTAGTAAAGAGTATCTGAAAGACCTGGAAGATTTTACTGGAGGTGTGGATACTAGCGTCGGCGTTATACTAGTTTAGATTTGTACTAGCATCGAATCTGCTCTCCACCTTGCCCCTTCTCTGTCTTAGGACCAATTCTCTTGGCAGATTCTCTCGAAATCTGCCCTATACCCATTTTCTCCTACAGTACCGCCCCTTTGGAATCTTTCACAATATGAACTAGCAAGATCCTCATGTGTTCAAATTGTGGAGATTCCGAAGAAAGATGAGGAGGGGCAGATAATGGAAGAATGTACGCCAAAAAACTGATCCTTAAACTCCCATGTCCATGCATGCAAGATCTACCCGTGTTAAGAAAATCTGTTCGATTCACTGGAAGTACAAAACCTCTCATCAAAAACATAATAGAAATTACTCCCTTCATTTTAAAATAAGTATCTCAACTTTGTACTAGCTTTACTATAAAGTTGCACTAATGTTAAGACACTTATTTTGAGTCGGGTTAAGAGTATTTGGCAGACCATGTACCACCAAACGACCACTGATGCTTCTAGAAAAATGAAGGGAAACGTTTCTGACGACGCGCTTCGGCCGGTCCTATGCGTGTCGTGCAATCCCACGCGTGAATCCCTTCCTATTTTAGTGCGAGACGTCATTTTTACTGTAACTGTTATCTACACTGAGTACTGTCTAAAAATGAATGTACGAGGACATAAAAAATGATGAACACCAAGCGTAAGAGAAAAGAAAAAGAAATTGATGATATCGTGGACACATTTGTGTGGTGTGGGTCAAGAGTCAATGAGTCGTGACTCCCACCCTCAGAGAATCCACACCACGCTCAGACGGATTTGGCTCGTTGTACGCATGGGGAACGTGTTGACCCTGCCCCCCACACGCAGTTCGTTTTGGCCATCGGCGTCAGACAGGTGGGTCCCGCCCACTTCCGGCCCCACGCGTCACTGGGACTGGTTGGTCAGGTCCTCGTTACGCGCGCGTGGAAGAGGGCAGCACGTGGACGTCGCGGCGTCCGACGCGCGCGCATCGCGGGCAGGCCTAATGGGCCAACCGACTAATTAAATGGGAACCGTACGGACAGCATCGACGGCCCACTTGGCGAACAAATTAACCGAAATCTGGCTCGATCCTCGCGTGCGGCACGTGTTGACCGGGTGCCGCCCGCCCGCCATGCACGCAGCTCGATGTATGCGGAGAGAGGGACGGGTTCACTTGGACTCGGGCCGCCCGCGCATCTCGGATTTGACTAACTATAAGCAGTAACCATGGCTGCCCCCTGTTGATCCAGAGCTTCTTCTTCTTCTTCTTCTTTTTTCATGTCAATGGAGATTCGGAGCAGCCGCCACGTACACCAGGACGAGGCGGCTGCCATTCTAATGAAGCCCGGATCAGGTCGGTGCTTCCTCCTCCCTTCACTCTTCGGATTGATTGGTTAGAGAGAATGTTTGCCATCTTGACACCTTTTATCTACGATCTTGATACGTACGTCATTCTTGGAAAAAAGATTGATTGGTTACTAGGAGTAGCTGAATTATATGTAGCATTAGACCATTGATTAGCCTGCTTCTTCTTTGTTCAGAATACCCGCCGCCGCCGGGGCTCCTTCGAGGAGGAACACCTGCGGCTGCGACGCACCGGCGGCAGTTCCAGCCCATTCCGGCGCCCTTTATGTCATTCCGGCCGCCCACGGCCAACACGCCCATGCCTCATCATCAGGTCTGTCTGTCAGTCTGTCTGTCTGATTGAATCAGACAGCCCTTGCTGATATAAGTATATGTAATTCAGATGCTGCTCTGTTCCTTGCTCCCATGAGATACATCCCGTTTGAGCGTCAAATAATTCCGAGCAGAGAAAGCTAGTCTGTCTGTCTGACCTGCTTCACTGTTCTTGTTCTACAGGGGCAGCTCCGGTTCCACGGCCACCACGGCGGATCCAGGCCGCCGTTTCACCAGCCGCCGCCGGGGAGCAACCCAAGTGCCGCGGATGGCGGCGCGTCCACGACTCAGCAGCGTTTCGCCGCCAACAGTGCCGTCTATAGGTCTGCGGTTGGCGTCTACGCCCCAAGGTTTGAGCTGGTTTTCTCAACCTCTATGCTGGTGACTGACGACAGTAATTTCAAACTTCCTGTCTTCTGACTGACAAGTCAACTGAATTAATGCTTGGCCTATAAACATAATTCAGGCGCATATGGAATCCAAAGTCAACACTGATGACTATGTTCTACAACGGCGCCGTCAACGTGTTCGACGTCCCAGTGGACAAGGTATACATACATACATTGCTCGTGTGCTGAATGAGCAAACCATTTTTAACTTCCCATTTCTTCAGTTGCTTAGATATGTATGGTTATTGATTATTATTATTTCTTCTTCGCCGTGGCATGCAGGCCCAAGAGATTATGGTTTTAGCAAGCAGGGCAACTGTTTCAAGCCCACCCAGACCCACTCACATCCAGAAATCTGACTCCCATTTCCGTACCAATGCCAGATTTGCAGTGCCCGACCCGAGGAACACCTTTGCAAATCATGTATCGATCATTTCAAATCCAATCCCCTCTGTGTCACAAGCTCCGACGCTCTCAAAGAGTAATCCACGCTATCAAAATTACACTCAAGCTCCGACGACACCTTCACGCGTACCATCATCAGCTGTTCCTCCGTTAAGTCGGGCATCCTCAGCCCAACCCATGCAACAAGCATCTTCAGTTGCCATCGCAGAACCTATTAGGCCAATAGGTACGTATAAAGTTATCCATCCGTATCTAGTTCGTAGTGAAATATCTAAAAAGACAAATATTTAGGAACGGAGGAAGTACTAGTTAAGTTGTTAACACTTGTTGTTTGCTAGCTAGTTCTGCACTTCAGTTCTGTTGAGTGAAAGTGTTATAGTACTGATTCATGCTCTTGCTTCAGCTGTCGGTCAATCTCGGAAAGCATCTCTCGCCCGATTCTTGGAGAAGCGAAAAGAGAGGTATAAATATATCGGGTCACGTGTTAGTTAGGTGATTATTACATTTTGCACAAGCGGGTATCTCCTTGGATTAAAATTTCATCAGTGCGCTTTTTCTTCTGCAGAGTTTCAAGTGCCACGCCATACCAGTTATCTAAGAGCCCGGGAGAGAGCAGTGGCAGCTTGGGCAGTGCCAGCACTCCGAGCAGGTTATCTAGCACAGACAATGCGACGCCCAGCAACAACTGTCAGGAGTCTATGAGCTATGTTAGCAATGGCTCTATGTCAGCAATTCCCCGTAGGGTAGTTATAGAGTTGGAATGAGAGAGACAACAAAAAAAGGTTTCTCTTCTCTTAGCTAAGAGATGATTGCTTAGAAAGATAAAGCATTTTTCCTATTATTCTTTTAATTCCATATTTTATACTTTAATTTTGATCACCTTATTACATTTTTTAGGCGCATGCTGCCATTAACAGTTATAGATAGCAAAATGAGATAAGCCATATTGTATAACAAATTCTTGGTCTTCTCTGGATGTTGGGCAACAAAAAGGTGTGACAGCTCCCGGATGCCTTGGCCCCCTCTATGAACGGTAAATTCAAAAAAATAGTAAGAAAAGAAAGAAAATCTGAAACTTTGCAACATCAAATACGGTCAAACTTTGTAGGTTGTTGCAAGTTTGTTTGCCAAAATATCATGTAGAGGAAGGTGTCATAGAGGGTGCCTAGGCACCTGGGAGCTGAATAACTACTCTCTGCAAATGTGCAATGCAAAAAACGTGTTGGATCTGCATTTATACGGCTAGTCATTTGTTTGCCACATGTTTCCAAACAAGTTACAATAATTGAATTCATGATTCAAAAGCCCAAATCAATGAAGAAAGTCGGACAATATTTCAAGACTCCCCCTCACGCACGGCTTTGGCTTTTTTTTCGCTGTTCAGAAAAAATGGCCAAATTCGTCCGAAATTAGTTTCAATTTTCCCGCAAAATCCAAAAGAAGGCGGCATGGTGCAGGCCGCACCGCACACATGGGCGGTGACAATGTGCTTTCAGGCCTAACCTATCGATTCCAACCATGTCGCTGACCAAGAACCCCCTCCCCCCAAGTATAATGCAATATGCATAGAGAGATTGAGACCCTGTTTGGAACCACTCAGATTATGATAATCCACTTTTGATAATCTATAATGTCTCCAAACAGGACAGATTATATCGTAGATTATAAAAACTAGATGGACAAATTATTAAAAACTCACAATCTACTCTACCCAAGATAAAACCAGATTATGGATTGCTAATGATCCATTATCCTTCTAAAGTTGGAGGTAATTACTAATTTCTGCCACCGCCGCCCTCCAAATAGCCGGCAGATAAGTCACTATGCAATGTAAAAACTTGGATTACAGTTTATATAATCTGGCCTCCAAACATGTCCACCTAGATTATTTTATAGACCTGATTATATAATCTACCTTCATAATCCAGATTATCATAATCTATTGTGGTTCCAAACGGGGTCTAGTTTGTCTTCCTGAACTCCGGCCGCCTCCACCATTGACAACCATGAGCTCGAATTTGAGGGACTCCATCCAATTCCTTGCATACACACACGCTATTATAACATGTCTAATCGATGCTCGCCTCATTGCACCAGTTCGAGCTCGTCGGCCATGGGGATGACGACCAGGGCGACCAGATGTCCATTCCTTGTCGTCGGCATGCCTTTCTGGTCATGACCACGACGAGCACGTCTTCAAACTTTAATCGAAGTCGCCATCTTTTAACTGAGCTCAAAATCCTCTTTCGAGCAAAGAAACAATGCATATTTTCATGACGCGGTCATTGCGCGAGGACCACTGTTTCAAATCACATGTCTATCGGGACAAAACGAAATGGCCAAATTTTCAAAATCCAAAACCCTAGCCTCAGGTAGTCCTTAGACATAGGATAGGTGGACCATAAATATTAACACTGTCAAGTCTTATACTCAGACCTCTTGACTTCGACAACATATCATTACTAGGAAAAACTTTATACACAGAAACTTATCAGTAGCGCTGCTTAAAATAAGGCGCTACTGATAATTAGCAGTAGCGCATCTCCAAAAGAGGCGCTACGGGTATCCACATAGTAGTAGCGCGGCTGGTATAAAATGCGCTACTAATATAATTGCCATATCGTTGCCGATAGGCTAGGTATTGTAGTAGCGCGCTTCTGCAAACAGCGTAGTAGCGCACTACTGCTAAATATGTATCCGTAACGTGTTTTCCTCGACTGCGCTACCACTAGGTCGTACCTTACCTTCATCCCCCCGGCCCGCGCCCCCTCACTCCTCACTCTGTAGATCTCCCTCTCCACTATCTCCCTTGCGGCGGCGCTCTCGCATCCCGGCCATCCACGCAGCCCTCCCCGTCCCGGCCCTCCCCACACGACGGCCCTTCCCGTCTCGGCCCTCCCCACGCGGCGGCCCTCCCCCGTCCTGTCGCTCCCGTGCCGGCCATCCACGCAGCGGTAGCTCTCCCTCCCTCCTCTCTCCCACTCTCCCCCCTTCTCCCTCCTCCCTCTGTTTTTGCACTGCTAGAAAAGCTTAATGGATGGATGGATTGATGCATTTAGATGGTTATGAATGGATGCATTTAGATGGTTAGATGGATGTATGGATGCATTTAGATGGTTAGATGGATGTATGATGCATTTAGATGGTTATGGATGGATGCATTTAAATGGTTAGATGGATGTATGATGCATTTAGATGGTTACGGATAGATGCATTTAGATGGTTAGATAGATGTATGGATGCATATCGGAATTCATCCACATGATGTAAATTGTGTTACAAAGGTGCTTCAAGTCGTAACCATAAAAAATTGTTTAAACTTGCAAACTTTGTGCAAATGTCCATTGTTAGATTCCATGGCTAACACGCTGTAAATGGTTAGATTTGCTGGTGCGGGGAAATTTACAGGGATTCCATGTCTCCTAGACGTTGTGCTATTTAATATGTCCATTGTTAAGCAAATGTCATGCCAAATTTACAGGGATTCCGTTCCTCCTAGACGTTCTAGTGAAGAGGAGTTGAAGTGGCGGAGGAAGTTGCTGGCGCGGGGAAAACGGATTGACGATGCAGTGTTTGGATGGAGAGATTGTATGCGGGAGCTGAAAGAGGCGGCGAATATGTTTTGGAAGACTCAGTGTAGTCACTGAAAGTTTGAAGTCAAGGAGTGCAAGAGTTATGCCAAACACAACTACAAGTTGCAGCAGACGTCATCATTGCGGAGGCAAACGCTGCAGAGCATGCTCGGATGCTACCTCAGAGTAGTCCCCACTTGGTTATGGAATGGGCACTACAACGAGTGACATCTTCATGCCCGGCTCAAAGAGCCCGATGGGGAAGTGTTGTCGGGATACTTTCGCCAAGAATGCTCCCACTGTTGGAAATATGCCCTAGAGGCAATAAATAAAGTATTTATTATTATATTTCCTTGTTCATGGTAATCATTTATTATCCATGCTATAATTGTATTGATTGGAAACACATTACATGTGTGGGTAAATAGACAACACTTTGTCCCTAGTATCCCTCTAGTGAACTAGCTCGTTGTGTGGAAAATGTTCACCTAATGAGCTCGAACCCAAAGCGGACAAACGCATCTTCATAGAATACCCTAAGAACAGTTGGGTGAACCTTCTATTTCAGATCCAAGCATAAAATGTTTATTGCTAAAACTGGTTCCTTTCTCGAGAAAAGGTTTCTCTTGAAAGAATTGAGTGGGAGGAGGATAGAACTTGATGAGGTTATTGAACCTCTGCTTCAACCATAAAGTAGCGCAGCGCAGAAAGATGTTTCTGTGAAGCCTACGTCAGTTGAAGAGGAAGTTAATGATGATGATCATGAAGCTTCGGATCAAGTAACTATCGACCTACGAGGAAAATAGAACTTGATGAGGTTATTGAACCTTTGCTTCAACCAGAAAGTGGCGCAGCGCAGAAAGATGTTTCTGTGAAGCCTACGTCAGTTGAAGAGGAAGTTAATGATGATGATCATGAAGCTTCGGATCAAGTTACTATCGAACTTCGTAGGTCGACAAGGACGTGTACTGCTACTGAGCGGTACGACAACCCTGTCTTGGAGGTCATGTTGTTGGACAACGATGAACCTACGAACTATGGAGAAGCGATGATGGGCCCGGAAACCAACAAATGGTTAGATGCCATGAAATCCGAGAAGGGATCCATGTATGAAAACCAAGTATAGACTTTGGTGGACTTGCTCGTTGGACGACAGGTCGTTAAGTACAAATGGATCTTTAAAATGAAGACAGACGCTGATGGTAAATGTTATCATTTCTAAAGCTCGACTTGTTGCAAAGTAGTTTACGACAAGTTCAAAGAGTTTACTGCGATGAGACTTTCTCACTCGTAGCGATGCTAAAGTCTGTTGGAATTATGTTAGCAATTGCTGCATTTTTCAATTATGAAATCTAGCAGATGGATGCCAAAACATCGTTTCCTTCCTTAAGGAAAGGTTGTATGAGATACAACCAGAAGGTTTTGTCAGTCCTAAGGATGCTAAAAGATGTGCGAGCTTCAATGATTCTTCTATGAACTAAAGCAAGCATCTCGGAGTTGGAATATACATTTTGATGAGGTGATCAAAGTTTTGTAGTTTATAGAAAGTTTACAAGAAACTTGTATTTCAATAAAGTGAGTGGGAACACTATAGAGTTTCTGGTAAGCATATGTGGTTGACATATTGTTGATCGGAAATAATGTAGAATTTATGGAAAGCATAAACGGTTGTTTGAGAAGTGATTTTCAAAGTAAAACCTGGATAAAACTACCTAAATTGTTGAGCATCAAGATCTATAGAGATAGATCAAGATGTTTGATAAGACTTTCAATGAGTACATACCTTGACAAGATTTTGAAAAAGTTCAAAATGGATCAGTCAGAGAAAGAGTTCTCGCCTGATTTGTAAGGTGTGAAGTTGAGTGAGACTCAAAGCTCGACAACGGCAGAAGAAAGAGAAAGGACGAACGTCGTCCCCTATGCCTTAGCCATAGGCTCTGTATAGTATGCCATGCTGTGTACCGCACCTATGTGTGCCTTACCATGAGTCCGTCAAGGGGTACAAGAGTGATCTAGGAGTGGATCGCTGGACAACAGTCAAGATTATCCTTAGTAGCTAAAAGACTAAGGAGATGTTTCTCGATTATGTAGGTGGTAAAGAGTTCATCATAAAGAGTTACGTCGATGCAAGCTTTAACACCGATCCGGATGGCTCGTTGTAGCAATCTGGATGCGTATAGTGGAGCGGCCATTTGGAATAGTACCAAGTGGAGTGTGGTAGCAGTGTTTACAGTTTGACATAGAGATTTGCAAAGAACACATGGATCTGAATGTCACAGACACGTTGACTATAAGACCTCTCTCACATGCAAAGCATGATCGAGCCCCAGAACTCATTGGGTGTTAGATTCATAACAATGCGAATCACATGGTGATGTGAACTAGATTATTGACTCTAGTGCAAGTGGGAGACTGTTGGAAATATGCCCTAGAGGCAATAATAAATTAGTTATTATCATATTTCCTTGTTCATGATAATCGTTTATTATCCATGCTATAATTGTATTGAACGGAAACATAGATACATGTGTGGATACATAGACAACACCGCGTCCCTAGTATGCCTCTAGTGAACTAGCTCGTTGATCAAAAGATGGTTAAGGTTTCCTAGCCATGAACATGAGATGTCATTTGATAACGGGATCATATCATTAGGAGAATGATGTGATGGACAAGACCCAAAATACAAACGTAGCATATGATCGTGTCAGTTTATTGCTGCTGTTTTCCGCATGTCAAGTATATGTTCCTATGACCATGAGATCATGCAACTCACTGACATCGGAGGAATGCTTTGTGTGTATCAAACGTCACAACGTAACTGGGTGACTATAAAGGTGCTCTACAGGTATCTCCGAGGGTGTCTGTTGAGTTGGCATGGATCAAGACTGGGATTTGTTACTCCGTGTGACGGAGAGGTATCTCAGGGCCCACTCGGTAATACAACATCACAACAAGCCTTGCAAGCAATGTGACAAAGTGTTAGTCACAGAATCTTGTGTTACGGAACGAGTAAAGAGACTTGCCGGTAATGAGGTTGAACTAGGTATGGAGATACCGATGATCGAATCTCGGGCAAGTAACATACCGAAGAACAAAGGGAACATTATACGGGATTAACTGAATCCTTGACATAGAGGTTCGACCGATAAAGATCTTCATAGAATATGTAGGAACCAATATGGTCATCCAGGGCCCGCTATTGGTTATTGGCCGTAGAGGTGTCTCGGTCATGTCTACATAGTTCTCGACCCCTCAGGGTCTGCACACTTAAGGTTTGGTGACGTTTCGGTAGTGTAGAGTTATGTATGGTGGTGACCGAAGGTTGTTCGGAGTCCCGGATGAGATCCCGGAAGTCATGAGGAGCTCCGGAATGGTCCGTAGGTAAAGATTCATATATAGGAAGTCCCAGTTTGGTCGCCGGAAAAGTTTCGGGCTCATCGGTAGTGTACCGAGAGTGCCGGTAGTGTACCGGGAGACCTCCGGGAGGGGTATTTCGACCCTAGAGGGTCCATGGGCTGTGCGAGAATAATAACCAGCCCTTAGTGGGCTGGTGGCCCTGCCACAAAAGGCCCATGGCACCAGGAGGAAAAAGGCCTAAAGAAAAAGGTGAAAAAAGGGCCAATAGGGAGCAATCCTAGTCCAATTAGGATTGGAGGAGGAATAGGATTCCTTTCCTCCTTGGCGCAAGAGGCTGGTTGGCTGCCTTGTGCGCCAGCCCCTCTTCCTCTCCTCTCCTCCTATATATACTTGTGGAATAGAAGGGTTTTGGACAGAATTTACGGCCACGTGCTACCCGTTCCACCGGTGCTCCTATAGATTGGTTTTCCGTAGTGCTTAGGCGAAGCCCTGCCGGAATTGCTCCACCACCACCATCATCAGAGCGCCGTCACGCTGCCGGTGAACTCTCTCTCCTCTCCACCTCCTCTTGCTGGATCAAGACGGTGGAGATCGTCATCAAGCTGCACGTGTGTTGAACGCGGAGGTGTCGTCCGTTCGGCACTAGATCGGAAGGACCGTGATCGAGATCGCGAGACGGTTCGTGATGAGATCGCGGAACGGATCGTGATGAGTTCGCGGGACAGATCGTGATCAAGATCGTGAGACGGAACGTGATGAGATCGTGGGACGGATCGTGATGAGTACATGGAACGGATCGTGATTGGATCGCGGGACGGATCGTGATGAGATCGTGGGACGCTCGGCAATTTGGATCGCGAAGATGTTCGACTACACCAACCCTGTTTCTTAACGCTTCCCGCTTAGCGATCTACAAAGGTACGTAGATCCACTCTCCCTCTCGTAGATGATCATCACCATGGATAGATCTGCGTGTGCGTAGGAAATTTTTTGTTTCCCATGCAACGTTCCCCAACACCTATGACCATGAGATCATGCAACTCACGGATACCGGAGGAGTGTCTTGTGTGTATCAAACGTCGCAACATAACTGGGTGACTACAAAGATACTCTACAGGTATCTCCGAGGGTGTCTGTTGAGTTGGCATGGATCAAGACTGAGATTTGTTACTCTGTGTGACGGAGAGGTATCTTAGGGCCCACTAGGTAATACAACATCACAATAAGCCTTGCAAGCAATGTGACTAAGTGTTGGTCACGTGATCTTGTATTACGGAACGAGTAAAGAGACTTGCCGGTAACGAGGTTGAACTAGGTATACAGATACCAACGATCGAATCTCGGGCAAGTAACATACCGAAGAACGAAGGGAACATCATACGGGAGTAACTGAATCCTTGACATAGAGGTTCGACCGATAAAGATCTTCGTAAAATATGCAGGAACCAATATGGGCATCCAGGTCCCGCTATTGGTTATTGACCGTAGAGGTGTCTCAGTCATATCTACATAGTTGTCGAACCCGCAGGGTCTGCACACTTAAGGTTCGGTGACGTTTCGATAGTATAGAGTTATGTATGGTGGTTACCGAAGGTTGTTCGGAATCCCGGATGAGATCCCGGACGTCATGAGGAGCTCCGGAATGGTCCGGAGGTAAAGATTGATATATAGGAAGTCCTATTTTGGTCGCCGGAAAAGTTTCAGGCTCATCGGTAGTGTACCGGGAGTGCCGGTAGTGTACCGGGAGACCATCGAGAGGGGTATTTCGATCCAAGAGGCTACATGGGCTGTGGGAGGATGAATACCAGCCCTTAGTGGGCTGGAGGAAGTCCCATAAAGGGCCCATGCGGCTGGAAAGGAAAAGTCCAAAAGGAAAAAGATGGAAAAAGACAAAAGGGCTAAATTAGGACGGAGTTCTAATCCTATTAGGAGTGGAGATGGGTCTTTCCTTTTTGACGTTGACATTGAGCCAACCTTAGGAATAACGGGCACGGAGCACCAAGTTACCACAGAGCTCTCTCAAAGTCAATGAGCTAACTACATGCAGCAAGTAATTATCTTCCAGTCAACCAGTTTGTGACAAGTCGTCGGTATAGTACAGCAAGAGACATTGTTAAAGTTATAAACACGGAATCTTGTTGAAGTTGAACATTGAATGCTCCACATGGAGAGCGCAGTGAAGCCAATGGCAGCTCGCGCCTTACCTAGATACTTAGGCTATAAATAGAAACTCCGTGGTGCCTCACCATCTCATCCCATCCATCACCCTCCCTATACGCACGTATACTTTCCTTGCTTGCTCGTCTCCTTACATAACATACCATGGGTGAAATGGCCGCCTCCGGTGCTGTCAAGAAGGTGGCCGTCGTGGTTGCTGCCCTCTGCGCCCTGCTCGTCCTCGCCGCGGCGCACGGCGGGCAGCTGCCGCCAGATGCTACGGGTTGCCTCAAGCAGTGCTATGAGGCGTGCAGCAAGCCAGTCATGGATTGCGTCGCTGGCTGCGGAGGCGACCTCAGCTGTAAGGACAAGTGCCCAACCGGCCGCTTGTCGACGTGCAGGTACGAGTGCAACCACCGGTGCTTCGGCTACTAGCTCAAGAAACCAAGATGCGGGCTACTGATTGGTAATAATAATTAAGCAAGCCTTGTGTGCTGCTTCTTGTACTTCCCTGCATGCAGTACTGTTTCTTATTATTTTGTAATTTTAATATGCAATCTATACTATGGTGTGGCTGGTTGATTGCAAAATGTTGTGTGAGAGCGGGCTACTAGCTAGGATTGTTGATTTATGCGGGTGTTTGTCTTTTTTAATGTGCTTGTGATTCTCGGCCATACGATCTTATTCCAACGGTTAGCCAGGAGCAACAACGAAAAAAAAAATCCTCAGGATTATCAGACGGCTAAACTTGGTCGAAAATAATTTACTAATTTCTCGGTTAACCTAGCATTAGCAAATCTGTTAAGAGCATCTCTTACAGGTTTCATTTTTTGAATTCACTATTGATGTGGATGCACGTGGAACCATCTTCACCTTGATATCTTCGTCTGGCCCTATAATTTAACCCCGTAAACTTCTCCCGATCTATAATCCCCTGAAATGTGAGGGATTGAACTTTTTGATACCCGTCAGACTGTTGGTGATAATGTATAATATGTGTCATGAAATATGTCTGAATGTTACGATATATGTTCAGGTGAATATGCAAATTTTGTTATATATTTGTGTGGAAATTTTGAATGGTGGGCTATTTGAAAATGCACAGAAAAAAAACTTCTCTTACTCATTGCTTTGGCGAAAATAATACTTAGTAAAGACAACTTGTGGCGGCCCCTTCATACTTTTATCAGGGTTTGCCAAGTATCCAGGTCATGACGCTCGGCACAGAATACACCATTTGTCCAGTGCCGACTAGAGGCACCCGGAACAAGAGGCATGGCATATTGCCAACTTTCGTGAGATGTATTGACAATTTTGAGATCAACAGGTGCACATGCATATTTTCAATGATTATGAAGAGCATTTGTGGGCCCATGCTGGAAATCACCGAACTATGTTGTTTATGTTTCAGTTATGCACTATGAACAAATTTATGTTTGGATTATGTATATTTATGTACATATAATTTGTAGTTGTGTGCGCTGCTCATTGTTTATTTGTGATGATCGACACCCATGTGTTTGCATGGATTTGATGTTTCAAAAGTAGGGGTTGTTATTACAAATGGGGACATTTGAGGGCTGGACCGGTGCTGGTTGCGATCGCATCTTGGCGCGAGCACGGGCGTGTAGGGGCCCGAATTTGCCAAGTCCGTGTGTAGATGCTCTTATCGGGTAGAGCCAGAAACTTCGGTGCGTGCTGAGCCCACCGAGATGAAAGATGAGGAGGCCCCACTCGTAACCATATGCCGACATTAATGTTAAGGTTCCATTGGAGTAGTGGCATGAGGTCGCACACCATAAGGCATTTGTTGCTCTATTGACTTTCGAGTTTTGAAGTTTGGTTCCTATCTTTTGAAGTCTTTTTTAAATTTTTGAATCAGACTGCAAATTCCATTGGACCAGTAACAATAATGTACGGGGAATGCTCATTTCTTTGTCATTATTTTGATCATAGTTCATGCCATAGGCCAAAATGCAAAAGCCTAAGAGCATCTCCAACCCCCCCCCCCCTCCAAGAGGCCCCCAAGGGCATTTTTTATCGTCGATGGGCAAAAATCGGCCTAGTCGCACCCCCAGGAGCCCATTTTTCGCCGGTTAGGGCCCAATTTTGCGCCGGTGTATCCGGCCCGAATCCGACGCGCCAAGGGGCGCCTGGGCGTGCCGGGCGAAACGTTTTTGGCGCGAAAAAGTGTGGGTCCTCCGAGTCAGCGACAGCGCGTCCTCGTCGTCCTCATCGCCCCGGTTTCCCATGGGGAATCAATGCAAGGCTGCCGCCAGTCAGCCTTCCATTGATACGACACGTTCACGAGCCGGCGCAGTCAGTACAGGGCGACGCGCGTCCACACCTCGCCTCCCAAGCGTCCGCACGGTGCCGCCCGCTAGCCTCCTATAAAAGCTGACCTCGTCGGTGTGCGCCGCACATCGATACCGAGCTCCCAAGTCCCATCGCCGAAGCCCTCCCCCCCTGCGTGGCGATCTTCTCTCCCCCTTTCTTTCCCCGATGGCGAAGTGCTACCCAGGCGACGGCGCGGCCCGCAATGGCTTCGGCCGCCGGCACCTCCACGAGGACAAGGCAGGCCCGCCTGCTCTACGAGGCGGACTACCCGACGCCGCCTGACACGCGGGCACCGGGCGCCTGGAGGCTTAGCAACGTAGGGGTCCCCGTGCCGCCGGTGCCCTCCGGAGCCGAGCGACGCGCCGAAATCGCCCAGATCCGGTCCTCCCTGTCCGAGGAAGTGCGTTGGCAGTCGAGGTACGCCCCGGACAACGTCAACCTCTGGACGGCGTACTTCAAGCGCCACCGCGAGGAGCAGCTTGCCTCCACCAACGACGGCCCTGCGCGCGGCTGCAACAACAGCAAGGGCCACCGGCATTGGTGGGGCGTCCCCGGACACACTCTCGAGGCCGTCCTCGAGCACATCGAGGGCGGCAACGTGCCGCGCCTCGAGTACCCCACGAAGCAAACGTCCATCTCCCGCCGGCGGGGCTCGTCGTGGCAGCCATGGCGCATGGACACGCCGTCCTTGTCGTCCTCCCACTCCTCCCACTCCTCCAACGTAGCGCACACGCCGCCCGTCGCGGTGAAGGGTGAGCCCGGCTCGACCCCGCTCCGGCGCGGCGGTCGCAGCGTCGAGGGCATCATCATCAACGAGGGCCGCCGCCGCGAGCCCTCACCTCCCCGCGGCCACTTCCGCCTTGTCAGGCTGAAGACGGAGCCTGGCACGGCGGTGGTCAAGCAGGAGCACCTCGACATTCCCGCCGCCGACGAGACGGCCATGAAGTGGGCGTGGGACGACTACGTCCGCGAGAAGATGGAGCGGCAGCGCCGGACCCTCGAGGAGATCGAGGCTCGCCACCGTGCCCGCCACGAGGAGGAGCTCGTCGGCCTCATCATCCTCGACAATGACAGCGACGGCAAGGCGTCCGGCCCTTCCAACCCCGACCTGCACCGTTTCGTCGACGTAGGGCAGGGCTGCAGCAGGGACGGCGGCCACGACGCGCAGGACGGCGACGACAGCGACGACGACGGCGACGGGGAATATGGCGGCGACTACACCAACTTCTACAAGCTCGACGACGGGACGGCGACGACGAAAGACGACAGAGTCAACTTAGTTTTTTTTATTTTGTATTATATTTTTAATGAAAAACCCAAACTTTTGGACCGATTTTATGACCGTATTAGGCCAAAAGCGACGGTTGGAGGGCGACCCCGAGGCCGCGACTGGAAAGCCGAGCCCCAGGCCGATTTTAGTGTCAGCTGGCCCCGAGGCGGCGCTGAAATCGACCCATCGAGGTCGGCTGAAGATGCTCTAAGCAAACTCGGAAAGAAAAAAAGAACGGATGAGCGGGCTATTTTTTTTTGAAACGGATGAGCGGGCTATGATGTACACACGCTGCTATCCTTCAGCAACTAAAGTAGAGCAGACATTGGAGTGCGATGCTCCCACTTGCAATGCCCATCTAATCTAAAAACAAGCAGGCACAGCAACAGCTCACCGATTAAATAATCAGTGTAATTGAAACGATCGACGCTACATTTTAAAACCGCTCGCTGCGTTGGGTTTGGCCGAATGATCGAGCTTGACGGGAAGCAACCAGGCGGACGAGGACAGGCCAACCAACGGACATGGCGCCGGTGCACGTGTTGGTGTTCCCCTGGCCGCTGCAGGGCCACATCAACTCCATGCTCCCTTTCGCCGCCGGCCTCCTCGGCGCCGGCGTCCACGTCACCTTCCTGCACACGGAGCACAACCTCCGCCGAGTCGACCTCGACCGCGCCAAGGCCGCTGCTTCGCCACGCCTCCGCTTCGTGTCCGTGCCGGACGGCCTCCCGGACGACCACCCTCGCTCGGTTGGCCACCTCAGCGAGATCGGCAGGTCCCTGAGGCCGAGCGCCAGCGCCGCGTACCGTGCCCTGCTCTCCGCTGGAAGCCACGCCGACGCCGACTGCGGGTTCCCGCCGGTGTCGTGCGTCGTGGCCGATGGCTTGCTGCCTTTCGCCATCGATATTGCCGAGGAGCTCGGCGTGCCGGCTCTCGCTTTCCGCACGGAGAGCGCTTGCAGCTTCTTGGCCTACCTCTCCGTGCCCAAGCTCATGGAGCTCGGCGAGGTTCCCATCCCTGCAGGCGCCGACCTCGACGAACCGGTCCGTGGCGTTCCGGGGATGGAGGGCTTCCTGCGGCGGCGAGATCTTCCAAGCTTCTGCCGCGGCCACGGCGAGACCGACGACGAACTCGACCACATGCTGCGGGTATACGCCAAGTACAGCGCTCACAGCTGCAAGGCTCGGGCGCTCATATTCAACACGACCGCTTCACTGGAGCGGTCGGCCCTCGCACGCATCGCGCCCCACATGCGCGACGTCTTCGCCATAGGCCCTCTCCACGCCATCTCGGCCGCGCCGGCGTCGGCCACCAGCACCAGCCTGTGGCGCGAGGACGACGGCTGTATGGCGTGGCTCGACGGGCACGCGGACCGGTCCGTCGTGTACGTGAGCTTGGGGAGCCTCGCCATGATTTCGCGGGAGCAGTTCACCGAGTTCCTCTCCGGCCTCGTCAGCGCCGGCTACGCGTTCCTGTGGGCGCTCCGGCCGGACATGGTCGGCGCGAGCCAGAGCGCGGCTCTCCAGGAGGTCGTCAACGCGGCGGGGCAGAGGCAGAGCAAGAAGGTGCGCGTGGTGGACTGGGCACCGCAGCGAGACGTGCTGCGGCACCGCGCCGTGGGGTGCTTCCTGACGCATGCCGGGTGGAACTCCACGCTGGAGGGCATCGCCGAGGGCGTACCTCTGGTGTGCTGGCCGTTTTTCGTAGACCAGCAGATCAACAGCCGGTTCACGGCCGCCGTGTGGGGGATGGGGCTGGACATGAAGGACGTGTGCGAGAGGGCCGTGGTGGAACGGATGGTGAGGGAGGCCATGGAGTCCGGCGAGCTACGGAGGTCGGCTCAGGCGCTGGCGCTGCAGGTGCGCAGGGATATCGCCCAAGGGGGCTCCTCGGCGTCGGAATTCCAGAGGCTCGTGAAATTTATCGAGGAGCTCACCGCCAAAGCTGCAACCGCAAATAGCACCGTGCAAAACAGAAATGCTCCTATTCTCCCGTGCAAAATTGTTTCTAAAGTTTAAGTTCTATAGACAGGAACTATTTTGATTAATTGACTTGCTGTGTGCCGGTACTGCCGTGTCCACTCAAGGCTCGTTATAATGAATGAATACATATTGCTAGCCAATTGATACGTACTACAAATTATACTAGTTTATTACCGATTGTTGCTAGCTAGTTCTACACTTCAATTCGTATTGAGAGATGGTGCCTAGCTAGCAAAGTATGTATTATAGGGTTGATTCATGCTTTTGGTTCAGCTGTCCATCAATCTCGGACATCTCTCGTCCGATTCTCAGGGTATGGACAATGATTGATAAGATAGTTTTATCTTTAGTCTTGCATGTAATTTAGATATGACAAAAAAAAGAGCCTACAATGGGTCATCTCTTAGCCTTATCTTCAATAGCTAGCTATTACTAAAAATATGGTGAGACATATTATGCTAAGAGATCACCTCTTGTGTTCTCTTAAATAAGAGAAGACAAATCCTTTTTTTTGAGTTTTCTTTCCTTCACTTACCATTTATCCTACGTGGCACTCGTAAGATAGCATCATTGTACATGTCTTTAGAGAAGCGAAAAGAAAGGTATAGATATATCGCGTGTTAGTTTGGTGATTACACTTTGCAAAAGCGATATCTCCTTGGATTAAATTTCATCCACGCGCTATTTCTTTTGCAGAGTTTCAAGTGTCACGTCATATCTTTTTCTCTTTTCAAGGAACATTAACAGGTGCTCTGCTTTTTCATTAAGTAAGTAAGGGCAGGAGAATTACAAGTTACAGTATAGAACAAGAGTTAGGGGGGGGGGGGGGGATGTCCGTTTGCGAGAGCAGCGACGGCTGTACAAAGGATAAAATCGCTACATCTCTCGCGCCTCTAGAAGGAGGCCAGTGCTTTCTCTGATAGAGATAGAGGTATGTACCGCCGAGACCGCATGTTGTTGGAAAATGTGGCCATTGCGTGCTTTTCAGATGTGCCAAACAGTGTTCATGTTGCACAAATTGCTCCAACAGCCGATGATCGTTGTCTTGGAAAGGGAAGCTCTGTATGCTTGCTGGAAATTGGCTGCTGTGCGCAACCAGACCTCTTTGGCGAAAGGACACAGCAGGAAGAGGTGAGAGGTGCACTCCAGCGATTGATCACATAAAGGGCAGACCGAGTGGTTTGGCCATCCCCTAGCACTGAGCCGATCAGAGGTCCACGGTCTATTTTGCAGCAGCAGCCAAATAAAAAAAAAATCTGACCTTGGGCTCGATCTTGAGTCTCCAGACTTGATTCAAAACAGGAGCTTGGATGCGGCCGAGGAATTGCACCGCGTAGGCACAGGAGGCGGAGTACTGACCGTCTGCCGTGAGATTCCAGCGTATACCATCAGCGTGGTCCGAAAGCTGCGTGTTGGAGACCAGGTTCCAGATAGAGAGAGAGGAATTGGAGAAGCAGCTCAGTTGAGGTGATACGATGAAGGCCCCTCATCCATCTACCATTGTGCAGTGAGTCTTTAACCGAGAGGTTTTTCCTGGGGGCCAACTTGAAAAGATCGGGGAAGGAGTCTTTGGCAGCAGTGGCCGACAACCAACGCACCCTGGGCAATGCGAGCACTCCAAGCAAGTAATCTCGTGCAGATTATTCTATGAGCGTGGACATATACAATCACGCTATCTTAGCAATGTCCCGTATGGTGATTATTGAGTTGGAATGAGAAATAAAAAAAAGAGGAGGTTTGATTAGCCTCCCCCCCCCCCCCCCCCCCCAAAACATTGGTGAAGGAGATTTTTTAGTATTTTCCCCTCCCCACCCCCAATCATCTAAGCTGCACAAATTCTAAGAATAAGGGCGTCTCCAATGTTGCTTATCACTAAGTTGCATATACGAAATTTAGTCATAATTGTCTTAACTGAATGTATGATAGTGAGCGCAACACTCCAAGCAAGTTATCTCAAGCAAACATTGGGAGCAACCAGCAACAACTGCCATGATCAATGAGCATCACTAGTAGAAAACGGACCATTTGTTCCGGTTTCAGAGGCCCATTAGTTCCGGTTCTAAAACCGGGACTAAAGGGTCGGGACTAAAGGCTTAAACCTTTAGTACCGGTTCGCTTACAAATCGGGACAGAAGGGGCTTCACGTGGCCTCTACGGGGTGCCCAGGCAGGAGGACCTTTAGTCCCAGTTGGTAACACCAACCGGGACCAAAAGGCGTCCACGCGTTAACATCTGGCAGGAGCTGAATTTTTTTTGAAGGGGGGGGGGGGGTTAGGGGGTTTGGGAGGGTTAATTTAGGGGTTTCATATTGTGTTAGCCAGCTAATAGAGGGAAGTGTCCTTTCTTTCTCCATGCTTGGTCGACGCTAGCTAGCTACGATAGAGAGAACTCGACACGCTAGCTAGTAAGCAAATGAAGGAACCATTAAGTACACAAGATCGTCATGAACATGTACTACACAGAGAAGTGATCGACCTCTCTTTCTCCGAGAGATTGGTCGAACAACAAGTTTTCGTATATCTATCCAACGCTACTAGCTACATATATACAATATAAGATCTCTTACAATCCCTAAGATCCAATCACAAATTAATATAGTATTTTCCGTCTTTAGGTATGACGTGGTCAAGAAAGAATCCCGCCAATTCCTCTTGAATTGCTCGTATGCGATCATTTGGTAGGAGTTCATCCTGCATCTTCCAGATCTAATTTAAAGAGGGGGGGGGGGTCAATACATGCATACATATATGAATAAAATATTATTTACGTACTTCAAATTGTTTGTTAGAGAAGCCCTACCCAGAGGTCGAGTGATGAATGAACTCGCATACGTAGTATCCACATAAAACAGTCCCTTCTTTCTGGTACAAGCACTTTACGAGAATACAGTTCAATCAAACTGATAAGCAAGCATGGTAATGATATATTGATGAAATTTTGAATCAATTAGAGATGCGCGGAACTAGCTAGTACTACTTACTCTGGGATGCGTAAATCGCAACTCTTTGTTTAGACCGGGAACCTTTCGGGTGAACTTCTTCCAAACCCTGCCAGGCAAAGAAAATGATTACTTGATATCAGGAAATTAATGAAAGTTGCATACCGATATGGTCCCGGTATTGACTGAACTTACTTCTTGAGCATTGCATTCATGTCCGCATAATTCTCGGGATCTTTACGTCTCGAGTCTAAGACAATTACTAATGCCCCGTCAAGCTTAATGGATAGCAGAATAAAGTGGTAACCGCGCATGCATATATAACTCATCAATTACATTACTTAACCTCGAGTAAGCGAAACCGAGTATACAGAGAAGATAACAACACTTACTTGAAGTTGTAAGGAAAGAGTATCTCCCTTTTGTTTTGATGTGCAAGGAACGACTTTAACAAGTTCTTCTCGGTCGCTGCGGGTTCTTTTCATATCGACCATTCATTTACGGCATCTGGGCTAATGAACCCAATGTCGAAGATTCCTTCTTTTTTGCATTCGACGATCTTTAATCTGAACGAGCCGAGTTAGAGACTTAACTATAGAAGTAATAATTACAGACAGTAGGCAGTCATGAGTTGTTTGTCGAGGGCCCGTTGATTGTATAACTGAAATAACTCCAAAATTCAATAGGCATCACGGGAAGTCCAATGAATTCGTGTTGTGGTTTCACTGCCACATACATAGTGTCTCTCCCAGACTCCCTGCAGGTTTTCATGTACCACTTATGCGATTTGTACATCATCGTTGTTAGAGGAGGATGGCCAGGTTTGACGAGAGGCTTCCCGTGCACGTATTCGTGTTCTCCTTTGGTTACCTCAGCCGTTTAAAAAAGTACATCATCCCCCAAGTAATCACCAAGTTTAGTACCAGGCAGTATCACCGGATTATTAGCAATGTCGGTAGACACCATAAGCGGAGGGCACGATTGCTTCTCCTGTTGGCCGAGCTAGGGAATTGTTTTCCCACTTCTTCATTCTTTGACTCGGGCAACACTAGAGGTACTTCCCGACCGCTGCGCTTCATTATATGTCTTTATAATACAGCGTTCATAGTTTGATGACAGCGGAGGCGGTGATGGTCTCTTCAGGGCATCCAGAGTGCACTTCGCTTTCACCGGATCTACCATTTCTTTCGGAGGTGTCTGTTTCCATGCAAAATGGGCCTTCACTTCGGCTTTACTGATCTCAGCGCTTTCTTCGTCAGTCTTCTCATATGGTAACTTTGCAACAGGCTTGAGGCTTGGACAAAATTTGTATTTTTTCCCGCCTATTGTACTGCTAGCCGCCGGAGCGGCGGCGGCGTCTCTCTTTCGTCGTGGCTGACGCAACGGATGAGGCATAGTGTCCTAACGCGCCGGAGGAGGAGGAGGAGGCTGAGTGGCCTGATGCACCGGAGGAGGAGGAGGAGGAGGCTGAGTGGCCTGACGCGCCGGAGGAGGAGGAGGAGGAGGCAGAGTGGCCTCACGTACCGGAGTAGGCGAAGGAGGAGGCGGAGTGCCCTCACGCGCCGGAGGAGGAGGAGAAGACGGAGGCATCCAGTTTGGAAGCTTGATGTACTCCTTCGGCCATAAACATGTACTCCTCAGAGCATGAACCAGCCTCTCCTCCCCTTCACCAGTTTGGTGGTCAAGCTCGGGATCATCAAATCCCTCCATTACTTCATCCACCATCACAACAACATAGCCATGTGGAATCGGAAGGCAGTGAAAAGTTTCGTTGGGTTGAGGAGGTGCAACAGAGCCGAGAGCCGCCTTGAAAGTGAGGTTCCGGAATTTCGTCAAAAGCTCGCAATTTTGAACCTCCGCGATAGTATCCACGGGGTAGCTAGGAGCCATGAAGTCAGGCTGAACGGGCTCCGTGGAAGCCACACTGCTTCTCCGCTGAGATGGCGGGGTAGCTTCTGGGGTAGCTTCGTGCCTCTGAGATGGTTGGCCGGCAGCTCGCTGGCTCTCAGCTTCCTCTAGCTTTTCTAGTCTTGCATTGAGCTTCTGCATTTCGCTCAGCTCCACTTTCCTCTTTCTCTGCCGGCTTCTGTAATCGCTTGCGTCGGGAAACCCAACCTTCCATGGAAAGGAGTCTGGTGTGCCTCGTGTTCGTCCAGGGTGCTCAGCATTCCCTAGGGCCTCAGTCAACTCGTCCTTCTCTCTGTCGGGAATGAACGCCCCTTCCTACGCTGCGGTGATATACTTCTGAAGCTTCGTGACGGGTATTGCAAGTTGCTCGTTCATCCAGCGACACTTCCCTGTTTCAGGGTCCAAAGTTCCCCCAACCCCGAAGAACCAAGTCCTTGAACGGTGTGGCCAGTTATATGTCTGTGGTTGGACCCCTTTAGCACGCAAGTCATTCTCAGCTTTGTCCTACAACGGCCAGGCTTTGAGGTAGCCACCTGACCCCGTGTGATGGTGATACTGCTTCTTTGCAGCATTGATCTTGTTTGTCTTAGACATTTTCTTACTCTTCTCCGATGTCTTGTAGGCCACAAATGCGGGCCAATGATCTCTTATCTTCTCAAATCGACCGATGAATTCTGTAGTCTTCCCTTTTTCGACAAACTTTGATTTCAACTCATTCTTCCACCTCCTGAATAGATCGGCCATCTTCTTAAGAGCACACGACTTGACCAGTGGCTCTACAACTGGCTTATTCGGATCCTCCTCTGGCGGTAGGGTGAAATTTGCCTTCAGCGCGGTCCAAAGATCATCTTTCCGTCTATCGGTGACATAATCACCTTCATGGGCGTCGTCCTTAGGCTTATTCCATTTCTTGATGCTGATCGGGATGTTGTCTCTGACAATAGCTCCGCACTGAGCAGCAAATGCGTCCTTGGTCCGCTTTGGTTCAATCGGCAGGCCATCGTCCGCGAGTGCTATGATCGTGAACCTTTCTTCCTTTTCCAACCTTCTCTTCGGGCCTCGTTTCGTTACCGAAGTTTGGCTTGATCTAGAGGGCTATATAAAAGAAGAAATAAGAGTTAATATATGTACATACCAAAACAATTAATGCATCAATTAGCTAGTCAGCACATACTTAATTAATATATATACCTCGCCGGACTTTGCAACATCTCCCTCCTCCGTTCGGTCACCGGAGCCGTCACGATGGTCTCCTTCTTCCTCCGACATTCGGTCACCGGAGCCATCATGATCATGTCCTTCCTTTCCTTCAAGACCACCGGTGTCGTTGGGATACGACAAGATAGCATCAGTATTGCCTGCTCGGATTATGTCCCTCCAAGTCTCTTTGATCCATAGTTTCTGCAAATATTAAAATATGGCAATTAATATACTTCTCTACGATTTGGGTGGCCTCGACAACGCTTCCAAGGTTAGGGGTGGCCCTCGACGCTTCTAGTATTTATCTATATATATACTTGCCGTGTCCCCGATGGGCTGTTTTTGGATAATGACGTATCCCGTGTCCCTGTATGCGTGTCTCCGTGTCCGTGTCCAGGGGACCATGTGAAGGGGGGGCTCACTAGGGGGGGGGGCGACGGGGCAGTGACGGGGAGGCGATGGGGCGGTGATGGGGCGGCGACGGGGATGCGACGGGACGACGATGGGGCGGCCACGGGGAGCCGATGGGGCGCCGACGGGGGCGGCGACGGGCAGTGACGGGGTGGCGACGAGGGAAAGGCGGCGACGGGAAGGCGACTGGGCGGCAACGAGGGTGGGGCGGCGACTGGGAAGCGATGGGGACGGGTCGGCAACGGGGATGGGGACGATGACGGTGGGCTCGGGGCGGCGATGGGGACGAGGACGGCGGGCTCGGCGAAGTGGCGATGAAAACTGCAAAATTTCAGAAGTGCTTCTTATATAGAAGAAGCATTGGTCCCGGTTCGTGGCACCAACCGGGACCAATGCCCACCTTTCGTCCCGGTTGGTGCCACCAACCGGGACGAAAGGTCTCTTTTCGTCAGCCCAAAGGGCGGGAGGCACAGACCTTTGGTCCCGGTTGGTGCCACCAACCGGGACCAAATGTCCCTTTTTGTCAGCCCAAAGGGCGGGAAGCAGAGACCTTTGGACGAAAGGGGGGCATTGGTCCCGGTTGGTGGCACTAACCGGGACTAAAGCCCTCTTCCTGGCACGGTGGGAGTTTAGTCCCACCTCGCCGAGCGAGGAGCGCTCGTACTGGTTTATAAGCGCGGTTGCACCTACCGTCTCGAGCTCCTCTCTACCGCAGGCATTGCATGCCTAACTGTCTCTGCCCTATTGGGCCTAGTTGCCCCGTGGGCCTGCGTCCTGGCCCATGTATATTGGGTTACTAGTCGTATGCAGGCCATGATGGCTTAGTAGGTGGGCATTTTTTTATGTTATTTTTTTGCATATTAAAAGTTCTTAACAAAAAATACTTTATGGTGGCTTGGTGTGTTTTATCATTATATTCTTTTTGCTATTAATGTTTTGAAAGAAAAATACTTTGATAATTTTAGTTGCATAATTTCCATTCTTTTTGTTTTGTTTTTTGCTTTATTTATTTTTGTTTTATTGTTTGCTTTATTTATTTCTAGTGTGTTTTATCATTATATTCTTTTTGCTAAATGTTTTGAACACAAAATACTTTGATAATTTTAGTTGCATAATTTTTATACAATTATAGTTTCAAAAATACTAGAGGTTTATAAAAGCTTTTAAGTTGATTCTTTTTTGAACTCCACTCCCATGATGTTTTGAAAGAAATTGAAAAGCACTTCAAATGAACTCTGAAAAGGTTGAAAGTTGGCATGGTATCATAATTTCACTCACATAGCATGTTATAAAAAGTTGAGAGGCTTATGGCAAAAACTGGATGCACTTCGTGTACAAAATGGACAATCTCTTTCGAAGTATCACAGTTTCGAACGAAACTCATCTGTTACAAAGGAATTTCATTTTTTTGAACTTATTTGAACTCCATACTTTTTGTGTGTTCAAATCGCACCATTCAAAGGAACATCATCAATTTTCAACCCTTTCCGACTACATTTGGTATTTTTCATGCAGTTACTATTTTTTTGAGGTAAATAACCTTGAAATTGAAAAACACTTCAAATGAACTCTGAAAAGGTTGAAAGTTGGTATGGTATCATCATTTCACCCACATAACATATTATAAAAAGTTGAGAGGGTTACGGCAAAAACTGGATGCACTTCGTGTACAAATTGGACAATCTCTTTCGAAGTATCACATTTTCGGACGAAAACTCATCTGTTACAAAGGGATTTCATTTTTTTGAACTTATTTGAACTCCATACTTTGTGTGTGTTCAGAATGCACCATTCAAAGCCACATCAGCAATTTTCAACCATTTCTGACTTCATTTGGTATTTTTCATGCACTTACTGATTTTTTTGAGCCAAATAACCCTGAAATTGAAAATCACTTCAAATGAACTCTTAAAAGGTTGAAAGTTGGCATGGTATCATCATTTCACCCACATAGCATGTTATAAAAAGTTGAGAGGGTTACGACAAAAACTGGATGCACTTCGTGTACAAAATGGACAATCTATTGCGAAGTATCACAGTTTTGGACGAAAACTCATCTCTTACAAAGGGATTTCAATTTTTTGAACTTATTTGAACTCCATACTTTTTGGGGGTTCAAAATGCACCATTCAAGGCCACATCATCAATTTTCAACCCTTTCTGACTTCATTTGGTATTTTTCATGCACTTATTGATTTTGTTGAGCTAAATAACCCTGAAATTGAAAAGCACATCAAATGAACTCTGAAAAGATTGAAAGTTGGCATGGTATAATCATTTCACCCACATAGCATGTTATAAAAAGTTAAGAGGGTTACGGCAAAAACTGGATGCACTTCGTGTACAAAGTGGACAATCTCTTTCGAAGTATCACGGTTTCGAACGAAAACTCGTCTGTTACAAAGGGATTTTATTTTTTGAACTTATTTGAACTCCATACTTTTTGTGTGTTCCAAATACACCATTCAAAGTCACATCATAAATTTTCAACCCTTTCTGACTTCATTTGGTATTTTTCATGCACTTTATGATTTTTTTGAGCTAAATAACTCTGAAATTGAAAAGCACTTTGGTCCCGGTTCCAGCCACAAACCGGGACCAATGGTTGTGGGCCAGGAGCGAGGCACATTGGTCCCGGTTCGTGTCTAGAACCGGGACCAAAGGCTCTAGACGAACCGGGACCAATGCCCCACATGGCCCGGCCGACCCCCTAGCCTCACGAACCGGGGCCGTTGCCCCCATTGGTCCCGGTTCGTGACTGAACCGGGACTAATGGGCTGGCCCGGCCCGAACCAAAGTCTTGTTTTCTACTAGTGCATTGACATATACAACGACATTATCTTAACAATGTCATGTAGGGTTATTGTTGAGTTGGAACGAGAGATGGACGAAAAAAAGGTTTGTCTTCTCTTAGTTAAGAGATGGACTCTTATTACCGGTAAGAGCAACTCTAGCAGACCCCGCATCCCGCCGGCCCACAAAACGCGTTCGTAGTTCGTGGAAAACGACATTTGCGGGCCGGCGCGGACGACCATAGACGAAGACCCCCCAAACGGACCCGTATAAAAGTATATTCGCGGAATATGCTTGTTTACGGGTCGGCTTTGCGGGGTTTGCTCGGGCACCGCCGCGTTGACCCGCAAACCAAAGACGCCCAATTCTCGAATTTGACAGAGGTTCCGACAAATAATTTCAAATTCAAACAACATAACACAGTTTACGCGCAAATAAAAGCTTCAGTTTAGTAGGACAAACGCAAAAGAGGGTCTTGCAAAAGTGACGACCATGTCCGGCATCATCTTGGTCGATCTTCACTCCGCGGCATCGAGTCCATCACGAAGTTCATCGCCACCACCGAATCCACCTCCGGCGCTTGTTCCAACTCCCGCACCGAAATCGACATTGGCACCATATGGAGCAGAGAAAACATCTCCGGCACTGTAACACGCACTGGCCGACGCAACCATTCTCCTCCTCAAGATTTCTCTCCTTGCCATATCATGCCATTCTTTGGTGAGTTCGTCCATGTCATTGCGGTTCATTGTCATGATCTTGTTCTCCCCGGCGAGCAACTTGGACATGCCTTTGTTTTCAGCGACACGTGCTCTTCTCTCTTCAATGGCCGCTTTGCGCAGCCCCTCTTCCTTGAGCAATTGCCACTTTTCTTGATTCTCCTTTGCCTTCTTCTCGGCTAACTCCTTCTTGATCTCCAACTGTTGGAAATATGCCCTACAGGCAATAATAAATTAGTTGTTATCATATTTCCTTGTTCATGATAATCGTTTATTATCCATGCTATAATTGTATTGATCGGAAACTTAAATGCATGTGTGGATACATAGACAAAACCATATCCCTAGTATGCCTCTAATAGACTAGCTCGTTGATCAAAAGATGGTTAAGGTTTCCTAGCCATGGACATGAGATGTCATTTGATAACGGGATCACATCATTAGGAGAATGATGTGATGGACAAGACCCAAACTACAAACGTAGCATATGATCGTGTCAGTTTACTGCTACTGTTTTCTGCATGTCAAGTATATGTTCCTATGACCATGAGATCATGCAACTCACGGATATCGGAGGAGTGCCTTGGGTGTATCAAACGTCACAATGTAACTGGGTGACTATAAAGGTGCTCTACAGGTATCTCCGATGGTGTCTGTTGAGTTGGCATGGATCGAGACTGGGATTTGTTACTCCGTGTGACGGAGAGGTATCTCAGGGCCCACTCGGTAATACAACATCACAATAAGCCTTGCAAGCAATGTGACTAATTGTTAGTTGCGGGTTCTTGTGTTACGGAACGAGTAAAGAGACTTGCCAGTAACGAGATTGAACTAGGTATGGAGATACCGACGATCGAATCTCGGGCAAGTAACATACCGAAGAACAAAGGGAACGTTATACGGGATTGACTGAATCCTTGACATAGAGGTTCGACCGATAAAGATCTTCGTAGAATATGTAGGAACCAATGTGGACGTCCAGGTCCCGTCATTGGTTATTGACCGTAGAGGTGTCTCGGTCATGTCTACATAGTTCTCGAACCCGCAGGGTCTGCACACTTAAGGTTCGGTGACGTTTCGGTAGTGTAGAGTTATGTATGGTGGTGACCGAAGGTTGTTTGGAGTCCTGGATGAGATCCCGGACGTCATGAGGAGCTCCGGAATGGTCCGGAGGTAAAGACTGATATATAGGAAGGTGGTGTTTGGACTCCGGAAAGATTTCGGGCACTTTCGGTAGTGTACCGGGAGTGACGAATGGGTCCCGGGGGTCCACCAGTGGGGCCCACCCACCCCATGGGCCAAAGTGGTGACCCACCAGCCCCTAGTGGGCTGGTGGGGTCGGCCAAGGTGGCCTGGGCGCAAGGAGAGAGGCCCAAACCGAATTGGGGTGGAGTCCTCCCCAAGTTCCACCTCTCGTGTGAGAGGTGGACTCTCAGGTGGAGGAGGACTCTTCCTCCACTTGGTTCGGCCGAGCCAGCAGGCCTTGGAGGCCAAGGCTGCACCCTCCTCTCCCTCCCTCCTATATATACTAGTGGAATAGAGGGTTTTTGCACAGAATTTACGGCCACGTGCTACCCGTTCCACCGGTGCTCCTCTAGATCGGTTTTCTGCAGTGCTTAGGCGAAGCCCTGCCGGAATCACTCCATCACCATCACCGGAGCGCCGTCACGCTGCCGGTGAACTCTCTCTCCTCTCCATCTCCTCTTGCTGGATCAAGACGGTGGAGATCGTCATCAAGCTGCACGTGTGCTGAATGCGGAGGTGCCGTCCGTTCGGCGCTAGATCGGAAGGACCGTGATCGAGATCGCGAGAGGATCGTGATGAGATCGTGGGACGGATCGTGATGAGTTCGCGGGACAGATCGTGATCAAGATCGTGAGACGGATCGTGATGAGATCGCGGGACGGATCGTGATGGGATCGCGGGACGGATCGTGATGAGATCGCGGGACGCTCGGCGATTTGGATCGCAAAGATGTTCGACTACACCAACCGTGTTTCTTAATGCTTCCCTCTTAGCGATCTACAAGGGTACGTAGATCCACTCTCCCTCTCGTAGATGATCATCACCATGGATAGGTTTGCGTGTGCGTAGGAAATTTTTTGTTTTCCATGCGACATTCCCCAACACCAACGACTTCAACAACATCAACTCATTTGATTGCACCATGACATGAATCTTCTCCCTCAAGCTCGATGCTTCATGCTCTCTCTTGATCTTCTCCTTAGTCTTCTTGTCGCCATCGGGCTTGTTCAAGTTTCTTGGGCCATCATCATCCCCATATCCATCGATGTTTGTAAGTGAACCTCTCTTCGGTGGCGATTCTTTGTCAATCAGCTTCCACTTGTCGCACTCTTTCAGCAACTCCGAAGAATGCTCTAGTTTGAAGAATTTGCCTTCCAAAGCTTCCATGTCTTTGTATCTATGTTGGGAAATTTTGTCCTACACAATTTGGACAAAGTCAAATGATGCAATCATTTCATATGATGCAATATGATGTGCACAACTCGGACAAAGTCAAAACAAACTCACATAGTCGGATTCCACGGTTCCACTTGGAGGTGCATTGCGTACTTGCTCCAAGCAAGGTGCCCAACGGCTGCAAATAGGCTTGATCGCATCCCAACGCCCTTGAAGCGACCCAAAAGTGCATGGAGTCCTTTTGGGGTACTTTGCCATCATGCGGAAGTATTGATCTTCGATCCTTTGCGAAGTACTGCATCAAGAGAGACCGCGCTCCATGCCTTGATCAAGATTCGATCTTCCAAGATCGTGTAGTTCTTCGATCGCTGGCTTTTTCCAGTTTTTGTTTGCGACTGCCCATACGCCATCTCATCGATCTCCTCCAGTTCTTCCTCACCACCATGATCATCCACGCCGCCCTCCGTTTCATTGTAATCAAATGCGGCGAACGAGGCTTGATCGATGTCAACGACATTGGGGTCCAACAAGTTCACGAACTCGGTAGTTGCATTGTTCGAACCACCGCTATATTGAACGACAGCAAGTCAAGAACTATCGCAAATGGCGAAACGCAAAGAAAATTGCCATGACCGAAGATGCATACGCTTCCGGCCATTTCGTCGAACACCTCGCTTGCGGTGGGACCAGCACCGTTGAAAGGCATCGCCGGGGAACGCATTTCCGAGGCGACGGGAGTGGATGAAGTAGCCGGCTTCTTTGTAGCCAGAATCTTCCTCCGCTTTACGCCGGAGACCTTGCCGACCTTCTCAGCCGCCAACCGGGATCACGCAGCGGCATTGGCGCCCGTAGCGCGGGCCTTCGCGACGGGGGCAGCCGGATTCCCGCCCTGCACGACCATGTTGCCCTGCCGCTTGCGAGCAGGCATAGTGGTGCCTTGGACGACGGCCAGGCCAACATGGCCGGCGACGAGATCCGCCCGAGGGGATTGAGCGTGCGCGACCTCGACGGTGACGGGTGACAGCAGGGAGTCATCCATGGTGGCGAAGGACTGACGGGAAAGTTGCACCAGAGCGGGAGGTGGCGGGGCAATGGTGGCGGAGGGTGCGGGAAGCGGGAATGGCCACGCGGAAATGTCCCTACTGCCAAATCTCGCTGCGAATAGGGGTCGAGCTCGGGTCGTCCTCCCACCCCGTGAATCTAGAGGTCGGGGGAGATCTTTTGCCGCGCCCCGTAATTTTTTTTACGGGTCGGACGCTTATGCGGTTTCTGATCGGGCAGGTTTTTCCGCGCCGACCCGCATTTTGGCGGTTATTTTGCGGGTCGGGGCGGGATGCGGGGTCTGCTAGAGATGCTCTAAGGGAGGGACCGACATCCTTAACCCACCTCCCGTCTCCTGTCCCCCGCGTAGCCTCAGAGCAACACATACAGAACCCTAGATCAGTCCACCGCCAGCCGCCCTTCACATCTCCTACCTCCCCTCGCTGTCACTAGTATATAGGCTACACTGAAGAGGGATTTTTACCATAAAAACGAAATAATTTCTACATAGCCAAGCGAGCAAATAAGATTACATCTGCCACGCTTAGTATATAGCCTGTTGCGGAGAGGAAATTTCCCATTAAAAACTAACTAATTTCTACGTAGACCAAAAGGTATTTTATCAACTCATTAGTGAAATCGAAACTCGTTAAATCATTTGTACCCGATTCTGTTATCACAAATAAATTAATTACAAGTGCTATAAAGTTGTTAGAAGATGACTATAGTACTAGCAGAGTGGACTAGAGCATAGGTAGTTGGGAGGCCATAGTGCATTCTTTGCAACACTTTATTTTTTTCTTGCATTTATTGAGAAATGAATTGTCTGATTAATTAGCAAAAAATAAGAAGAAAGCCGATTTGCAGCACTTAATCTTCATCAGGACTCGTGGACATCGGTGGGCTTCTTCTCAGATTGAGATCGCCGAGTGAGCCTGTACGATCTCCTTATTGCTTGAGCGTGGTTGGGATTGCTATTAGTACATCCCTTGATTATACTAGAACATAGCTTGTTGAGATGCGCATCGACATGAGTAGAGCATAGGTAGTTGGGAAGCACATTAGTCACATCGAGATGACTAAATCATAGATAGTTGGGATGCCCATTAGTGCATTATTTGCAATACTTAATCTTCATCCGGGACTCATAGACATCAGTGAGGTTCTTCTCATATCGAGATGGCTGAGTGAGTCTGTATCATCTCCTTGATTGTTTGAGCACCATGCACTCCTTCCGTCTGAAAAATATAATTACATTATACTAAATGATATAAATGGATGCTATTATTGGCACAAAATATTGTCAAAATATGTGTACACAAAGATTTGTGCATATTATAACTCCCCCAAAAAGTATAGTTACCTACCTGATCATGCACGATACACATGTTCTCGTGTGAGAGAACACATCGTAAGTGTCGGGGCAGCGATCCCTGATTTTGGGAGATGACTGGGCATGAGAGATGGAGTGCCACTATGAAAAAAAATCGATGGGCTGAATTGCATATATAGACCCAATAACAAGACTACAAGAGAGATGTCAGAATATAGTTTGGGCAGCTGCAGCCCTAGCCTGACCTAACTTTCCTGCTGTGCATGAACATTCGGCTCAGTCCCGATTCTTTTTGAAAGCTTCGCCAAAACAACATTACCAAAATCGCATCCACGACGTGGACAAGTTGGCATGGTACTTGTTCAACTCTGTGGAGGATTGGTGGGTGAGCACATGAGGCCTCGGCATCACCGACCGAAAGGCAAAGGCCTCTATTACCATGCTGGTGTCGTGGGTCATCTGGAACGAGCGCAATGCAAGAGTGTTCAGACAGAAAAGCGCACCTCCGCAAGTCTTGCTAAACACCATAGTTGACGAGGCGAACCTCTAGATCAAAGCCGGGGCAAAGAAACTAGGGACCTTCTTCTTGCGAGAATAATTGTCATGTCGTATATTGGGTGTGTGTTCTAACAAACTCTTCCTCCTCCTTAATTAATATATGAGCCTTTGCTTCCGTTTCAAAAAAAAAAAAAATCACATCCCAAATGTTGAAGTTGTCTTGAATATAATGTATAAGGTAGGTTACAGTTGGACTTGAAGTCATATGGTGTGTGGATAGCGTATGATGCCGCGTACTAGTATGACACTTGTACCCTAGGCCTATTTTATAACATGAAGGGTAGACGCACGATGTAACTTACACCAACATAATAGCACGTGTACACACGGGGATCCGGTGGCGAGTGCTAGCGACTAGGTGCCGATGTGCGGTGTGAACTTCGTGCAATGGTGTTGCCCAGGTTGGTTGGTTGGTGCATTGGATTTCTTTGTTGAAGGCTAGAGGCACCGTGCGAGACAGATATCCACACGTGAGATATGTTTCTTGTTTGCAGGTTTATCTGTCAAGATTGCTGAGAGGGCTGAAAGATGATGTGAAGTGGAGGACCTTGTGTCGTACAAGATCATGCATACACAGGCCGTTCAGGATATGCATGGATGTGCGAGCAGTCATAGTGCAGGGTGGGTCGAACAAATTCTGTTGGATCGGACTAGAAAGTTTGACGGATCGGCATGGGTCGGTCAGTATAGAAGGCGGCGGTGGGATCGACGATGATGACATGGGAGTGTGATGTTAATGGTGACCGACTTCTACGGCATGGAAACACGTGGCACATGGCCGAGGGATTGTGTGGCTTCGACAAGACTATCATGCGGGGTTGATTCAAGGTGGTGTACACATGAAGTTTGAAGTTGACGGTGCGCGGGTGTGTGGACTGATCATGTATCATGGATTCATGTTGAAGGTGGAGCTGGAATCCGATGAAAGATTTCACTCGATGCTAATTGTCTACATTGTAAGGATCCGGCGAATCGAAGCCTATTTCAGGCGAAGAAAAGTGAGTGATACATGGTCCTGAGTGAAGCCCGATGGTTTGATGAAAACCGAAACTCGTGATCGGTCGATGGTGATTGGTGGTACTCTATGGTGGGGGTTGAGTGGTGTGGGTTCGTGGCCCTGAAGACTCGACTGGGACAGCAGAGTCTCGATGCGGTAATAGCGGCGTGGTGTGAGGTAAGGACGTGACATGGAGACGGGTCAAGGCTCCGGTGGTCATACATATTGTGCATGACATGGAGACGTGACATGATGATGTTTCTCCATGTACCCGATGATGTGCAAAATGCCAAACCAGTACAAGCTAGACTAACCTCATACGTTTAGAAGAGTCAGGCACCTCAAAGATGAGAGAACCTAAAATATTTTGATGGGCCATGCTGGACACACACCTTACAAGGCATATTGATAAACCAATCCTCATTTGCCTAATTGATGACGAAGTTGGTCAAAATCATAAAACGACAAGTCCTGAGAACCATTGGCTCCACAAAGTAGAGCATGATTGCGTTGCTAGGAGAGGGACAAAACGCAAAGGCTTATATTCCATATGACACCGTTTCAACCGCAAAGAACACAAACTCTAAACAAAGAACGTATCAGAACTAAACAATGGATGAAGATTAGTTCCCTTGGCTCTTGTTGCTAGATTGGGTATCAAAGATGAGAGGAACTTGAGGAGATTCAAGGGGAGAATGATACTTTTTCAGTGGATATAGTTTATTCATGGCATCCTCTTAGGATGATGGGTGAAAAGATTTTTTTTTTGGAACTTAGTTCATGGTAAAACTATTTTGCATTTTTTATAAAAAAAACTAACCATGAAACTTGCAACTGATTCCTAAAAATTATATTAATTTTCTTTCCACAATGGTTTTTTAAAACAACGAATGCCCGGTGCCTATAAAACATGATGTATATCTAGTACATACACGTTTGTTCATCTTCGTTATCCAATGACAAAGGAAAAAAATAAGAACATAGGAAAATTGAACGATTTGTAGATGAATAGAAGATGGGAAGTATAGTAAAAATAACTCTTTAGTATACCAGTTCATTGGGAATCCAACATACACTTTAGATAGTTAAACGGTGGCATTCCAGATGATGCCATTCACATGGTGACATCCCTCAAAGAACTCAAGAGTAAGTGAGAGGAAGAGATGGGAGAAATTATTTTCGTTCACGAAATTTGGAGAACGATCGGAGAAATAAATTGGATGGGAAATGCGTCAAATAATGGTGGTTACCTCAACGAACATGTTATGGACGATGCCACTAGCCACGGCCGTGATGCTTGTCGAGATCACCTTGAGACAGAGTGACTCGAGTGCCTCGCACACCTTCGCAATGGCATTATGGGCATTGCCATGTCTCATGCTCACCATTGTCAACTCCTGTGCTACCTGCGTCACCTCCAGCTGCAGAACTCGTAACCATGTGGTTATTCAATTATATGTTTTATGATAGTGTTGTTGCATAAAGTTGGCCTAAAGATATTCATATACGCTCTACTATGTCACAAAAGTTTGGTTTTCTAATAGATGTTTCACACGTAAACAAAATATCTAGATAGAACTAACCAACCCCCCTACCTCCCCACCCACATATATATTTAAATTGTTCTACAAGTTTGTCACATTTTCATCGGAAACACTTGCACTACATCAACAATCAATTATAGTTTGGTTTACATATTTTAGACTCATCATACCAAACCATCTTATATATCTAAGACTAGAAAAGGACAATGTGCATGTGGTTGTCCATGATAAGATGGTCAGCATCAACCAATGGAACACTAGATGTAACCATGACATGCACTTATCCCCAGTTAGTGCCCTTTGAAACTCAATATTCAGCGGAGCCAACGCAAGAAGAATTTTTTCACGGCGTACGATGTTATATAAGCTTAGATATTGGATACTAAGCATCTTATCTCCTATAAGGTATCATTTGGGGATATTGTGTTGAGGCATGTTTGTTTTTCATAAACTCTTGCCAAACTCATTCCCGATTAAGCACCTTGAACAACAACTTAATGAGCAAACACATGTTATTACTCTCAAGATCCTCAAACTATAGAAACCCCAGGTCCTTCATTCGACATAGAATATCTCACTTAGCTAATCGTTATTTTTGTCTATGCTCATCACATCCCTACTAGGGATATGTACTAATCCATTATTTCACTTACTCCATTGGGCATTTAAAAGAAGGATAGCATAAACATCGATAATTAGTGAGTACCATATTGATGAGGATAAAAGAAACACGTGGTTTCTAATGGTCTGGGTATGTGATAGCAAAAAAATCATCGCCTGCGTGGACCCTGAGATTAGCTCACTCGCCCCGTATAGAAGTGTGACTCATTTCCCCGATTGAATACATAGCAATACATCCTAACAGCTTTCTGACTTATAAAAGAAACAATTTTGATATGTGTACAATTGTCAAAATTTTGCATAGGAAGTAGGCTTCGTACCAAGATGGCACATCCGCATGGAGACAACAATCCATTCTTTCTCCTCCCTAACTCAACAAATCCATTCCTTTTGTTTTATATATGATAGCTTCAATAATTCATACCTTTTAAACTATGATTTTGTTTGTGTATTTTTTATATATTTGTAATTCTGGCAATAAGACCTTTAGATCAAGGTTAATTTTGGATATAGTCCATAATACACGCTAATTACACCGATCCAATAAATAATTTTGTAAATACGGTTTCAACTTATGTGAAACAAAGTGATATTAAAATATATAATATTTGAAATTTTCAATAGAGTTGAAATCAGTTTTTGAGATAACTGAGAACAGTTTTTATTAAATTTGTGAAATTACTTTTATGAAATCATTATTTTTTTTATTTTGAAATAGTCAAATGAGTAATTTTAAATATCTGCATCTAATTAATTTGAAGTACGGAATTGATTAATTCAAATATATTAAACTTTTAAAATATACTTCCTTTTTTACAAAATAATTGAAGTTCTAATTTTTTCCTAATTCAAACTTGTAAATGTATAACCAACCCTATAGAAATATGTGCTATAATCTGCAACATGAGATACACGTCATAGAAAAGTAGATTTCATGAAGAACCTCATGAGACTAATTTCATGTTCCAAATATAGATATATTTTTCCATAGAATTGATCAAACTTAAGAAAATTTGACTTATGAAAAACTGAGAACTTCAATTATTTTCAACGGATGTAGTATGAAACAAATTTTTATGGAATTTATTGAAATATTTGAAATGATTTATTGAAATAAGTGATTCCAATGTGTGAAATTGATTATTTCAAATATAATAAACCAATATTTTCCAAATACATGAAAGATGCGAGTGTTTCGAATATGTGAAACTGATTGTTCCAAGGTGTTAAATTGATTAATTCAATATATAAAACTGGTTCAGTCAAAATACGTGGTGCAATATTTAGTGTTTTTTTTGGAAAGATGCTTATTACAATTTGTGAAACCATTTTTAATTGAAATTGATTTGGTTTATTTGGGTTTCACTCTAACATGTTTTGTGAAATGTATGTTCCAAAATTTAAAAGCCTTTGTGAAATTGATGTTTTGAAATATTAAATTTAGTCTTTTTTGAAAAAATCGAAATCATTTTTGAAATGAAATTAGCCTTTTGACAATAATTGAAATTTGTTATTATTGAAAAGCTGCATATTGGTTTTTCCAAATAACTTGAATATGCTTCACGAAAGAGTTGAAATTATCTTTTGAAATGATGAAACCGGATTTTTTAAATTAGTGAAATAGTTTTAATGTGCGAAAATAGTTTTATGAAATAATTGAAATTTCCTTTTTTTAATATTGGAAATGGGTTATTTCAAACATGTGAAAGTGGTTGTTTCAATTTCTGAATTTGATTATTCCAAATATATGAAAAGGTCAATTTTCAGATATACGAGACACAGTTAACATGTGAAACTGATTATTTCAATGCGTAAAACTGGTTATATTTGAAATTACTATTCCAAATTTTGGAAATCTTTGGATTATTTTGCAGTTTGTTAAAATTAAAAAAAAGTAAAATTGTTTATGCAATGAAATTAAATTAGTTACTATATATATATGTGTGTGTGTGTGTGTGTATATATATATATATATATATATATATATATATATAAGTAATTGGCAAGTACATTAGCTTAAAGTGTAAATGATGCATGTGGAGGATTCTGCTAGACCATATCAGATCATACTGCATGGTGGGGCCTGGCCAAAAATACGAAGGTGGAAACCCTAGTAAAGAAGTGGAAACCTAGTAAAGAAGTTGAATACACTAGCTACCTGGTCCATATGAAGCTAGCTGGCAGCACCCTATTGGTGCATAGCTCACTAGTAGCTAGCTGCCAGCACTCTATTTGGTACATAACTCAGCAGTGGCTACCAGAATCGCTAGAAAAGAACCCCTATAATACAAGAAAATGCCCTTTTACCTACCGAGTACCATTGGAATATACACAGTTCCTGTATCTCTTCCGTTAAAATTTCTGTTAAAATATCGATGGGTACCTCATTAATATTGGCCATGCGTTCAGCAACCGATGCATTTGAGAACAAAAACACCATAAGAAAATCAAGATGTTTAGGTGGTACTTGGACAATTCGACTGAACATAGAATTGTCCCTTGCAGCGTGTAAAGGCACGAGCGCCCTTGGCTTTGGATTCATCTAATTGCAAATGATAGCTCGGGCTAAGTTCACGCTGTTTGGATGACAGTTCAGCAGTAACATGATTTGTGATGCATCTAATGTTATTAACAGGTGGTTGTATTTACACTTTTGTTGTCCATGTGTGATATTTTGAATCATGTAACTTTTTCAAAATAAAGAGTTGTCTGGCAGGAAATATTCCCCCCTTTTTAGGGAAAACTTGTGTGGTCGTCCGAGCAATATCTACTTACACGGTGCTACGCATAATAGTGTTTCTAACTACTAGTACCATTTTTTCCTTATTTTGCTAGGCGCAGCTCCACCTGTCGCGCTCATTTCATTCTGGGCCATAAATTTCTTTCGGTCCGGAGTTAGCAACATGTGAATAATTACCTCGATGATTTGGACTGGATACGTGGCAGGGAACAGAAGGCACCATCTATGGATGAGGCCGAGGTAGTCCTTTCTCATCTTCTTCTGGGGGGGGGGGGGGGGGGGGGGGAGCCAACGGAGAGCTTAAACATGTGAAAAACTAGCGAGGACAACGTTGGTGAGGAGAAGACACCCCCGCAATAAGGAGTTTGCCTACACACTTTAGGTGTCTTTTCCCTTAAACTATGTACGTGGACCTCATTAATACTACCAGTGACCCTCTCCGCAATAAATACATTTGGAAGTCAAGTTCCCGTTGAAAAGATTTTTACGCGTTACTTGGACAGAGGTGTGTTGCTTTTGTGAGAAGGAGAACACAATTCACCACTTATTTCTATCATGGTCGTTTGCCACACTTCTCTAGTGTGCTGTCTAGTGGGCGATCGAAATGCCAAAATTGTTGTATTTTTAACAGGACAAACGTTCTAATTTTCTGCAAGTTAGCTACCAGCAAGACCCATATATATGTTCAAAGTTCTCTACAACATATGGAAGCACGACCTCGCGTTGTTTTTGATAGAGACTGTAGCTCGGGGCTACGTTCAACCGGTTTAGATGATGCTGAAAATAACAGGATTTGTGAATAATAAGTTTGTTAAAATAAGTGTGTGTATTAGTTAATGCAGATGTTGGGAATATTCTTATTATTTGCCGCGGTGAAGGTTCACCTATCTCCCTCACTTCATTCGGATCTATCTTTCTTCCACACTGACCAACCAACCTGTCACATGTGAATGATTACCTCGAGGATTTTGACGGGATTCGTTGCAGGGGAACAGATGGCGCCGTTTATGGAGGAGGCGGAGGTAGTCCTCCTCATCTTCTTCGGCGGCGAGGATCCCACGCCAACGTCCAGCTCCTCGCTGCCGGTCGAGGCGGCGCCCTCTGCCATGACCGTGGCCGTGCAGCTGTCGTCCGTCGAGAGGGCGGCGAGAATCCGCCGCTCCTGCTCCTGCAGCTCCTCGATGTAGGCGATGGCGTCCTGGATAATGGACGCCTTGTCCATCTAACGCCCGGCCGGCGCACACGCAAAATCAAATTAAACTGCATGCAGCATACGTACAACGTGTAGCGTAGGCAAGTGCTCCTCTCGTGCTGATCGACGGTTCGTACCTTGGTGATGTTTGGAACGACACGGCGGATGGCGTAGAGCTTCTCGTTGAGCCTCCTACGCCGGTGCCTCTCGTTGATTATGTTCCTCCTCTCCAAGCTGGTGGCCTTGGTCGGCCGCGAGGTGGCGCCGTCCGGCGAGCTCGTCGAGTCGTCGTACAGGCCGGACAGAGAGTCCTCGGCCGGCAGGTGCATGCTGCGACAATCCATCCAACTTTAATGGTTACTTAGAGGGAACAATCACAGCAAGATCAGGAAGCGGAGTGGACTAGCTAGGGTGTTCATGCTTCCATGCATGCTGCAGGGGCTCACCAATCTGCGTTGCCGAGCTCGAGAACCAGGGCCTCCCAAGAGAAATCCAAGCTCACGTCCATGTCGGACTCCATTGGTCGGCTACTCTGCTAGATCTGCTATACTCTCTCCCTCTCCCCCCCCCCCCCTCTCTCTCTCTCTCCTATTTGTTCTCCTGCTTGTTTAAGTTCTGCGTCGCTGGGCAGCGGGGCCATGCCTCGGGCTGACGTGGCAAGTGGAGACCACCCTATCCTGATGCCACCTGGCGCCCTCTCGAGGAAGGCATCGTGCGTACTGCGCGGTAATTGGCTGATTTTCTACTTTCGGATCGCTTCCCCTTCACCAAATCTGGATCTGTGCGATAGTTTTTTTCTTAAAAAAGAAATGTGGATCTGTGCGTTCATGTCACTGTTCAGTTTTGGCCCATGAACTTTGGAGCACAAGTTTTGCATCAAGGAAAAATACACTTGCTTCCATCCGTAATTCCGTATTAACCAACTTTATACTAAACCAAGGTCAATTACTCGTAAGTGTTTTCATACTAGTATAGTGTCAAAAATGCTTTTATAATATGGAACGGAGGGAGTAATATATATGTGTACGAGGAAGTAGCATATTTAGACATTACTTGGGTTACAGTCAAAACAAAACATCAGTTACCGAAGTTGATGGTGTGGATGAATTGTATGATAAGGATTTAGTCCTTTGGGTCCATTGAAGGGAAATATAATTACGTACAAAAAACTAGGGTAAGTATAGCCAAAAACATTGCCTGGACAAATGATCATGACCATGCATGTACATTTCTTCAGAAATCAAAAGAGCAAGAGCACCCTAAAAATAGCTAAACCAGCGTGGAATGAATAATTTGGCATGTCAACGACACATCCGAATCACCCTACAAATTTACACAGCGTGAAAGCTTTATTCAGTAACCTTAGTTGCATTTATAGAAAACTTATAGTTTCACAATCACTAAAATCAATAAGAGAGTTAAAACTTGTAGTCATCTATTCACCCCCCCTACCCCCTAGTTGATATTGACGTGGCACCAACATATACTGCACCACGCGTTGCTGTCGGAATTAGTTGCAATATGCATCAATGAGATTTCATTACATAGCATATGAACATCTGGACTTATAATATGAGAACCCAAATTCAAAATATATACGATTTATTGTATATTATTGTATAGTTGTAAAAAAATAGCATGCTTGCAGGTGGCATGGTTTCACGGTGAGAGAAACATGTTAGTGGGGATCACCTATTTAGATATACTAGAAGATAACCCTCATGTTGCCCCATGGACGCCGCTGAGAACATGGAGCTTTAAGAAATGGATAATTAGGCAAGCGAAATTAATGAATGGATGATTAATTATGATGGTGACACAGTGATTCGTGATTTGTTGATGTGAAAGGGGCACATGCGTATACATATAGATAATGATTTGGCATGATCATGGTGTGGTAGACATGCATAATATGTTGATGCACAACTATTTAAGAATAGACGATAGGATGTGGCAATAACAAAAAAAAACAGTTTTGCCAAACTGAGGGAGTGAATTTTTGGAGAAGGGGATTCCCCGGCCTCTATATAATCAAGATGTACATAACCATCTTTATTAAACAAAAAGTAGTTCGCACCATTTCTTACCAGACAACAAAATGGGTCAAATGATTGGGCAATGCCATATGCAGTGCTCTGAATCACTATATGCATTGTGGTAGGGGTCCCTGCGTAGTTAAACTTGAAAGCGATGTGACATGGACAGTGCACAGATCTCTTGCGGTGTGAGGATTGTACTGCACTGCCATAGTGCTGCTCTGTCTACTATATCATGCGCGCCCTATGCTTCTGCCGAGTTAGCTGCACTACCCCCATACAATTGCTATGACAAGTGGGAAATTGGTTGTGGAAACCATTTAAAGGTCTAGAGCGACATTTTTAGAACTTAATCAGCGTGTATTAGCAAAAAGAGACTTCCCTCGAGGCCTCTTCAATTCAAAGGATTTTCATAGCAAATTTGAAGGATTAGAATTCTTGGCAAATTTCCTATATTGGTCGTTTGATTCGTATGATTGCATCCTATAGGTTATATTCTTAGGGATTCTTTTTTTTTGTGGGGGACATTCCTACAGATTCCTTTGTACTACATTTCATAGGAATTTTAATATCCAGTCAATAACTTGGAAACAATCCTTTGTTTTTATTGCAATCAAACAAATAAAAATCCTCTAGGATTGCGTGTATTTGGGACAGAAAATTTTGTAGGATCCAAATGGGCATGATTGCAATCCCACATTTTTTTATCCGAGGAGATCATGTTTTTGAGATTGATTCACGGGTATGTGAAGTTGTTGTGTGCAAATTTTATTGTCGTTTTTTTATTAATATAATGCATTGTTCATCTTGACATGTCTATATAAATAAGTAGTTGATCCCACTACTTTATTTATCTCAAAATGTACACATGCCACCTCATCAACCCGTACTATTTTTATTTCTCTCAACATGCATATAAGAGAAATGGTACTTATGCTATTTTTTCGATTTGAAGGTGTATGTTGTAGGCGTGTCGATCCCCGACCTGACATGCGTATTTTCGTTAATGTTTATCGCTTATCGTTAGCATCTCGGCCGGTTAGAGATTAAATTAATCGGAAATCGGCCAATTAATCAATTTTATCAGTCCAATATTAGCCGGCCATTTTTTTGTGATAAATCCCAGGTTCTCAGCACTATAATATGCTATATTTAATATAAAACAGTATTTAACAAAAGTGTTACCTTGATTCCTTGCCTTTGAATCCTTGAACAACACTAAAATCTCAGGTTCTTTGATTCTCTCAAAGTCACAACCAAAAAGAAATTTGCTAGCAAATAACAATATATCACACATAGTGCTAGGAATAGACCCTTTGTACACTGGTGGAGAAACGGCCTTTAGTCCCCGTTGGGAAGGGCCTTTAGTCTCGATTCACCAACCGGGACTAATAAATCGGGACTAAAGGCCCCCACCTTTTAGTCCCGGTTTGCCACGAACCGGGACTAAATCCCGGCCACGTGGACGACAACGCTCACCGGGGGCTGGGGACCTTTAGTCCCGGTTGGGAAGACCAACCAACCGGGACTAAAGGTCTAGGGGTTTAGGGGTTAAGTTTTTTTTGCTTATTTTTCCTTTTCATTTTGTGTTTTCCATTTTTTTTCATTTTGAACATATTTTATGCTACTACATATTGTAGATGTTATGCATATATAATAAAATTTCTTGTAGAACCGATCATATATCATAGAATTTCTCGTAGAGCCAATCATATATCATAGAATTTCTCGTACGACCATGCATACACACATGTACAATTTGGTATATATAATTTCTCCTACAATTTGCAGATCATTACATGGAGGCATTAGGTGAAATGGTATTTTACTTCAGGAGATATGACCCGCGCAAGCAAAAATCCCGCCATTTCCTCTTGAAGTGCTCATATGCGGTCCTTTGGTAGGAGCCTATCCCGCATCTCCACCATCTTTAAATAAGGAGATCAAATATGAATATATTAATTGTGTGTATATATATATTAGATCATGATAAAAAAATTGTGAATATTGTTTACGTACCCAAAGATGTCTTGCATCTCCGCTTCTTTCGGTCATAAAGTGAATGTTCTCGCAAACATAGTATACACATAAATTAATCCCCTTTTCCTGACTCATACACTTTACAAGAATATAATTCAATCAGATAATAATCAAGCGTGATAATGGTCATGGAACTAGAATTAAAGAGATATGCGGACATAGCTAGTACTACTTAATTACCTTGGACCGTCGCCATTTAAGTTGTGGTTTCCATTCGCCGACAACCTATTTGATGACCTTTTCCAAACCCTGCCCGACAAAGAAAATGAATAAATGAGTTATTAATTACTTGATATCAAGAAATGAACTAAAGAGGCCGACCTAGTGGGATGATGATTGAAATTACCCGTCGAGCATAAAAAATAGGCTTTTGTATTCTTCAGGGTCTTTACCTAGTGAGTCCAGTACTTCAACAGTTCCCTCATCAACTCTAATGATTAGCGGGATCATGTGGAATCTGTGCACACGTTTGTATAGGCGGGCATGCATAACTCATCAACTACACTTAACACTAGTAGAAAAAGGCCCATTTGTCCTGGTTCGTAAGGCCCATTTGTCCCGGTTCTGGAACCGGGACTAAAGGGTCGGGACTAATGCCCAAAACCTTTAGTCCCGGTTCTCTTACAAACCGGGACAGAAGGGGCTCCACGTGGCCTCTGCGGGGAGCCCAGGCAGGAGGACCTTTAGTCCCGGTTGGTAATACCAACCGGGACCAAAAGGCATCCACACGTCAGCATCTAGCAGTTGCTGTTTTTTTTTGAAAGGGGGGTTAGGGGTTTTTGGATGGTTAATTTAGGGGTTTTATATTGTTTTAGCTAGCTAATTAATAAAGAAAAGTGTCCTCTCTTTCTACGTGCTTGGTCGACGCTAGCTACTATAGAAAGAACACGACACGCTAGCTAGTAAGCAAATGAAGGAACCATTAAGTACAGAAGATCGTCATGAACATATAGAGATAGAAGTGATCAACCTCTCTTTCTCCGAGAGATTGGTCGTATAACAAGTTTTCATATATATATCCGATGCTACTAGCTACATATATACAATATAAGATCTCTTAGAATCCCTAACATCTAATGTCAACTTCCAGATGGTATTCTCCGGTTTTATTTATGACGTGGTCAAGAAAGAATCCCGCCAATTCTTCTTGAATTGCTCGTATGCGATCATGTGGTAGGAGTTCATCCCGCATCTGCCACATCTAATTTGAAGAAGGGGATCAATGCATATATATGGTAATAAAATAAAATTATGAATATTATTGCTTACGCACTTGAAATTGTTTTTCAGAGTAGCCCCGCTTAGGGGTCGTCGCGTTGTAAATGAACTCGCAAACGTAGTATGCACATAAATTATTCCCGATTTCCTGCCAAAAGCACTTTACGAGAAATAGAGTTCAATCAAACTGATAATCAAGCATGATAAATGGTATTGATGAAACTAGAATCAATGGAGATGCGCGGAACTAGCTAGTAGTACTTACTTTTGGGTGTGTAAATCGCAGCTCCCCCGGCAGTGCCGGAACAATTGCTGTGAACTCTTTCCAAACCCTGGCAGAAAAAAAAAATTTACTTGATATCAGGAAATGAACAAAGTTGCCGATATGATGCGATAATGATCAATTGAACTTCCTTCTGGAGAATTTTAGTCATGTCCGCATATTCCTGGGGATCTTTTCGTTTCGAGTCTAAGACGGTTATTACTCCCCGTTCAAGTTGAATCTCTAGCAAAATATAGTGGAAACTGCGCACGCATGCATAACTCATCAATTACATTACTATAAACCCGAGTAATAAGGGAAACCGAATATGCACAAGACAGTAACACTCACTTGAAGTTGTAAGGAAAGAGTATTGTCCCTTTGTTTTGTTTTTTAAGCAACGATTGTAGCAAGTTTTCCTCGGTTTGTGTGGGATACTTTTGGAAATTATACTCATGTATGACATTTGGGTTAATGAACCCAATGTCATAGATTTGTGGTTTTCTGCATTCGACAATCTTCAATCTGCATAATATAGTAGTGAGGATAATTATATATACATGCAATGAAAGAGCTGAGCTATATACATAGAGAGACTTAATTACAGAAGTAGTACTTATAGACAGTAGCAAGTCACGATTATTTTGTCGAGGACCTTTTGATTGAATAACTGGAATATCTCCTCAAATTCAATATTCAACAGTTCCATTCCAACGAGGTCATGCTGCTCTTTAACTGATAGTATCAAAGAATCCGTCCCAGACTCGCAGCAGGTTTTCATGTACCATTCATGGAATTTTCGCATCATCGTTGTTAGAGGAGGATGATCAGGTTTGACGAGAGGCCGCCCGTGCCGGTAAAGGAATTCGTCCACCTCCAACGGCTTAAATTGTACATCATCACTCAGGTAATCACCAGGTTTGGTACCGGGCACCATCCCTGGATGATTAGCGATGATATCGCTAGACACCTTGAGCGGGGGGCACGATTGGTTCGCCTGTTCGCCGAGCTGGGGATTTTTTTCCCACTTCTTCATTTTGCTAACCTTACATGACTGGAAGTACTTCCCGACCGGCACGCAGCTTGATATGTCTTTTTAATACAGCGGTCAAAGTTGGAATCCGGCGGAGGCCGTGGTGGTCGCTTCGAAGGTGGAGTTTTCTTTGCAAAATGGGCCCTCAATTCGGCCTGACACATCTCCTCGTTTTTAGATGCGGTCCTCTCATATGGTAACTTTTTCAAAGGCTTGAGAGATGGACCGTATCTGTATCCCCTACAGCCTATGCTTGTACTGCTAGCCGCCGGAGTGGTGGCGGCTCCCTTCCGTCGTTGCTTACTAGGCTCCGGAGGAGCCGGGGCGGCGACGTCTGTCTTCCGCCATTGCCGATGAGGCTGAGGAGGAGGCGTACTGCTCCGACGTGCCGGAGTAGGTGAAGGAGGAGGCGGAGTGCCCCCACGCGTCAGAGGAGCCGGAGAAGGAGGCGGTGTGCCCTAATCACTCGCCGGAGGAGGAGGAGGAGGAGGAGGAGGAGGAGGAGCTGGAGTGTCTTGATTCGCCTGAGGAGAAGGAGGAGAAGGAGGCGTCCAGTTTGGAAGCTTGATGTACTCCTTCTGCCATAGACATGTACTCCTCAGGGCACGAACCAACTTATTCTCTCCTTCACCTGTACAGTGGTCAAGCTCGAGCTCCTCAAATTCCTTCATTACTTCATCCACCATCAGAACAACATAGCCATGTGGAATCGGACGGCAGTGAAAAGTTTCGTTGGGTTGAGGAGGTGCAACAGAGCCGACAGCTGCCTTGAAAGTGAGATTCTGACATTTCGTCATAAGCTCGCAATGTTGAGCCTCCGTGATAGTATCCACGGGGTAGCTAGGAGACGTGAAGTCAGGCTGAACGGGCTCCGTGGAAGCAACGCTGCTTCTCCGTTGAGATGGCGGGGTAGCCTCTGGGGTAGCTTCGTGCCACTGAGATGGTTGGCCGGTAGCTCGCTGGCTCTCAGCTTCCTCTAGCTTTTGTAGTCTTGCATTGAGCTTCTAAATTTTGCTTAGCTCCGCTTTCCTCTTTCTCTCTCGGCTTCTGTAACCGTCTGCGTCGGGAAACCCAACCTTCCACGGAACGGAGCCTGGTGTGCCTCATGTTCGTCCAGGGTGCTCAGGATTCCCTAGGGCCTCAGTCAGCTCGTCCTTCTCTCTGTCAGGAATGAACGTCCTTTCTTGCACTACGGTGATATACTTCGGAAGCTTGTTCATGGGTATTGCAAGTTGCTCGTCCGTCCAACGACACTTCCCTATTTCAGGGTCCAAAGTTCCCCCAACCCCGAAGAACCAAGTCCTTGAACGGTCTGGCCAGTTATATGTCTATGGTACGATTTTTTTAGCAATCAGGTCATTCTCAGCTTTGTCCCACAATGGCCGGGCTTTGAGGTAGCCACCTGACCCCGTGTGATGGTGATACTGCTTCTTTGCAGCATTGACCTTGTTTGTCCGTGACATTTTCTTACTCTTGTCTGATGTCTTGTAGTCCACAAATGCGGGCCAGTAATCTCTTATCTTCTCAAATCGGTCGGTGAATTCTCGAGTCTTCCCTTTGTCAACAAACTTTGATTTCAACTCATTCTTCCACCTCCTAAATAGATCTGCCATCTTCTTAAGAGCACACGCCTTGACCAGTGGCTCTATAACTGGCTTATTCGGATCCTCCTCTGGCGGTAGGGTGAAATTTGCCTTCAGCGCGGTCCAAAGATCATCTTTCTGTCTATCGGTGACATAATCACCTTCAGGGGTGCCGTCCTTAGGCTTATTCCATTGCTTGATGCTGATCGGGTTGTTGTCCCTAACAATAGATCCGCACTGAGCATAAAATGCATTCTTGGTCCGCTTGGGTTCAATCGGATGGCCATCATTCGCGAGTGCTATGATCGTGAACTTTTCATCCTTGCGCAACCTCTTCTTCGGGCCTCGTCTCGTTACCGAAGTTTGGCTCGATCCGTAGGGCTATAAAAGAAGAAAGAAGAGTTAATTAATATATGTACATACCAAAATAATTAATGCATCAATTAGCTAGTCACCGGAGCCAAGACTTAATCAATATATATACCTCACCGGACTTTGCAACAGCTCCCTCCTCTGATCGGTCACCGGAGCCGTCATCATGGTCTCCTTCTTCCTCTGGCATTCGGTCACCGGAGCCATCATGATCATGTCCTTCCTCCTCCATTGTTCGATCATCGGAGCCGTCATAATCCCCTTCCAGACCATCAGTGTCATTGAGAAACGACAAGATATCACATCCACCGTGCATTATGTCTCCCAACAACTGTTCTTGTTCTTCGTCTCTTGGATCCATTGTTTCTGCAAATATTAAAACATGGCAATTAATATACAGACATGAATGTCCGACGTCCGGACCGCCTCTCTCATGAATGTCCGACGGCGTCCCGGATAGGATAATTAATTAGCTTTTTGGTACGAAGTTCAACAAGAGCCTTCCAAATATCGCTAGTTGGTCGGGTAGGGACGGGGTAGATTGACAACGACGCTCTTTCTTCTAGGGTTTGGGTGGCCTCGATAGTTGGTCGGGTGAGCGGATCGCCTCTCTCTCTCATGCATATGTCCGACGTCCCCTCTCATGTCGAAGTTATCGGGGAGGGGGTAGATCGACAACGACGCTCTTTATTCTAGGGTTTGGATGGCCTCGATAGTTGGTCGAGCGAGCGGACCGCCTCTCTCACTCATGCATGCATGACGTCCCCGCTCATGTCGAAGTTATCGGGGAGGAGGTAGATTGACAACGACGCTCTTTCTTCTAGGGTTTGGGCGGCCTCAATAGTTGGTCGGGTGAGCGGACCACCTCTCTCTCGTGCATGTCCCAACTCATGTCGAAGTAATCAGGGAGGGGTAAATTTTAACTTAGAGTTACATCCATCCATTCATCCATCCATACATACACATACATATATACATGGACCAAAAAATTCTATGAACAAAAAAATATTCTATGAACAAAAAAACATCATATGAACATGACTAAAAAATTCATCATATCCAAAATAAGTATAGCATTATGGTGTGACAATGATCACATCTATTTTTTTGACCAAAAAATGCTATGAACATTAACATAAACATAAAAAAGGCCGGTCGGCGCGGTGGCTCACAACGGGGCTCGGGCGACGACAGGACAGGGGCGCGGCCGGCGACGACGGGGCCGGGCCGGGGCAGGGGCGCGGTTGGGTTGATCGGGGGCGGGGTAGGGGCGCACGGGCGACGGTGACAACGGCGACGGTGATGGCGGGGGCAGGGCAGGGGCGCATGACGACGGTGACGACGGCAACGGCGACGGCGACGGCACTGACGAACGTCGTCGGGGAAGAAGGGCGTCGGGGCAGGTCGTGGCGAGGGCAGGGTGACGATGACGGTAGTAACGAACGGCGCGGCGACGACGACGACGACGGTGACGGCAGGGCACGGCGTCGGGGAAGAAGGGCGACGGCGACGGTAGTGACGAACGACGTGGGGGCAGGGCAGGGCGAGGGCGGCGGCGGCGACGGCGACGAGAAGGCAGGGCGCGACGATGGGAGAAATTGGGGAAAAATCCTAAGTACTGGCTTATATACAAGAAGCATTGGTCCCGGTTGGTGGCACCAACCGGGACCAGTGCCAACCTTTGGGCTGCCGAAAAGAGACCTTTGGTCCCAGTTGGTGGCACCAACCGGGTCTAAAGGTGGGCATTGGTCCCAGTTGGTGCCACCAACCGGGACCTATGGTTGGTATTGGTCCCGGTTGTAGCCACCGACCGAGACTAAATGGTTGGTCCTGGCTGTGGTGGGAGTTTAGTCCCACCTCGCCAAGCGAGGGATGCTCGCACCAGATTATAAGCCCACCCCTCCTTGCCTTATTGAGTTCCTCTCAAATTGAAAATAGATGCCCTTTTGTGGGAAAATTTGACCTGAAATCAAACTGAATTTCAGTCTGATTTCCGGTCGAATTTTACTTACATAAGCGCATCTATGTTCATTTTTGTTAGTTTTTTATGTTATTTTAAGGGATTTCATTTTTTTGAACTTATTTCAACTCCATAGTTTTTGTGTGTTCAAAATGCACCATTCAAAGCCACATCATCAATTTTCAACCCTTTCTGACTTCATTTGGTATTTTTCATGCACTTACTGATTTTTTGAGCTAAATAACCCTGAAATTGAAAAACACTTCAAATGAACTCTAAAAAGGTTGAAAGTTGGCATAGTATCATCATTTCATCCGCATAGCATGTCATAAAAAGTTGAGAGGGTTACGGCAAAAACTGGATGCACTTCATGTACAAAATGGACAATCTCTTTGGAAGTATCACGGTTTCGGACGAAAACTCATCTGTTACAAAGGGATTTCATTTTTTGAAATTATTTGAACTCCATACTTTTTGTGTGTTCAGAATGCACCATTCAAAGTCACATCATCAATTTTCAACCCTTTCTAACTTCATTTGGTATTTTTCATGCACATACTGATTTTTTGAGCTAAATGGCCCTGAAATTGAAAAGAACTTCAAATGAACTCTGAAAAGGTTAAAAGTTGGCATGGTATCATCATTTCACTCACATAGCATGTCATAAAAAGTTGAGAGGGTTACGGCAAAAACTGGATGCACTTCGTGTACAAAACAGACAATCTCTTTCGAAGTATCACGGTTACGGACGAAAACTCATCTGTTACAAAGGGATTTCATTTTTTGAACTTATTTGAACTCCATACTTTTTGTGTGTTCAAAATGCACCATTCAAAGCCACATCATCAATTTTCAACCCTTTCTGACTTCATTTGGTATTTTTCATGCACATACTGATTTTTTTGAGCTAAATGACCCTGAAATTGAAAAGCACTTCAAATGAACTCTGAAAAGGTTAAAAGTTGGCGTGGTATCATCATTTCACACACATAGCATGTCATAAACAGTTGAGAGGGTTGTGGCAAAAACTGGATGCACTTCGTGTACAAAACGGAAAATCTCTTTCGAAGTATTAGGGTTTCGGACGAAAACTCATGTGTTACAAAGGGCATTTCATTTCTTCACATGTCACTACAATGATATATTTGTGGAGAGAAATTATTCACTTTTTCTTTGCTTGTGTCCTTTGTTTATTGCACCGTAACCATGGATAATCTTCATCGTTTAACAGGGTGAAACTTTCCATAATCTTCAGACATGTCTGTCTTGCCCTCCAATCCCATGATATCTCTTTTTCCTGAAAGAACTATGTGGCGCTTTGGCTCATCATATGATATATTCGCTTCCTTATCTTTTATTTTTCTCGGTATGGTAGACATGTCCTTCACATAGAAAATCTGCGCCACATCATTGGCTAGGACGAATGGTTCGTCTGTGTACCCAAGATTGTTCAGATAAGCTGTTGTCATTCCATACCGTGGGTCTTCCTGTACCCTGCCTCTTGACAGATTGACCCATTTGCACTGAAACAAAGGGACCTTGAAATCATGTCCATAGTCAATTTCCCATATGTCCACTAGGTAACCAGTCAGTCTCCCCTCATACCGTCATTGAGGGAGACCAATCTTCTTAAGGTCAGGAATAAAGTCAACACAAAACCCAATGACATCCTTTGTTTGATGGCCCATGGAGATGCTTGCTTCTGGCCTAGCATGGTTATGAACATATTTCTTTAAGACTCCCACGGACCTCTCAAAGGGGAACATATTGTGTAGAAATACAGGGCCCAGAACGACAATCTCGTCGACTAGATGAACTAGGACATGCGTCATGATATTGAAGAAGCACGGTGGGAACACCATCTCGAAACTAACAAGACATTACACCAAATCACTCCTTAACCTTGGCAGTATTTCTGGATCGATCACCTTCTGAGAGATTGCATTGAGGAATGCACATAGCTTCACAATGGCTAATCGAACGTTTTCCGGTAGAAGCACCCTCAATGCAACCGGCAGCAGTTGCGTCATAATCACGTGGCAGTCATGAGACTTTAGGTTTTGGAACTTTTTCTCTGCCATATTTATTATTCCCTTTATATTCGATGAGAAGCCAGACGGGACCTTCATACTGAGCAGGCATTCAAAGAAGATTTCCTTCTCTTCTTTGGTAAGAGCGTAGCTAGCAGGAACTTCATACTGCTTTGGATGCATGCCGTCTTTTTCATGCACAGGTTGTTGTTCCTCCCGTGCCTTTGGTGTATCTTTTCTCATCCCATACACTCCCAAGAAGCCTAGCAGGTTCACACAAAGATTCTTCGTCACGTGCATCACGTCGATTGCAGAGCGGACCTCTAGGTCTTTCCAATAGGGTAGGTCCCAAAATATAGATTTCTTCTTCCACATGGGTGCGCGTTTGTCAACGTCATTCGGAACAGATAGTCCGCCAGGACCCTTTCCAAATGTTACTTGTAAATCATTGACCATATCAAGTATGTGATCACCAGTACGGAGGGCGGGCTTCTTCTGGTGATCTGCCTCACCTTTAAATGCTTTCCTTTCTTTTGACATTGATGGTTGGTCAGAAGAAATCGATGATGCCCCAGGTACACATTCTTCCTGCATTTGTCCAAATATATACTGTCGGTGTCATCTAAACAGTGTGTGCATACGTGGTATCCCTTGTTTGTCTGTCCTAAAAGGTTACTGAGAGCAGGCCAATCGTTGATGGTTACAAACATCAACGCATGTAGGTCAAATTCCTCCTGTTCGTTCTCATCCCACACACTTACACCTCTTCCATTCCATAGCTGTAAAAGTTCATCAACTAATGGCCTTAGGTACACATCAATGTCATTGCCGGGTTGCTTAGGGCCTTGGATGAGCACTGGCATCATAATGAACTTCCGCTTCATGCACAACCAAGGAGGAAGGTTGTACATACATAGAGTCACAGGCCATGTGCTATGCTGGCTGCTCTGCTCCCCAAAAGGATTAACGCCATCTGCACTTAAACCAAACCATACGTTCCTCAGGTCACCTGTAAAGTCGCACCACTTTCTCTCGATCTTTCTCCACTGCGACCCGTCAGCGGGTGCTCTCAACTTCCCGTATTTCTTACGGTCTTTTTTGTGCCATTGCATCAACTCGGCATGCTTTTTGTTTCTGAACAGACGTTTCAGTCGTGGTATTATAGGAGCATACCACATCACCTTGGCAGGAACCCTCTTCCCGGTGCGCTGGCCCTCAACATCACCAGGGTCATCTCTTCTGATCTTATACCGCAATGCACCGCATACCGGGCATGCGTTTCGTTCCTCGTACTCACCGTGGTAGAGGATGCAATCATTAGGGCATGCATGTATCTTCTGCACCTCCAATCCTAGAGGGCATACAACCTTCTTTGCTGCGTACGTACCGTCGGGCAATTCGTTATCCTTTGGAAGCTTCTTCTTCATTATTTTCAGTAGCGAACTAAATCCCTTGTCAGATACACCATTGTGTGCCTTCCATTGCAGCAATTCCAGTGTGGTACCGAGATTTTTGTTGTCATCTTCTCAATTTGGGTACAACCCTTTTTTGTGATCCTCTAACATGCGAACGAACTTCAACTTCTCCCTTTCACTTTCGCATTCTCTCTATGCATCAACAATGACCCGGTGAAGATCATCATCGGGCACATCGTCTGGTTCCTCTTGATCTTCAGCTTCCCCCATTGCAGCATCACCGTATTCAGGGGGAGGGTAGTTGTCGTCATCCTCTTATTCTTCGTTGTCTTCCATCATAACCCCTCTTTCTCCGTGCTTGGTCCAAACATTATAGTGTGGCATAAAACCCTTCTAAAGCAGGTGGAAGTGAAGGGTTTTAGAGTTGGATAAAGACTTCATATTCTCACAAACAATACATGGACAAGGCATAAAACCATTCTACTTGTTTGCCTCAACCGCTTCGAGAAAATTATGCAGGCCCTTAATATACTCGGAGGTGCGTCGGTCACCGTACATCCATTGCCGGTTCATCTGCGTGCGTTATATAATAAAGTGTATTAAAAACCATTACAACATATCATGAATAGAGAAGTGAACAATAATAAAAGTAAGAAAATCATACGAGTAAGTATATTTTATTTTAGCAAGAAGATAAGATCAAGAGGCTCACCACGCGTGGGCGATTGACGAAGGTTTCAGGACGGGGACGGGACAGGATGGACTGCCAAACCTAGACAAATCTTGACAAAAATGGAGTTTGGACAAGGAGCTTCGAGAGGAGAAAGCATAAGTTTGGCTTAGGCATTTCATCAAACACCTCATGTGCATAGGAGGTGAGCTAGAGCACCACAAAGCTCTCCCCTCGCCGTCCAAAAAACAGAGCAGTGTGGAGTGCTCTGCTTGCTGGCGAGGGGGTATATATAGGTTGGTCCCGGTTCGTGGCTGGAACCGGGACTAAAGGACCCCCTTTAGCCCCGGATCCAGCCACGAACCTGGACCAATGGTTGTGGGCCAGGAGCAAGGCACATTGGTCCCGGTTCGTGTCTGGAACTGGGACCAAAGGTTCGAGATGAACCGGGACCAATGCCTCACGTGGCCCGCCCGGCCCCCTGGCCTCACGAACCAGGACCGTTGCCCTCATTGGCCCCGGTTCGTGACTGAACCGGGACTAATGGGCTTGCCCGGCCCGAACCAATGCCATGTTTTCTACTAGTGTAACATGGAGTAAGCAAAAATAGAATTTGTAGTACAAGACAGTAACACTCACGTGAAGTTATAAGGAAAAAGTATTTATGGTCTAGTATTTAGTTCCTTCAAAAACATTAGCAACTTCTTCTCTTTGTCTTGTCTGTAGCTATTTAAAATTTTTTCATTAATGATATTTGGTCAATATACCCAATGCCATAGTATCCATCGCTTTTCAATTCAAACATCTTCATTTTGCATAATACCACATAAAAGTATATAGTGAGGATAATTATAGGCAATGAACGAGCTGAGCTAGAGACTTAAATTACAGAAAGAAATCACTTACAGACAATAGCAACTAACGTGAGATTTGTCGAGTGCGTCTTGATTGAATAACTGATTTTTTTGGAAATTCAATCCACACATCGTTTTCATGGAAGTAATGCTCTGGCTTGACTTTCACCATGAGGCTCTCTCCCCCAAACTTTACTTCTCTCAGGTACCAGTCATGCAATTTGCGCATTTGCATTGATAGAAGCTTCTCCTTGTCAGGACTAACCAGAGGTTTCTCAGGGACATATTTCCATGTACTAGTAGAAAACAGGGTTTTGATCTGGGCCAGATCAGAGCATTAGTCCCGGTTCTGTTATGAACCGGGACAAATGGGTGCATCAGTCCCGGTTCGAGCGGCCAGGGCGTCGATCGGGCCTTGGCAGGAATCAGTCCCAGATCGTCTGACCCCTTTAGTCCCGGTTCCAGACACGAACCGGGACTAAAGGGCATCGCTCCTATACCAACCCCTTTAGTCCCGGTGTTAGCCACCAACCGGGACTAAAGAGGCCCCTTTAGTCCCTGTGCTAGTCACCAACCGGGACTTATACAATGCCTATATATATATGCTTGCCCCTACCCGCTCACTCCTCTGTTTTTTTGCCGGCCGGCGTGTGGGAGGTGTGCTGCTCTCTGTTCTCACCTCCTATGCACATGAGGTGTTCGATGAAATGCCGTAGCTACACTTAAGCTTTCTCCTCTCCAATCTCGAACTCCAAGCTACATTTTCCCCGAGATTTGTTTAGGTTTGGCAGTACACCAACTACACAAGTGTTCTAAAACATTAACGACTTCATCGTTTTATGTCTCACTACTAGTTTAGCTCATTTCAAATGCTCTAGAAGTAGAGTGTGGTTTGTAGGTTTTAGTGGAGGAGTGTATTGTGGAGTTCTTTTGATTTAGACACACAATTAGATCTAAAATTAACTTCTTTGAGTCTGCACATGTGTAGGGTGCCGTTCCCGGCCTCGTCCTCACCGCCGTCGATCGCCCGCGCCAATCTCGTCGCCGGCAGTACCGTGGTGAGCCTCTTGTTCTTATATTCTTTTTTAAAGATTTTTTTACTTGTATGATTTAGATAGATATTTGTATAATTTTCTTACTTGTATGTTATTCCATGAGAACTATGTATGAACTTTATGTATTTAGTTTTTCAGTAATAACATTTGATCACTACTGTACTTTGGTTTTAATGTGATGATGAACTTGTATTAATTTGATCACTTCTCTATTCATGATGTTTTGTAATGGTTTTTGATACATTTAATTATATAATGCATGCAGATGAACCCGCAATGGATGTACGGTGACCGCCGCAACTCCGAGTACATTGAGGGCCTGCATAAATTTCTCGAAGTGGCTGAGGCAAACAAGCAAAATGGTTTTATGTATTGTCCATGTACTGTCTGTGAGAATACGAAGGATAACTCCAACTCTAAAACCCTTCACTTTCACCTGCTTGAGAAGGGTTTCATGTCACACTATAATGTTTGAACCAAGCACGGAGAAATAGGGGTTATGATGGAAGACAACAGAGAAGAAGAGGATGATGACAACTATCGTCCTATGTACCTTGAATACGGTGATACTGCAACGGGGGAGGCTGAAGATCAAGAGGCACCAAATTTTCCCAATAATGATCTTTGTTAGGTCATTGTTGATGCACAGAGAGAATGCGAAAGTGAAAGGGAGAAGTTGAAGCTTGATCGCATGTTAGAGGATCACACAAAAGGGTTGTATCCAAACTGCGAAGATGGCAACACAAAGCTCGGTACCACACTGGAATTGCTGCAATGGAAGGCAAAGAATGGTTTATCTGACAAGGGATTTGAAAACTTACTGAAAATAATGAAGAATAAGCTTCGAAAGGATAACGAATTGCATGACACTACGTACGGAGAAAACAAGGTTCTCTGCCCTCTAGGATTAGAGGTGCATATGTGATGACCCACAAGTATAGGAGATCTATCGTAGTCCTTTCGACAAGTAAGAGTGTCGAACCCAATGAGGAGCAGAAGGAAATGACAAGCAGTTTTCAGTAAGGTATTCTCTGCAAGCACTGAAATTATCGGTAACAGATAGTTTGGTGATAAGGTAATTTGTAACGGGTAACAAGTAACAAGTGTAGCAAAGGTGCAGCTAGGTAGCCCAATCCCTGTTGTAGCAAAGGACAGGCCTGGACAAACTCTTATATAAAGTGAAGCGCTCCCGAGGACACATGTGAATTTCTATCAAGCTAGTTTTCATCATGCTCATTTGATCCGCGTTCGTTACTTTGATAATTTGATATGTGGGTGGACTGTGCTTGGGTGCTGCCCTTACTTGGAGAAACTTCCCACTTATGATTAACCTCTCTCGCAAGCATCCGCAACTACAAAATAAGAATGAAGATAAATCTAACCATAAAGTGAAACATATGGATCCAAATCAACCCCTTACAAAGCAACACATAAACTAGGGTTTAAGCTTCTGTCACTCTAGCATCCCATCAGCTACTTATTACTTCCCAATGCCTTCCCCTATGCCCAAATGATGGTGAAGTGTTATGTAGTCGACGTTCACATAACACCACTAGAGGAGAGACAACATACATCTCATCAAAATTTCGAACGAATACCAAATTCACATGATTACTTATAACAAGACTTATCCCATGTCATCAGGAACAAATGTAACTACTCACAAAACATGTTCATGTTCATAATCAGAGGAGTATTAATTATCATAAATGATCTGAACATATGATCTTCCACCAAGTAAACCAACCAGCATCAACTACAAGGAGTAATCAACACTACTAGCAACCTACAGGTACCAATCTGAGGTTTGAGACAAAGATCAGATACGAGAGATGAACTAGGGTTTGGAGAGGAGATGGTGCTGGTGAAGATGTTGATGGATATTGATGCCCTCTCGATGAGAGGATAGTTGGTGTTGATGATGGCTTCAATTTCCCCCTATGGGAGGGAAGTTTTCCCGACAGAACAGCTCTGCCGGAGCTCTAGATTGGTTCTGCCCAAGTTCCGCCTCGAGACGGCGGCGCTTCGTCCCAAAAGCTCTCTCTAGATTTTTTGCCAGGTCAAAATCCTTCATATAGGAGAAGATGGGCACCGGAGGCCTGCTAGGGGGCCCACAAGCCACCAAGGCGTGGCCATGGGGCAGGCCGCGTCTGATAGGCTTGTGACCTCCTCGTGGATCCCCTATGATATTTGTTTCGCCTAGTAATTTTTATATATTCCAAAATAATTCTTCATAACTTTTCAGGACTTTTGGAGTTGTGTGGAATAGGTCTCTCATATTTGCTCCTTTTCCAGTCCAGAATTCTAGCTGCCGTCATTCTCCCTCTTCATGTAAACCTTGTAAAATAAGAGAGAAACGACATAAGTATTGTACCATATCGTGTAATAACATCCCATAATGCAATAAATATCAATATAAAAGCATGATGCAAAATGTACGTATCAATAAGATACATGCATGCCCTAATGATTGTGCCCTCTACCGCGGTGAGTACGAGGAATTGAACGCATGCCCGGTATACAATGCATTGCGGTATAAGATCACACGAGATGACCTTGGTGATGTTGAGGGAGAGCGCCCTAGGAAGAGGGTTCATGCCAAGGTGATGTGGTATGCTCCTATAATACCATGGTTGATATGTCTATTCAAAAACAAAGAGCATGACAAGTTCTTGCAATGGCACAGAAAAGACCGTAATAAAGACGGAAGTTGAGAGCACCCGCTGACGGGTCGCAGTGGAGAAAAATCGAGATAAACTAGGAGGACTTTGTAGGTGACACAAGGAATGTATGGTTTGGTTTAAGTGCAGATGGAATTAATCATTTTGGGGAGCAGAGAAGCAATCATAGCACATGGCCCGTGACTCTATGTATCTATAACCTTCCTCCTTGGTTGTGCATGTATGAAGAGGAAGTTCATTATGATGCCAGTGCTCATGCAAGGCCCTAAGCAACCGGGCAACAACATTGATGTGTACTTAAGGCCATTAGTTGAAGAAGTTTTACAACTATGGAATGGAAAATGTGTACGTGTGTGGGATAATCATGAACAAGAGGAATTTGACCTACGAGTGTTGTTGTTTGTAACCATCAATGATTGGCCTGCTATTAGTAATATTTCAGGATAGTCAAACAAGGGATACAACGCATGCACGCATTGTTTAGATTATGCCCAAAGTATATATTTGGACAAATGCAAGAAGAATGTGTACATGGGACATCATCGATTTCTTTCGACCAAGCATGCCTTAAGAAAGAAAGGCAAGCATTTCAAAGGTGAGGCAGAGCAGCAGAAGAAGCCCGTCCCTGTACTGGTGATGACATACTTGATATGGTCAAGGATTTACAAGTAATCTTTGGAAAGGGCCCTGGCAAACAATCTGTTCCGACTGACACTGAGGGACACACACCCATGTGGAAGAAGACATCTATATTTCGGGACCTACCCTATTGGAAAGACCTAGAGGTGCGCTCTGCAATCGACGTGATGCACGTGATGAAGAATCTTTGCGTGAACATGCTAGGCTTTTTGGGCGTATATGGGAAGACAAAAGATACACCGGAGGCACGGGAGGACCAACAACATGTGTACGAAAATGATAGCATGAATCCAAAGCAGTATCAAGGTCCTGCCAAGGACGCTCTTACCAAAGTAGAGAAGGAAATCTTCTTTGAATGCCTGCTCAGTATGGAGGTTCCGTATGGCTTCTCGTCAAATATAAAGGGAATATTAAACATGGCAAAGAAAATATTCCAGAACCTAAAGTCTCATGACTACCACGTGATTATGACGCAACTACTTCCGGTTGCATTGAGGGGGCTTCTACCGCAAAACGTTTGATTAGCCATTGTGAAGCTATGTGCATTCCTCAATGCAATCCCTCATAAGGTAATCGATTCAGAAATCCTACCAATGTTACGAAATGATTTGGTGCAATGTCTTGTCAGCTTCGAGTTGGTGTTCCCACCATCCTTCTTCAATATCATGACTCATGTCCTAGTTCATCTAGTCGACGAGATTGCCATTCTGGGTCCTGTATTTCTACACAATATGTTACCCTTTGAGAGGTTCATGGGAATCTTGAACAAATATGTTCGTAATCGTGCTAGGCCACAAGGAAGCATCTCCACAGGCCATCAAACAGAGGAGGTCATTGGGTTTTGTATTGACTTTATTCCTGAACTTAAGCCGATTGGTGTCCCTAAATCGCAGTATGATGGGAGAATGAGTGGAAAAGGCATGCTAGGAGCAAAATCAATAATATGTAGGGACGTGCATTCTTGGGCGCAAGCATACTACATAGTTCTACAAAATTCTACCTAGGTGGCCCCGTATATGAATGAACACAAGAATATTCTACGCTGGACACACCTGGAGCAGTCTAACGACTAGATTACACGTGAACACATCGGGACTTTCGGCGGTTGGTTGCAAATGCATCTCATGCGTAACAATACTGTTGGAGATGACATGTACTTGTTGGCCAGGACACCATCTTCGACTGTATTGACTTACCAAGGGTACGAGATAACTGGTAATACGTTTTACACGATCGCCCAAGATAAAAAGAGCACCAACCAAAATAGTGGTGTCCGCTTTGATGCAACAATCACCAATAGGGCAAAGGACACATATTATGGTTACATAGAGGAGATACGGGAACTTGACTATGGACATGAATTTAAGGTCCCTTTGTTTCAGAGCAAATGGGTCAATCTATTAGGAGGCGGGGTACAGTTAGACCCGCAGTACGAAATGACAACAGTGAATCTCAATAAGCTTGCGTGCATAGACGAACCATTCGTCCTAGCCAATGATGTGGTGCAAGTTTTCTATGTGAAGGACATGTCTATCAAACCGAAAAAAAGAAAAGGAAGGGAATACATCAAATGATGAGCCAAAGCGACACATAGTCCTTTTAGGGAAAAGAAACATTGTGGGAGTGGAGGGCAAGACACACATGTCTGAATATTATGAAAAGTTTCATGAAATTCCTCGCTTCAAAGTGAAGGCTGACCCAAGCATCTTGTTAAACGATGAAGATTATCCATGGTTACGGCGCAATAAGCAAGGGACACACACGAAGAAAAAGTGAATACTTTCTCTCCACAACTATTCTGATGATGGCTTTCATCTAGAATATCACTGCAGTTACATGTGAATAAATGAAATCCTTTTGTAATAGACGAGTTTTCGTCTGAAACTGCGATACTTCGAAAGAGATTGTCCAGTTTGTACACAAAGTGCATCCAGTTTTTCCTGTAACCCTCTCAACTTTTTAGCACATGCTATGTGGGTGAAATTATGATACCATGCCAACTTTCAACCATTTCAGAGTTCATCTATAGTGCTTTTCATTCAGGGTCATTTTAGCTCAAAATAAATCATAAAATCCATGGAAAATAGCAAATGAACTCAGAAAAGGGTTGGAAAGTGATGATGTGGCTTTGAATGGTGCATATCGAATGCAGAAAAGTCTTTAGTTAAAATATGTTAAAAAATAAAATCCCTTTGTAATAGACGAGTTTTCGTCCGAAACCGAGATACTCCAAAAGAGATTGTCCAATTTTGTACACAAAGTGCATCCAATTTTTCCCGTAACCCTCTCAACCTTTTAGCACATGCTATGTGGGTGAAATTATGATACCATGCCAACTTTCAACCATTTCAGAGTTCATTTGTAGTGCTTTTCAATTCAGGGTCATTTTAGTTCAAAATAAATCATGAAATGCATGGAAAATAGAAAATGAAGTCAGAAAAGGGTTGAAAACTGATGATGTGGCTTTGAATGGTGTATATCAAATGCAGAAAAAGTATTGAGTTAAAATATGTTAAAAAAATGAAATCCCTTTGTAATAGACGAGTTTTCGTCCGAAACCCTCATACTTTGAAAGAGATTGTCCAATTTGTACACGAAGTGCATCCAGTTTTACCCAAGCCTCTCAACTTTTTAGCATATGCTATGTGGGTGGAATTATGATACCATGTCAATTTTCAACCATTGCAGACTTCATTTGAAGTGCTTTTCAATTCAACGTCATTTTAGCTCAAAATAAATGATGAAATTCATGAAAAATAAAAAATGAAGCCAGAAAAGGGTTGAAAAGTGATGATGTGGCTTTGAATGGTGCATATCGAATGCAGAAAAGTCTTGAGTTAAAATATGTTAAAAAATGAAATACTTTTATAATAGACGAGTTTTCGTGTGATCAAAGTTATTTAACTTAATATTATATAAAATTGATGCAACTAAAATTATCAAAGTTATTTTTGTTAAAAACTCTAATAGCAAAAATAATATTTATAAAGTATTTTTTGTTAAAAAAGTTAATAGCAAAAAAATTCATAAAATATTTTTTGTTAAGAACTTTTAATATGCAACAAAATAATATAAAAATGCCCGCCTACTAGGCCACCATGGCATGCATACGACTAGTAACCCAATATACATGGGCCAGGACACAGGCCCACGAGGCAACTAGGCCATACAGGGCAGAGACAGTTAGGCACGCACCGATAGAGAGGAGCTCGAGACGGTAGCTGCAGCCGAGCTTATAAACCAGTACGAGCGCTCCTCGCTCGGCGAGGTGGGACTAAACTCCCACCGTGCCAGGAACGGGGCTTTAGTCCCGGTTGGTGGCTCCAACCGGGACTAAAGACCCCCCCCTTTAGTCCCGGTTCGTACCACCAACCGGGACTCAAGGTGAATTTTCACTAGCCGAAAGGGCGGGAAGCCTAGGGCTTTAGTCCCGGTTGGTGGTACGAACCGGGACTAAAGGGGGGGGGGTCTTTAGTCCCTGTTGGAGCCACCAACCAGGACCAAATGTTGGGGTATATAAGTGGACTAAAATTGATCTATAGTTTTCATTCTCCATCCCCCGACAGCGCCGAAGACCACCTCGACGCCGCCAGGCTGCCAGACCGCGTCGTTGCCTCCCTGAGCCCGCTCCTCGCCGCGCCGCCCCCGTCTCCACCCCCGACGCCGTCCCCATTGCCGCCCCCATGTCGTCGCCGCCCTGAGCCCACTCCCGTCCTCCTACTAGGTGAGCCGCCGGCCACACCGTCGGTCCCCTCCTAGGTGAATCTAGGGAACATAGTATAATAATTTAAGCACTGGAAATCGAATTTTCATGGCAATGAGAAAGCATTATCCTTATTTTAGATAAAATAAAGAAATAGTTATCCTAAGAAGAAGAAGTAGTAGAAGTGCTATTGTGATATGTTTTTAGATAGGATTATCATAGGAATAGGAAATTTGTAGGAAATGAGATGACATGCATCTCACATCCTATGAGTAGGATTAGAAAAGGATGTGTCATTTTGGTTCACATTATAGGAATTTTTCCATTGAGTCTAGCTAGGCTTTTTTTTGTTTTCCTTTGAAATGTGGAGGATAGGAAACAATCGTATGTAGGGATAGGAATGTATATAAAATATGGTATTGTTGTTATTGTTGTTAAATAAAATGATATTTTCTATATAGCCACAATTTTTTCTCATCGACGATGTTAATCCCGCATCCTAGTCGTCGACTCGGTGCCGACAACGAGTTTGAGAGGTGCCAGGTCCGGGACTGGGCTCCGCTGGGCTGGCACTGGGAGGTGCTACCTTCCGAGGAGTGCACCTTGGTAAGAAATCCGAGTCTCATCATCGACCCGGAGCTTCTTTGGTGGTGGTCGTGTGGGCCACTATTGATCCAGAGGGAGCCGGGCCCCGCGGAGGTGGTACATCGTCGTGTCAGGGAGGAGGACGAGCACGTCCGTCGCTACATGGCCGCGCGCGTTGGGCACCAGGTTCTCCAATACCTGCCAAGTTATTCCGGGATCTCACCGAGCTATGATCCAGCGATGGTTCCTTCTCTTTTGGTGTCCACCACCTGCGCCGTGAGACGTCAACTCAATCTGTATTAATTAATGATATTATATGATAACATTCGAGTTGTATTAGCGATAATATTCGATGCTTCGTTAACTGGATTATTCGTGTTGCGTTTCTTAGGTTGCAATAAGGCATGTCATGTCATGAGTTTTGAAAAGATTCACATTATATATCATAACTTACATCTATGAACTATGCCCTTAGTTTGTCTGTCACAAGCAGCTAGCATAGCGAACCTCAAACTGTCCCCCCTTTGTTTCATCTGTCTGAAAATGCAGCACTTAGGAAAAACATTCTCGGATGTAATCCCCCTTCACCTATATCCTATAGTGCCGCGTTAGAACGCCTCTAACTCTCTCGGGAATTCAAGATATCCCCGATAACTTCGACATGATGGGGGGGGGGGGTTCTGTAAGTATCCTTGATGACCATGAGAGAGATGGTCCGCAAAGTATCCTCCCTCGAAAGATAGGAGAACTCATCGGACATGAGGAGGAAGGAGTCCTTGACGATCGTCTGAAACTGATTGTTATAAAACTTGTGAACTTTGCATGATGTTTGCCACTAATCCATTGCGCATATGCATATGATTCCTTGTTGTGATTAAGTCTATGTTCTCCACTAATCCATCTCTCATGGTTGTATATTGCCATGTTGTGATATTATATGATAATATTATATAAAGAGTCCCCGACGACCGTCGTTGATATCATATGGATTAGTGAAATTATATGATGATTTTGCTTAAAACTTTCTCCCTCGATTTTTAATCTTAGAATCATGAACACAGAAAATGTCTATTGGAAATATGCCCTAGAGGCAATAATAAATTGGTTATTATCATATTTCCTTGTTCATAATAATCGTTTATTATCCATGCTATAATTGTGTTGATCGGAAACTCAGACACATGTGTGGATACATAGACAACACCTTGTCCCTAGTATGCCTCTAATAGACTAGCTCGTTGATCAAAGATGGCTATGATTTCCTAGTCATGGACATGAGATGTCATTTGGTAACGGGATCACATCATTAGGAGAATGATGTGATGGACAAGACCCAAACTACAAACGTAGCATATGATCGTGTCAGTTTATTGCTACTATTTTCTGCATGTCAAGTATATGTTCCTATGACCTGTAGAGCACCGGAGAGGCACCTATGATGAAGATGAATCCCTCCGTGATTGTGTTAGATTGGATCTCGAGGTTCTAGAACTTGCGGCGGCTAGAATTGTGTTTTGTCGACTCTGTTGGAAATATGCCCTAGAGGCAATAATAATTTTGTTATTATAATATTTCCTTGTTCATGATAATCATTTATTATCCATGCTAGAATTGTATTGATCGGAAACTCAGATACATGTGTGGATACATAGACAACACCATGTCCCTAGTATGCCTCTAATAGACTAGCTCGTTGATCAAAGATCGTCCAGGTTTCCTAGCCATGTACATGAGATGTCATTTGATAACAGGATCACATCATTCGGAGAATGATGTGATGGACATGACCCAAAGTATAAATGTAGCATATGATCGTGTCAGTTTATTGCTACAGTTTTCTGCATGTGAAGTATCTGTTCCTATGACCATGAGATCTTGCAACTCGCTGACACTTGAGGAGTACCTTGTGTGTATCAAATGTCGCAACATAACTGGGTGACTATAAAGGTGCTCTACAGGTATCTCTGAGGGTGTTTGTTGGGTTGGCATGGATCAAGAATGGGATTTGTTACTCCGTGTGACGAAGAGGTATGTCAGGGCCCACTCGGTAATACAACATCACAACAAGCCTTGCAAGCAATGTGACTAATTTTTAGTCACGGGATCTTGTATTATGGAACGAGTAAAGAGACTTGCCAGTAACGAGGTTAAACTAGGTATGGAGATACCGACGATCAAATCTCGGGCAAGTAACATACCGAAGAACAAACGAAACATCATACGGGATTAACTGAATCCTTGACATAGAGGTTCGACCGATAAAGATCTTCATAGAATATGTAGGAACCAATATGGGCATCCAGGTCCGCTATTGGTTATTAACCGTAGAGGTGTCTCGGTCATGTCTACATAGTTCTCGAACCCGCAGGGTCTGCACACTTAAGGTTCGGTGACGTTTTGGTAGTATAGAGTTATGTATGGTGGTGACCGAAGGTTGTTCGGAGTCCTTGATGAGATCCTGGACGTCACGAGGAGCTCCGTAATGGTCCGGAGGTAAAGATTGATATATAGGAAGTCCTGTTTTGGTCACCGGAAAAGTTTCGGGCTCATCGGTAGTGTACCGGGAGTGCCGGTAGTGTACCGGGGGACCATCGGGAGGGGTGTCATGCCCCGAGGGTCCTCATGGGCTGTGGGAGGAGACAAACCAGCCCCTGGTGGGCTCGCTGAAGCCTCCACTAAAGCCCATGAGGTTTGAGAAGGAAAAAATCCAAAGGTGGAGAGGTGGAAAGAGTTTCCAAGTGGAAAGGAGGAATCCTACTCCTAATAGGATTGGAGTAGGACTCCTCCACCTCCAATTTCGGACAGATATTGAGGGTTTGAGGCTGCCTCCTCCCCTCCCTCCCTCCTATGTATACTAGAGGATTTAGAGGGAAGAGCTAACCCTAATTGCCACCTGCTGCCCTCTTCTTCCTCTAGATTGTTTTCTCCCCTAGATCGGTTTTCAGTGGTGCTTAGGCGAAGCCCTGTTGGAATTCCTCCACCACCATCGCCGCAACGCCGTCGCGCTGACGGAGAACTCATATACCTCTCTGCTCCCTCTTGCTGGATCAAGAAGGCGGAGATCGTCATCAAGCTATACGTGTGCTGAACGCGGAGGTGTCGTTCGTTCGGCGCTAGATCGGACGGATTGTGATGAGATTGCGAGACAGATTGTGATGAGTTCGCGGGACGGATCGTGACTGGATCGCGGGACGAATCATGATGAGATCGTGGGACGCTCAGCGATTTGGATTGCGAAGACGTTCGACTACACCAACCGCGTTTCTTAACGATTCCCGCTTAGCAATCTACAAGGGTATGTAGATCCACTCTCCCTCTCGTAGATGCTCATCACCATGGATAGATCTTGCGTGTGCGTAGGATGTTTTTCCCATGCAACGTTCCCCAACAGTTGCATCATGAAGCGGCCCGGACCAACCTTACTCGTACGTTTACGAGAGACCGGTTCCATCGAATGACGTGTAACCTCGTTGCACAAAGATGGCTGGCGGGTGTCTGTTTCTCCTACTTTAGTTGGATTGGATTCGACAAAAGCGGTCCTTGAAAAGGTTGAAAAGCAACTTATGTACCACCGTTGTGGTTTTTGCGTAGGTGAGAACTGTTCTTGCTAGATACCCGTAGCAGCCACGTAAAACATGCAACAACAATTAGAGGACGTCTAACTTGTTTTTGCAGGGTATGTTGTGATGTGATATGGCCAATTACATGATGTGATATATGTGATGTATGAGATGATCATGTTTTGTATAGAATATCACGACTTGCATGTCGATGAGTACGGCAGCCGGCAGGAGCCATAGGGTTGTCTTTAATAATTGTATGACCTGCGTGTCAATCATTAAGCGCTATGTAATGCTTTACTTTATCGCTCAATGGTAGCAATAGTAGTAGAAGCATGGTGGGCGTGACAACCCCGATGGCGACACGTTGATGGAGATCATGGTGTCATGCCGGTGACGATGGAGATCATGCCAGTGCTTTCAAGATGGAGATCAAAAGCACAAGTTCATGGCCATATCATGTCACTTATGATTTGCATGTGATGTTAATCCTTTTATGCACCTTGTTTTGCTTAGGACGATGGTAGCATTATAAGGTGATCCCTTACTTAAATTTCAAGATGAATTGTGTTATCCCCGAGTGTGCACCGTTGCGAAAGTTCGTCGTGTCGAGACACCATGTGATGATCGGGTGTGATAGACTCTACGTTCACATACAACGGGTGCAAGCCAGTGTTGCACATACAGAACACTCGGGTTAAACTTGACGAGCCTAGCATGTACAGACATGGCCTCGGAACACAAGAGACCGAAAGGTCAAACATGAGTCATATAGCAGATATGATTAACATGATGATGTTCACCATTGAAACCACGTCAACTCACGTGATGATCGGACTTGAGTTGGTGAATTTGGATCATGTATCACTCGAATGACCGGAGGGATGTCAATTTGAGTGGGAGTTCTTAAGTAATATGATTAATTGAACTCATTATCATGAACATAGTCAGTAGTGTCTTTGCAAACTGTGTTGTAGATTACTAGCTCACGCTGTAGCTCCCTTGAATTTTTATATGTTCTTAGAGAAATAGAGTTGAAAGATGATAGTAGCAATGTTGCGGACTTGGTCCGTGATCCGAGGATTGTCCTCATTGCTGCACAGAAGGCTTATGTCCTTAATACACCGCTCGGTGCGCCAACCCCTCTAGCGTCGTCTATAGATCTTGTGAACATCTAACATGCACGTTCTGATGTTGATAGTTTAGTTTTTCATGCATTACGGCTTAGAATTGAGGCTCCGAAACGTTTTGAACGTCACGGAACATATGAGATGTTCCAAGAGCTGAAATGAGGATATCAGGCTTGTGCCCGTGTTGCGAGATATGAGATCTCCAACAAGATTCTTTGCCTGCAAAATGAAAGGGAATAGCTCAATCGTTGAGCATGTGCTCAGATTGTCTGGGTGCTACAATCGCTTGAATCGAGTGGGAGTTGATCTTCCAGATAACATAGTGATTGATATAGTTCTCCAAGTCACTGTCACTAAGCTACTAGAACTTGGTGATGAACTATAAAATGCCAGGGATAGAAATAATGATCCCTGAGCTGTTTGCGATGTTTGACACCGTAAAGGTAGAAATCAAGAAGGAGCATCAAGTGTTTATGGTTAGTAAAACCACTAGTTTCGAGAAGGGCAAGGGCAAGGAGGAAAACTTCATGGACGGCAAGTCAATTGCTGCTCTAGTGAAGCAACCCAAAGTTGAACCCAAACCTGAGACTAAGTGCTTCTATTATGAGGAGATCGGTCGCTGAAGCGGAACAACCCTAGATACTTGGTAGATAAGAAGGCTAGCAACGTCGACAGAAGTATATTTGATATACATGTTATTGATGTGTACCTTGCTAGTACTCCTAGTAGCCCCTGGGTATTGGATACCGGTTCGGTTGCTAAATGTTAGTAACTCGAAGTAAAAGCTACGGAATAAACGGAGACTAGCTAAGTGTGAGGTGACGATGTGTGATGGAAATGTTTCCAAGGTTGATGTGATCAACATCGCATTCTCTCTCTACCTTCAGGATTAGTGACAAACCTAAATGTTGTTGGTGTTTGCGTTAAGCATGAGCATGATTAGATCGTGTTTACTGCAACACAGTTATTCATTTAAGTTAGAGAATAATGGTTATTCTGTTTACATGAATAATACCTTCAATGGTCATGCACCCAGTGAGAGTGGTTTGTTTAATCTTGATCATAGTAATACACATGTTCATAACATTGATGCCAAAGGATACAAAGTTAATAATGATAGTACCACATACTTGTGGCACTGCCGCTAAATGTCATATTAGTATAAATCGCATGAAGAAACTCCATGTTGATGGACCTTTGGGCTCATTCGATTTCGAATTGGTTGAGACATGCGAACCATGCCTCTTGGGCAAGATGACTAAGGACCCCGTTTTCCGGTTTGATGGAGCGGGCAAGTGATTTATTGGAAATGATACATGTTGATGTATGCAATCCAATGAGTCTTGTAGCATGCGGTGGATATCGTTATTTTCTTACCTTGACTGATGATTTGAGTAGATAATAGTGTATATTTACTTAATGAAAAGCAAGTCTGAATCGTTTGAAGAAGTTCAAGCAAATCTAGAGTGAAGTTTAAGATCATCGTGACAAGAAGATAAAATGTCCATGATATAATCGTGGAGGTGAATATCTGAGGTACGAGTTTGGCATACAACTTTAGACAATGTGAAAGTTGTTTCACAATTCACGCCACCTGGCACACCATGGCGTGATGGTCTGTTCGAACGTCATAGTCGTGCTCTATTGGATATGGTGCATACTATGATGTCTCTTATCGTTTTGCCACTATCATTTTGGGGTTATGCATTAGAGACAAAAACATTCACTTTAAATAGGGCACCATCTAAATCCGTTGAGATGACACAGTATGAATTATGGTTTGATAGAAACCTAAGCTGTCATTTCTTAGTGTTTGGGGCTGCGATGCTTATGTGAAAAAGGTTTTTACCTAATGAGCTCGAACCCAAAGCGGACAAATGCATCTTCATAGAATACCCTAAGAACAGTTGGGTAAACCTTCTATCTCAGATCCGAGCATAAAGTGTTTGTTGCTAAAACGGGTCCTTTCTCGAGAAAGAGTTTCTCTCAAAAGAATTGAGTGGGAGGAAGATAGAACTTGATGAGGTTGTTGAACCTTTGTTCAACCAGAGAGTAGCGCAGTGCAGGAAGATGTTTCTATGAAGCCTACGTTAGTTGAAGAGGAAGTTAATGATGATGATCATGAAGCTTCGGATCAAGTTACTATCGAACCTCGTAGGTCGACAAGGATGTGTACTGATCCTGAGCGGTACGACAACCCTGTCTTGGAGGTCATGTTGTTGGACAACGATAAACCTACGAGCTGTGGAGAAGCGATGATGGGCCCGGATTCCGACAAATGGTTAGAGGCCATGAAATCCAAGAAAGGATCCATGTATGAAAACCAAGTATAGACTTTGGTAGACTTGCTCGTTGGACGGCAGGTCGTCGAGTACAAATGGACCTTTGAGATGATGACAGACGCTGATGGTAAATGTCACCATTTATAGAGCTCGACTTGTCGCAAAGAAGTTTCCGACAAGTTCAAGGAGTTGATTGCGATGAGACTTTCTCACTCGTAGTGATGCTAAAGTCTATGGGAATAATGTTAGCAGTTGCTGCATCTTTCAATTATGAAATCTGGCAGATGGATGTCAAAACATCATTTCCTTCCTTAAGGAAAGGTTGTATGAGATACAACCAGAAGGTTTTGTCAGTCCTAACGATGCTAAAAGGTAAGCAAGCTTTAGTGATCCTTCTATGGACTGAAGCAAGCATCTCGGAGTTGGAATATACACTTTGATGAGGTTATCAAAGTTTTGAAGTCTATACAAAGTTTATGAGAAACTTGTATTTACAATAAAGTGAGTGGGAGCACTATAGAGTTTCTGATAAGCATATGTGGTTGACATATTGTTGATCGGAAATGATGTAGGATTTCTGGAAAGCATAAATGGTTGTTTGAAAGGAGTTTTTCAAAGGAAGACCTGGATAAAGCTACCTAATTATTGAGCATCAAGATCTATAGAGATAGATCAAGATGCTTGATGAGACTTTGAATGAGTACATACCTTGACAAGATTTTGAAGGGGTTCAAAATGGATCAGTCAGAGAGAAGTGTTCTCGCCTGCTTTGTAAGGTGTGAAGTTGAGTGAGACTCAAAGCTCGACCACGACAGAAGAAAGAGAAAGGACGAATGTCGTCCCCTATGCCTTATCCATAGGCTCTGTATAGTATGCCATGCTGTGTACCGCACCTGTGTGTGCCTTGCCATGAGTCCGTCAAGGGGTACAAGAGTGATCCAGGAGTGGATCACTAGACATCAGTCAAGATCATCCTTAGTAACTAAAAGACTAATGAAATTTTTCTCGATTATGGAGGTGATAAAGAGTTTGTCATAAAGATTTATGTCAATGCAAGCTTTAACACCAATCCAGATGACTCTTAGTAGCAATCCGGATACGTATAGTGGAGCAGCCATTTGGAATAGCTCCAAGCGGAGTGTGGTTGCAGTATCTACAGTTTGACATAGAGATTTGCAAAGTACACATAGATCTGAATGTCGTAGATCCGTTGACTAAAATACCTCTCTCACATGCAAAGCATGATCGAACCCCAGAACTCATTCATTGTTAGGTTCATAACAATGCGAATCACATGGTGATGTGAACTAGATTATTGACACTAGTGCAAGTGGGAGACTATTGAAATATGCCCTAGAGGCAATAATAAATTGGTTATTATCATATTTCCTTGTTCATAATAATCGTTTATTATCCATGCTATAATTGTGTTGATCGAAAACTCAGATACATGTTAGGATACATAGACAACACCATGTCCCTAGTACGCCTCTAATAGACAAGCTCGTTGATCAAAGGTGGCTATGGTTTCCTAGTCATGGACATGAGATGTCATTTGGTAACGGGATCACATCATTAGGAGAATGATGTGATGGACAAGACCCAAACTACAAACGGAGCATATGATCGTGTCAGTTTATTGCTACTGTTTTCTACATGTCAAGTATATGTTCCTCTAACCATGAGATCATGCAACTCACTGGCACCGGAGGAGTACCTTGTGTGTATCAAACGTCGCAACGTAACTGGGTGACTATAAAGGTGCTCTACAGGTATCTCCGAGGGTGTCTGTTGGGTTGAGATGGATCAAGACTGGGATTTGTTACTCCATGTGACGAAGAGGTATCTCAGGGCCCACTCGGTAATACAATATCAAAACAAGCCTTGCAAGCAATGTGACTAAGTGTTATTCACGGGATCTTGTATTATGGAATGAGTAAAGAGACTTTCCGGTAACGAGGTTGAACTAGGTATGGAGATACCGACGATCGAATCTCGGGCAAGTAAAATACCGAAGAACAAACGGAACATCATACAGGATTAACTGAATCCTTGACATAGAGGTTCGACCGATAAAGATCTTCATAGAATATGTAGGAACCAATATGGGCATCCAGGTCCCGCTATTGGTTATTGACCGTAGAGGTGTCTTAGTCATGTCTACATAGTTCTCGAACCCGCAGGGTCTGCACACTTAATGTTCGGTGACGTTTCGGTAGTATAGAGTTATGTATGGTGGTGACCGAAGGTTGTTCGGAGTCCTGGATGAGATCCCGGACATCACAAGGGTCTCCGGAATGGTCTGGAGGTAAATATTGATATATATATATAGGAAGTCCTGTTTTGGTCGCCGAAAAAGTTTCGGGCTCATCGGTAGTGTACCGAGGGACCATCGGGAGGGGTGTCACGCCCCAAGGGGCCTCATGGGTTGTGGGAGGAGATAAACCAGCCCCTGGTGGGTTGGCTGAAGCCTCCACTAAAGCCCATGAGGTTTGAAAAGGAAAAAATCCAAAGGTGGAGAGGTGGAAAGAGTTTCCAAGTGGAAAGGAGGAATCCTACTCCTAATAGGATTGGAGTAGGACTCCTCCACCTCCAATTTCTGCCAGATATTGAGGGTTTGAGGCTGCCTCCTCCCCTCCCTCCCTCCTATATATACTAGAGGAATTAGAGGGAAGAGCTAACCCTGATTGCCACGTGTTGCCCTCTTCTTCTTCTAGATCGTTTTCTCCTCTAGATCGGTTTTCAGCGGTGCTTAGGCGAAGCCCTGCTAGAATTCCTCCACCACCATCGCCGCAACGCCAACGCGCTGATGGAGAACTCATCTACCTCTCCACTCCCTCTTGCTGGATCAAGAAGGCGGAGATCGTCATCAAGCTGTACGTGTGCTGAACGCGGAGGTGCCATTCGTTCGGCGCTAGATCAGAAGGACCGTGATCAATATCGCGAGATGGATCGTGATGAGATCGCGAGAAGGATCGTGATGAGTTCATGGGACGGATCGTGATTGGATCAAGGGACAGATCGTGATGATATCGCGGGATGCTCAGCGATTTGGATCGCGAAGACGTTCGACTACACCAACCACGTTTCTTAACGCTTCCCGCTTAGCGATCTACAAGGGTATGTAGACCCACTCTCCCTCTCGTAGATGCTCATCATCATGGATAGATCTTGTGTGTGCGTAGGAAAATTTTGTTTCCCATGCAATGTTCCCCAACAATGTTGACGTCGTCTGACGATGATAGGATCCCTCGGTGCCCTTTGTGCTAGGATGACAGGGGTATATGTGACCTCTATCCTCACCTGGACAACGATAGGTCGTTCACCGTCAAGCTAACAGAAAAATTTAGTATTATTACAGTATGTAAAGACGACATGTATTTTTCTTAATGAAGTATGACATTGCTTTTTTTGCTTTAATTTTCTTTTGTACAATTCGACTAGTGGGTTCCCTGTCATGCAAGATTCGTTGTCTTTGAAAAGTTACATTTCAAGGAGAAGGATAGTACAGAGCCTAAGATAGCTCACCTAAGAATGGAGCATTACACTTTTGTTGTTAAGGTGCAAAATAACGAAGATCGCACATATTTTGATTGTTCTAATTGGAGAGCATTTTACAAGGTGTATGTGTTGGATGAGGACATAAAAATTACCTTCGATCTTAGTAAGGACGATGTTTGTGATAATAATATAGATATTTGGGTGCATGCGGAGGATGATTTGATTCCGGTGCTACCTGCAGGTGCGTTTGTCAACATATTTGTTAGGCACTTTATATTTATGATTGAAAAGTATTTGGTACTCATTGTTGGGGATCGTAGTAGTAAATTACAAAAATTCTACGCATCAGCAAGATCAATCTATGGAGAAACCAGCAAAGTGGAAGCGTTACTATGAACGCGGTTGGTGGAGTCGTACTCGCAGCGATTCAGATCGCGATGGATTCCGATCTAAGCACCGAACAACGGTGCCTCCGCGTTCAACACATGTGCAACCCGGTGACGTTTCCTACGCTTTGATCCAACAAGGAGGAAGGAGACATTGAGGGAGAGCTCTGGCAGCACGATGGCATGATGATGGTGAAGCTGCGTGGTACTCCGGCAGGGCTTCGCCAAGCGCTACGGAGGACGAGGAGGAGGAGGGGTAGGGCTGCGCCGAGGGAGATTGGTGTGCTCCAACAGCCCCAAGGGGTCAACTATTTATAGGAGGAGGAGGGGGGCGCACCCCCTAGAGTTCCCACCCTAGGGCGGCGGCCAGCCCTAGATGGCCTCTGGGGTCAGCATCCAAGAGAGGGGAGAGGGGGAGGCACCCTAGGGTGGGCCTAGGGCCCATCTGCGCTAGGGTTTGCCCCCCCCCCTTGCTCATTTGCTGCGCCTTGGGCCTGGTGCGAGGCACACCAGACAACCTAGGGGCTGGTTCCCTCCCACTTTCGGCCCATGTAGGCCTCTCGTGCCAGTGTCCCCTCACGGTGGACCCTCGGAACCCTTCCGGTGGTCCCGGTACGTTACCGATGACGCCCGAAACACTTTCGGTGACCAAATACTCACTTCCTATATATGAAACTTTACCTCCAGACCATTCCAGAGCTCCTCGTGATGTCCGGGATCTCATCCGGGACTCTGAACAACCTTTGGTAAGCACGTACACTATTCCCATATAACCCTAGCGTCATCGAACCTTAAGTGTGTAGACCCTATGGGTTCGGAAAGCATGCAGACATGACCGAGACACCTCTCCGACCAATAACCAATAGCGGGATCTGGATAGCCATATTGGATCCCACACGTTCCACGATGATCTCATCGGATGAACCACTATGTCGGGGATTCAATTAATCCCGTATACAATTCCCTTTGTCCATCGGTATGTTACTTGCCCGAAATTCGATCGTCCGTATCCCTATTCCTTGTTCAATCTCGTTCCGGCAAGTCTCTTTACTCGTTCCGTAACACATGATCCCGTGACTAACTCCTTAGTCACATTGATCTCATTATGATGATGTATTACCGAGTGGGCCCAGAGATACCTCTCCGTCACACGGAGTGACAAATCCTAGTCCCGATTCGTGCCAACCCAACACACACTTTCGGAGATACCTGTAGTGCACCTTTATAGTCACCTAGTTACATTGTGACATTTGATACACCCAAAGCACTCCTACGGTATCCGGGAGTTGCACAATCTAATGGTCTAAGGTACGATACTTGACACTAGAAAAGCTCTAGCATATGAACTACACGATGTTGTGCCATGCTTAGGATTGGGTCTTGTCCATCACATCATTCTCCTAATGATGTGATCCCGTTATCAATGACATCCAATGTCCATGACTAGGAAACCATGACCATCTATTGATCAACGAGCTAGTCAACTAGATGCTTACTAGGGACATGGTGTGGTCTATGTATTCACACATGTATTACGGTTTCCGGTTAATACAATTATAGCATGAACAATAGACAGTTATCATGAACAAGGAAATATAATAATAACCATTTTATTATTGACTCTAGGGCATATTTCCAACAGTCTCCCACTTGCACTAGAGTCAATAATCTAGTTACATTGTGATGAATCGAACACCCGTAGTGTTCTGGTGTTGATCATGTTTCGCTCGTGGAAGAGGTTTAGTCAACGGATCTGCGACATTCAGATCCGTATGTAATTTACAAATATCTATATCTCCTTCCTGAATGTAATCACGAATGGAGTTGAAGCGGCGCTTGATGTGCTTAGTCTTCTAGTGAAACCTGGGCTCCTTGGCAATGGCAATAGCTCTAATGTTGTCACAGAAGAGAGTCATCGGGCCCGACGCGCTGGGAATCACTCCTAGGTTGGTGATGAACTCCTTTATCCAGAATCCTTCCTGTGCTGCTTCCGAAGCAGCTATGTACTCCGCTTCACTTGTAGATGCCGCCACGACGATTTGCTTGCTGCTGCACCAGCTTACTGCCCCTCCGTTCAAAATATACACGTATCCGGTTTGTGACTTGGAGTCATCCGGATCTATGTCGAAGCTAGCATCGACGTAACCCTTTACGACGAGCTCTTCGGCACCTCCATATACCAGAAACATGTCCTTGGTCCTTTTTAGGTACTTCAGGATATTCTTGACCGCTGTCTAGTGTTCCGCTCCGGGATCACTTTGGTACCTCCCTACCAAACTTATGGCAAGGTTCACATCAGATCTGGTACACAACATGGCACACATAATAGAGCCTATGGCTGAAGCATAGGGGATGACACTCATATTTTCTCTATCCTCTGTCGTGGTCGGGCATTGAGTCGTACTCAATCTCACACCCTGTAACACAGGCAAGAACCCCTTCTTGGACTGATCCATATTGAACTTCTTCAATATCTTGTCAAGGTATGTGCTTTGTGAAAGACCTATGAGGCGTCTCGATCAATCTCTATAGATATTGATGCCTAATATGTAAGCAGCTTCTCCAAGGTCCTTCATTGAAAAACACTTATTCAAGTAGGCCTTTATGCTTTCCAAAAGTTCTATATCATTTCCCATCAACAATATGTCATCCACATATAATACGAGAAATGCTATAGAGCTCCCACTCACTTTCTTGTAAATACAGGGTTCTCCATAAACCTGTATAAATCCAAACGCTTTAATCACCTCATTAAAGCGAATGTTCCAACTCTGAGATGCTTGCACCAGCCCATAGATGGAGCGCTGAAGCTTGCATACTTTGTTAGCATATTTAGGATCGACAAAACCTTCTGGCTACATCATATACAGTTCTTTCTTAAGGAAACCATTAAGGAATGACGTTCTGACGTCCATTTGCCAGATCTCATAATCATTAAATGCGGCAATTTCGAGAGAAACTCTTTATCTAGAAAGGATCCATTCTTGGCAACAAAGACTTTGCCTTTGGATCTGAGGTAGAAGGTATACCCAACAGTTTCTTTGGGGTATCCTATGAAGACGCACTTTTCCGCTTTGGGTTCGAGCTTCTCAGGTTGAAGTTTCTTCACATAAGCATCGCATCCCCAAACTTTCAGAAACGACAGCTTAGGTTTCTTTCCAAACCATAATTCATACGGTGTCGTCTCAACGGACTTAGACGGTGCCCTATTTAAAGTGAATGCGGCAGTATCTAATGCATATCCCCAAAATGATAGCGGTAAGTTGGTAAGAGACATCATAGATCGCACCATATCCAATAGAGTGCGATTACGACGTTCAGACACACCATTTCGCTGAGGTGTGCCAGGCAGCGTGAGTTGTGAAACAATTCCACATTTCCTTAGGTGCGTGCCAAACTCGTGACTCAAATATTTTCTGCCACGATCAGATCGTAGGCACTTTATTTTCCTGTCACGTTGATTCTCTACCTCACTTTGAAATTTCTTGAACTTTTCAAAGGTTTCAGACTTGTGTTTCATTAAGTAGACATACCCATATCTGCTTAGGTCATCGGTGAGGGTGAGAACATAACGGTAGCCACCGCAAGCCTCAACGCTCATTGGTCCGCATACATCGGTATGCATTATCTCCAACAAGTCAGTTGGTCGCCCCATTGTTCCCGAGAACGGAGTCTTGGTCATCTTGCCCATGAGGCATGGTTCGCACGTGTCAAATGATTCGAAATCAAGAGACTCTAAAAGTCCATCAGCATGGAGTTTCTTCATGCGTTTGACACCAATATGACCAAGGCGGTACTGCCACATGTAAGTGGGACTATCATTATCAACCTTACATATTTTGGTACTCACACTATGAACATGTGTAACATCATGTTCGAGATTCATCAAAAATAAACAATTGACCAGCGGGGCATGACCATAAAATAGGACAACCATTATTCTCAGATTTAAATGAGTAGCCATCTCTCATGAAGCGAGATCCAAATACAATGTTCATGCTCAAAGCTGGTACTAAATAACAATTATTAAGGTTTAAAACTAACCCCGAAGGTAGATGTAGAGGTAGCATGCCAACAGCGATCACATCGACCTTGGAACCATTCCTGACGCGCATCGTCACCTCATCCATCGCCAGTCTCCGCTTATTCTGCAGCTCCTGCTTGGAGTTACAAATGTGAGCAACTGCACCGGTATCGCATACCCAGGAGCTACTACGAGCGCTAGTAAGGTACACATCAATAACAAGTATATCAAATATACCTTTAACGTTGCCGGTCTTCTTGTCCGCTAAGTACTTGGGGCAGTTCCGCTTCCTGTGACCGGTACCCTTGCAATGAAAGCACTCAGTCTCAGGCTTGGTTCCATTCTTGGGCTTCTTCTCGACAACTGATTTACCGGGCGCGGCAACTGCTTTGTCGTCCTTCTTGAAGTTCTTCTTACCCTTGCCTTTCTTGAAACTAGTGGTCTTGTTCACCATCAACACTTGATGTTCCTTTTTTATTTCCACCTCCGCTCATTTCAGCATCGAATATAACTCAGGAATGGACTTCTCCATCCCTTGCATATTGTAGTTCATCACAAAGCTCTTGTAGCTAGGTGGAAGCGACTGGAGGATTCTGTCAATAACCGAGTCATCCGGAAGATTAACTCCTAGTTCAGACGGGCGGTTGTGCAACCCAGACATTTTGAGTATGTGCTCGCTGACAGAACTATTGTCCTTCATCTTACAACTGAAGAACCTGTCGGAGACTTCATATCTCTCGACCCGGGCATGAGCTTGGAAAACCATTCTCAGCTCTTGGAACATCTTATATGCTCCATGTTGGTCAAAACGCGTTTGGAGCCCCGGTTCTAAGCTATAAGGCATGCCGCACTAAACGAGGGAATAATCATCACTACGCGACTGCTAGGCGTTCATAATGTCTTGAGTTGCCGGGAAAACGGGTGCGTCCCCTAGCGGTGCGTCAAGGACATATAATTTCTTGGAAGCTATGAGGATGATCCTCAAGTTACGGACCCAGTCCGTATAGTTGCTTCCATCGTCTTTCATCTTGGTTTTCTCTAGGAACGCGTTGAAGTTGAGGGCAACATTAGCATGGGCCATTGGATCTACAAGATAGATTGTAAAGACATTTTAGACTAAATTCATGATAATTATGTTCACATAATCAAATTATTTAATGAACTCCCACTTAGATAAACATCTCTCTAGTCATCCAAGTGACACATGATCCACATCAACTAGCCCATGTTCGATCATCACGTGAGATGGACTAGTCATCAATGGTGAACATCTCCATGTTGATCGTATCTTCTATACGACTCATGTTTGGCCTTTCGGTCTCCTGTGTTCCGAGGCCATGTCTGTACATGCTAGGCTCGTCAAGTCAACCTAAGTGTATTGTGTGTGTAAATCTGGCTTACATCCGTTGTATGCGAACGTTAGAACCTATCACACCTGATCATCACGTGGTGCTTCGGAACAATGAACCTTAGCAACGGTGCACAGTTAGGGGGAACACATTTCTTGAAATTTTAGTGAGAGATCATCTTATTTAAGCTACCATCGTTCTAAGCAAATAAGATGTAAAACATGATAAACATCGCATGCAATCATAGAGTGACATGATATGGCCAATAGCATCTTGCTCATTTGATCTCCATCTTCAGGGCACCATGATCATCATTGTCACCGGCATGACACCATGACCTCCATCATCATGATCTCCATCATCGTGTCTTGATGAAGTTGTCTCGCCAACTATTACTTCTACTACTATGGCTAACGGTTAGCAATAAAGTAAAGTAATTACATGGCATTTTTGATTGACACGGAGGTCATACAATAAATTAAGAAAACTCCTATGGCTCCTGCCGGTTGTTATACTCATCGACATGCAAGTCGTGATTCCTATTACAAGAACATGATCAATCTCATACATCATATATATTTCATCACATCCTTTTGGCCATATCACATCACATAGCATACCCTGCAAAAACAAGTTAGACGTCCTCTAATTATTGTTGCAAGTTTTACGTGGCTGCTATGGGTTTCTAGCAAGAACGTTTCTTACCTATGTAAGAGCCACAACAGTTATATGCCAATTTCTATTTACCCTTAATAAGGAACCTCTTCATCGAATCCGATCCGACTAAAGTGGGAGAGACAGACACCCGCTAGCCACCTTATGCAACAAGTGCATGTTAGGCGGTGGAACCAGTCTCACGTAAGCGTAAGTGTAAAGTCAGTCCGGAACGCTTTATCCCACAATTCCGCCTAATCAAGATAAGACTAGTAACAGCAAGAAAATTAACCAAATGATCGCCCACAACTACTTGTGTTCTACTCGTGCATAGAATCTACACATAGACCTAGCTCTGATACCACTATTGGGGATCGTAGTAGTAAATCAAAAAAATTCTACGCATCACCAAGATCAATCTATTGAGAAACCAGCAACAACTGGGGGGGTGCATCTTCATACCTTTGAAGATCGCAAAGAGGAAGCGTTACTATGAACGCGGTTCATGGAGTCGTACTCGCAGCGATTCGGATCACGGTGGATTCCGATCTAAGCACCGAACAATGGCACCTCCGCGTTTAACACACGTGCAGCCCGGTGACGTCTCCTACGCCTTGATCCAGCAAGGAGAAAGGAGAGGTTGAGGGAGAGCTCCAGCAGCACGACGGCATGGTGACGGTGGAGCTGCGTGGTACTCCGGCAGGGTTTCGCCAAGCGCTACGGAGGACGAGGAGGAGGCGGGGTAGGGCTGCGCCGAGGGAGATTGGTGTGCTCCAAGAGCCCCAAGGGCTCCACTATTTATAGGAGGAGGAGGGGGGCACACCCCCTAGGGTTCCCACCCTAGGGCGGCGGCCAGCCCTAGATGGCCCTTGGGTCGGCGGCCAAGAGAGGGGAGAGGGGGAGGCGCCCTAGGGTGGGCCTAGGGCCCATCTGCCCTAGGGTTTGCCCCCCCCCCCTTGCTCCTTTGCTGCGGCTTGGGCCTGATGGAAGGCACACCAGACAACCCAGGGGCTGGTTCGCTCCCACTTTTGGCCCATGCAGGCCTCTGGTGCCGGTGGACCCCCGGAACCCTTCCAGTGGTCCCGGTACGTTACCGGTGACGCCCGAAACACTTTCGACGACCAAATCCTCACTTCCTATATATGAATCTTTACCTCTGAACCATTCTAGAGCTCCTCGTGATGTCTGGGATCTCATCCGGGACTCCGAACAACCTTCGATAACCACATACACTATTCCCATATAACCCTAGTGTCATCGAACCTTAAGTGTGTAGACCCTACGAGTTTGGGAAGCATGCAGACATGACCGGGACACCTCTTCAGCCAATAACCAATAGCGGGATTTGGGTATCCATATTGACTCCCACATGTTCCACGATGATCTCATCGGATGAACCACTATGTCGGAGATTCAATTAATCCCGTATACAATTCCTTTTGTCCATCAGTATGTTACTTGCCCGAGATTCGATCGTCGGTATCCCTATACCTTGTTCAATCTCGTTACCGGCAAGTCTCTTTACTCGTCCGTAACACATGATCCCGTGACTAACTCCTTAGTCACATTGAGCTCATTATGATGATGTATTACCGAGTGGGCCCAGAGATACCTCTCTGTCACACGGAGTGACAAATCCCAGTCTCGATTCATGCCAACCCAACAGACACTTTTGGAGATACCTGTAGTGCACCTTTATAGTCACCCAGTTACGTTGTGACGTTTGATACACCCAAAGCATTCCTACGGTATCCGAGAGTTGCACAATCTCATGGTCTAAGGAAACGATACTTGACATTGGAAAAGCTTTAGCATATGAACTACACGATCTTGTGCCATGCTTAGGATTGGGTCTTGTCCATCACATCATTCTCCTAATGATGTGATCCCATTATCAACGACATCCAATGTCCATGGCCAGGAAACCATGACCATCTATTGATCAACGAGCTAGTCAACTAGAGGCTTACTAGGGACATGGTGTGGTCTATGTATTCACACATGTATTACAGTTTCCGGTTAATACAATTATAGCATGTAAAAAACCAATTATCATGAACAAGGAAATATAATAATAACCATTTTATTATTGGCTCTAGGGCATATTTCCAACACTCATCCCGACTAAATTTTTCTTTATTTTTAATTATCAGCTTGTTTTCGTGCTGCAAGAACTACCCGATAGATAATAGATCGGAGTACTACAGTCATGACTCGAAACTTACTTGTTTGGAGATAAATCATTTCATCTCATTTATTCATGATGTTGAGGATCATGGTAAACATTACCGGACTGGCAACATTTATCATGGATATGTGCCACTAGTGCACAGGTTGAACCATCGTAACATCACTTCTAACAACTTTGTAAGAATTTTTTTACCATTGCATCAGTGGTCCATCTTTTTCATATATAAATTGTTCCTAAGCAAAACTAGTTTGCTAGCTATGTTATTATAACTAATGTTTTTTAATAGGTACTCCCCAGAGACCGTGCCTAGATGGATGTTCAAAAGTGATGATTTGAAATGATTATGTTACGGCCACTCCCGATTAACTACAGTGGTAACTACATGATATCTAAAAGTAAAGAAACCTTAAAAATCAGAGGATGGAGAAATGCAATACAAGCATCTACGATACTACTTGGAGAGCAATACTTGCGCATCCCACAAGTTGGAGATAGGTTGATCTATGTTTTCCAATTTGGAGATGATAGAGTTCACCTTTATTATGCTTTTTTACCTAGCAATAGTTAGTGTTTCAACCTTGTGATAACTACAATAATGAGGATCGTTGATTAAGATGATGATGAGTTGTTGGATGTTGAATGATGAAATGTTGATTAAGATGAGGATGATAAGTTGTTATACGACATATACAAGTAGAAATTAGATGGATGCAATCGACCAAGTTGAATTACAGGAAAATACGCAACATTGTATTTTCCTCTAATTCAACTTGGTCGATTGCATCCATCTAATTTATACTGATGTTCGATGTTTTTTTCATAATTTGTACTGATGATGTTGTGTATTAATATGTTTAACCGTGTGAATATACAATATAAATATAAAAGAAAATGAAAAAAAAATGAAACACGACCCTCTCCAAAAAAAACAGCGCCTTATTGTCCCGGTTCGTGTTACGAACCGGGACTAAAGGTCCTCCTGCCTCGGCTCCACAAAGCGGCCACGTGGAGCATCTTTGGTCCCAGTTCGTAACAGGACCGGGACTAAAAGTGATGGGCATTAGTCCCGATCGTTTTGTCACGGTTGTTGAAGCGGAACTAAAGGCCCTCTGGAACCGGGACATATGCCATGTTTTCTACCAGTGATGCTAGTCCCTTTGGTTCCGTCGTGGGGACTTCCTCGATGCCTAGGAGTTGTTCAATAGTGATACTGATCTCTCTAGCCTTCGCTCTATTAGCTTCGGTTACCGCCTTATCGGTACTCACCTTGAGTGGGGGGGTCGATTGCACTGCCAGTTCTCCGAGATGGGGAACAATTTTCCCGCATTTATTCCTACTTGTAGTCCGCGACTGCTGATTTTTGTTGTTGTTGATGATATGACTTGCTAATAGAGCGTTCATAGTATGATCGTGGTTTAGCCACAAATACTTTAGCAAGATCCACAAAGTGCAATATGAATTTCTCAAGTATTTTCTCCTCTGGCGGCGGGGGTGGTTTCGGTGCAAAATGGGCCTTCACTTCACTTCAGAATCCACTTGGGCATTGGTTTCCTCGTAAGTCATCTCGTAAGCTAACTTGTTTTTGGCAGGAGGCTCGTGTTTCTTCTTTGGTGCTCTCTTCCGCTTTCGAGTCGGCTGACGCAACGGATATCGATATCGCAAATTCACGCTAGGCTCCATCTTAGGGTGGGGTGGATTTAGCTGACACGGCGGAGATCGATATGGCGGACTCCCGCTACGCTCCGTCTCGAGGTACTCAGCTTTTTCTTTTCATCTTTGTAATTTGGGTACAACAATTTTTTGTGATCCTCTAACATGCGCTGCAACTTCAACTTCTTCTTTTGACTTTCGAAGTTTCTCTTTGCATCAGCAACGGCCCGACTAAGATCATCAACGGGCTCATCTGATGCCTCTTCTTCAGCTTCTTCTTGTTCATTCTCTTCCCCCATTGTAGTACCATCGTATTCAGGGAACCCAGTATAGTTGTCATCATCCTTTTCTTCTTCCTTCTCTTCCATTAGAACATCTCTTTCTCCGTGCTTGGTCCAACAGTTATAGCCGCACATGAAACCGGGCATAAATAGGTGGACGTGAATGACTTTTGAGCTAGAGTAATTCATATCATTCTTACAGACACCACATGAACAACACATAAAATCATTCCGCTTATTTGCCTCAGCCGCATCCAGAAAACTATGTACGCCATTAATGAACTAGGGAGAGCGTCGGTCATTGTACATGCATTGCCAACTCATCTTCATTACATAACATCAAAGTGACGAAATTAATACAATTTCATACATAAAGTTCATGCAAACTTATACTCATAAAACAACCGACTCATCTTCATTACATAACATCTAGCTAAAGCATTTAAATGCAACAACAAATGCGATCAAAATCGCAACTAAGGTAATAATTGATCGAACAACATAATGATACCAAACCTCTTTATTAATGACATATTTTTTAATCTCTCTAATATTCAAGCGCATTGCATCTATCTTGATCTTGTGATCATCGACGACATCGGCAACGTACAACTCCAATTTAATCTTCTCTTCTTTAAATTTTTTCAATTTTTCTTTCAAATAATCGTTTTCTTTTTTAACTAAATTTAACATCTCGACAATAGGGTCGGTTGCAATTTCCGGATCACATACCTCCTAGATAAATATATCTATGTCAATTTGATGGACATAATTGTCATAAACACGAAATGCAACAAATAGTTATAAAAGAGAATATACCACATCCGAATCATAAACCGGACGAGGGCCGATGGGCATGGATATCAAAACCATGGCACTATGTATAACAAACAATCATACAAGTAAAAAAATTATACAAGTAACTATCTAAATCATACAAATAAGATTTTTTGTATAAAACATGATAAGAACAAGAGGCTCACCAAGGTGGTGTCAGCGACGGGACGGTGCGGGTGATCGACGGTGGTTAGGACGGGGACGAGAAGGCACTAAGTAAACCACACCTACACATATGGAAACTAAGAAGCTAATTTGATCTCAAATTGCATATAAATCAAATAAACTCGCACATAATGACTCCCAAACTAAAACCCACAAATCACTATACTTATAGAGCATTGCATGAGCTAATCTAGCAATGAGAGATGAAAGGAGAAAGTTTCTAATCTTTGTGAACACTTGGATAGATGGGGTGCCTCAAATCTTGATAAATTTTGGCAAAAATGGAGGATTAGGTTGAGAAAGCGGAAGAGAACAGAGCTGAGAAAGGAGAACACATAGAATGGCGAGTTTGGGCTCGGCCTGGACGAAACACTATTTATAGTGATATCTTTAGTCTTGGTGGGTGATACCAACGAGACTAAAGGTCCATCTCTAGTCCCGGTTGGTACTATAGTAAAGGGGCCCACAGGGGCCCCAGCCTGATGCCAGCCTGACGCCAGCCTGCCACCCCCCCTTTAGTCCCGGTTGGTAACACCAACCGGGACCAGAGGTCACAAACGAACCGGGGCTAAATCCTAGCCACTGGAACCAGGACTAGTGGTCACATTAGTCCAGGTCCAAAACCCAACCGGGACTAATGCTCCGGACGAAAGGCATGTTTTCTACAAGTGGTAGATTCTCGATAAGTCGCTTGTGAGAGTGATAAATCGGCCCAACTGATTAATAGTGACGATATGGGATAATACTATCATTAACCCCCCAAGTAGCGATAAATCGCTGAATTGGTGGATTTTTTGAACAATGATTTTCAATTAGTGGGAGTAAAAACAAGCAGCATTTTCTCCATTTCTTTTCTCCCAAAGTTATATTTTGGCCCAACACAACAAAAAATGATGAGATGCCATGGAATCAATAGAACAATGCACATAATTAATAATCTTGATATCCTTAGTGTGAAGAATATCTGGTACTCAAAAACTTGCCAATGCACTGAGGCTCACCTAAAAGTTTCTGTAAGAAATGACAATAATGTAAAAAAGTCTGCAGGACTAATTTTAAAGGTAAGTAGATACACTAGTAGAAAACGACCCATTTGTCCCGGTTCTAGAGGCCATTAGCCCCGGTTCTGGAACCGAGACTAAAGCCCAAAACCTTTAGTCCCAGTTCACTTACGAACCATGACAGAAGGGGCTCCACGTGGATAATGATACCAAGCCTCAGTATGAATGGCATATTTTCTAATCTTTATAATCTTCAAGCGCATTGCATCCACCTCGATCTTGTGATCGTTGACAACATCGGCAACATGCAACTCCAATTTCATCTTCTCTTCTTCAACTCTTTGTAATTTTTCTTTCAAGTAATTGTTTTGTTTTTCAACCAAATTTAACTTCTCTACAAGAATTTCTATGTCGGTTGGAATTTTCGGTTCACATACCTCCTAGTTTAAAAAATCTATGTCACGTTGGTCGGCATGATTGTCATAAACACTAAATAAAACAAATAGTTATAAAAGATAATATATACCACATCCGAATCATAGACAGGACGAGGGCTGACGGAGGCGGATACCAAAACCATCATACTATATGATAACAAACAATAATAAAAGTAAGAAAATTACACAAGTATCTATCTAAATCATACAAGTAAGAACTTTTTTCTTTTAGAGGCTAACCATGGTGGTGCCGGCGCCGAGATCGACGGCGGTGAGGACGGGGACGGGACAGGACAGACCGCCAAACCTAGACAAATCTTGAGGTAAATGGATCTTGGACAAGGAGCTTCGAGAGGAGAAAGATTAAGTGTGGCTCGGGCATTTCATCGAGCACCTCATGTGCATAGGAGGTGGGCTAGAACACCACAAAGCTCTCCCACGACCAGCAAAGAACAGAGCAGTGCACTGCTCTGCTCACGGGCAGGGAGTATATACAGGCTTCCCTTTGGTCCCGGTTTGTGGTTGGAACCGGGACTAAAGGACCCCATTTGGTCCCGGTTCCACCCACAAACCGGGACCAATGGTTGTGGGCCAGGAGCGAGGCCCATTGGTCCCGGTTCGTGTCTAGAACCGGGACCAATGGCCCACGAGGCCCGGCCGACGCCCTGACCTCACGAATCGGGACCGATGCCCCCATGAGCCCCGGTTCATGAGTGAACCGGGATTAATGTGCTTTTCAAGCCTGGACCAAAGCCCTGTTTTCTACTAGTAATACCCACCCCTAACTAGTCACACATCCTAAGAATATTGAAAAGGTAATTTTGTGTTAACTCTTACTGAACACTATTAGAGATAGAAGAAAAACAGAGAATGCACGTAAAAGAGATAGAATATCATTTTATTTACATATCAACATATGCTTACACAAGACTACAAAGCTACGTCAACCAATTATATCTGGACAAAGGATGACGCATTCCATTTTTAAACTGAAGGTAATAATTTCTTATGATAGACAATTAATTCTTCACAAAATAAGGTTTCTCCCGCTTTGTATTACAAAGCAACCATCACCGACACAACCAACGATAGATGCTGGGACGAATACAGCACAGGCACACCCAAAATAAATGAATGAGGAAGACAAAAGAAACTAATGCCGACATGGTGGAACAACAAAAACGAAGAAGCCTCGCGACCGCTGCGCCCACCGGTAACTTCCACCGAGCTCTTAGACTCCGAAGCGCCGGTGCCAATCAACACATCCAAGAAGGGACGCGACGATGACGACACTGTTGCAAAGGGATTCCCCCGGTACACGGCGAGGAAGCAGGAAGGGTAGCCCTGACGCCCTCCAGGAAGGTCCGGCGGCACCCACAGGTGCCACCGCGTCGGTGTCGGCTAGGCCGACAGGGTTTTTCTCCCGATCTTAACCTTCACCACGGGCGCTCTGGAGCAAGCCACCAAATAGTCCACCACCCTGCGCCAACACGGTCTTGAAGCTTCCCACGCCGCCTCACGACAGCTCCGCAAAGGGGCTGCGCAACGAAAACGAGAAGCCGGGATTAGGGACAACAGCACCAACGGCATGCGGGACGGCCTAACCTCCACCATCAACGACGGTAACCGACCGGGCGCTGCAACAGGAGCATCCAGGCCCGTGGGTCCACAGGCCCGGTCGGGACTTTAGATGCCCGCAAAGCTCCCGCCGCCGCGCTGCAGCCGTCAACGCCGCCATCCCCCGTCCGACCTGCTCCTCCTCCTCGCTACGCAAAAGACAGCGAAGCCACTAGTGACCGGCCTGCTTGGACCTGGATGGGCCCCGCAGGGTCCAAATCTGGGTCGGGGGTGCGTCGTCGGCCACCCCACGCCATCACGCCGCCCTGCCGCCAAGGAGCAGTACCCCCACAACGCCCGTCGCCTGGACACTGGGCCGTTGCCAAGCCAAGAAGCACCGTCATCGTCCTAAGCCCCGGGCAGGGGAGCCGCGCGCAGGGACAAGAGGGTCCGCCGCCGTCGGCACCACCCGGGCCAATGCCGGGGGCGCCCGTCGACGGCGGCGGGGGAAGACGAGGGAGGATGACGCCCGCAGGAGAGGAGCGCGAGCGCCGCCCTGGCCACCTCCTGGGGAGGTGGCGCGAGGGCGGATCCGGGAAGGGGGAAAGGGGGGCGGGGGGGGCGCTTGACCGGCAGCCGGCGGCGGGAGGGGGTGGAACCCTAGCGCAGTCGCCTATCGCGGGACAGGAGCCGGGCCGTCACTTTGCGAGTCACGTGACAATTAATTCTTTACTGTCTAGTTTTCGGAAAACCGATGCAAGTGATCATTATTGGAGTTGGTACAAATAATTTGGTGAAAACCGACACAATGGAGCGATGCCAATATAAAAATTTGTACTACTACAAGTCTGCCACCAGGCTCGGTTGCTTGGGCCACCAATGCCCCCCTCCCCCCGCACACACAAACACAGCCAAATATGAGGAAACATGCATGCAAACAAAGTGCGGTCACGTTGTGTCCGTGTGCAAGCTTTAGGTTTCTACTCTCTCCATAAAGAAACAATGAGCTAAACGTTTTTATATTTCTTTACAGAGGCAGTAGTTTTCAATAATTAAGTGAAAGAACTCGGATTTCTTTTCTTTGATAGGGCACATATGCCGACCAATGAATTGCTGGCCACATCCATCTCATCATCCTAGAATGAAATAGAAAGGAGAAAATAACAATGACTAAAACGAGTGGAGATCTGTAGCTTTCGTACTAGCCCATATGCTGTGGGCTCCGGACGGTGGACCTTTTTCATTCTTTTCTATGTGTAGTATACCGTTGGCTGGTTGTGTATAGCTCGATCCCGTCTATATATGTAGCAAGTGGATCCGAAAGCTAAGTTTCCAAATGCCAAGCCAGCTCACAAACTCAGATACGTTGTAGCTAGAGCGATGTTGCGTTGGTAGCTAGCGCTCGCTGTTTTTGTTTCTACGCTCCCCCTGTGGCCTGTGGGCGTACCGATCTGGCGGCATATGCATGCAGCATGTGAGAACAGTCCCTAGAGGCATTATCTAGGATACGTCTGCACGTTTGCCTGTCGGCTTACCGGTCTACACGTTTTGTCTATATCTATATCCGTGACATGTATATGCGCTAGCATATACTTCCTCCGTTCGGAAATGCTTGTCCTAAAAATAAATAAAATTGATGTATCTATAACTAAAATAAGTCTAGATACATCCATTTAAAAGACAAGTATTTTCAGACGGAGGGAGTAGCTTATAAAGAAACCGATTGTTGCAAATCAATTTATAATTAGATGTTTAGGAAGACAGCGATATTCTCTGTCCACTGAAGCTTAAGTCCTAGACTTCACGTTGATCATATGTGACCTGAGCAAAACTGAGAACACGAGAGTGCTAAAGACTACGTTTCGAAACATAAACCTGTTTGCCCAATTATTGCAGCCTCTCTGGCATTGAACTTGGCTATGCCAATGCCATAACCTTCATGGTGAAAAAGCTTACTCCCTCCTTTTTTGTTTACCAGACCTGCGAGCTAAAAGAAATAGAAAGGAGGCACATGCCCGGTCCTAGATTGAGGCCCTTATAGTCTTAAAAGCAGTGAGGTGTAGTTCAAGTAAAAAAGCAAAGGAAAATAAGCGAGCAAATGAAACTAGAGAGGTTCAATACATTGCCAGCCGCAAGGCACATAGCTATATATGACCAAACCCTCTACCGAAACGAACTTCAAGGCGAGTGCATAGCTTGTGTTCTCTCATGGAGAAGTGTCGCGTAGACAACCGCATGTCATTCTTGGTGTTGCACTGCTCAACGAGTGGCTTGTCCTGCACCTTGACCAAGAGCTTCCACAACTGCAAAAGGATGACATGTTTGTAAATGAGGTCATCTGGATGCTTGTGTACCCTCTATAATAGTGCTTTTGTTCAAGAATGACTTTTTCCAAGAATGGCCAACTTCTCTCTATTAGTGTTTTGTTACCAGAGGTCCATAACGAGCACGCCATAGCAGCAAAACCCATCCATGCTAACTTTCGCTCACGACCATAGTCCCTTGAATCAAACGATGTATAAGTCTGTGAAAATCCCCAGGCTCCATGAGCACCATGTGGCTTCGTGGACTACACTCCACAAAAAACGAGCAAAATTCACCGGAATAGGATAAGATCGCAATCCACCTCTTCCGCGCATCAGACGCATTTACCATTGTTGGCCCCTTTCGTTTACACACTTGGTCCCAACTTGGGATTCTATTACGTGCCACTTGTCACAGAAAGATCTTAATCTTAGCCAGGAGTCAAGCTTTCCAAATACCCACCCAATCGCACTGAGGGTTAGCTTTAAATATTTCCCCATACAAAGAACCCATGGAAAACTACCCTAAAAGGATCAACAGCCACGATACCTCGCCCGACTCCTCCAAAAGTGTAATGCTCCTCAGATCGTTGCATAAATGCCACTCAATCCCCTTGGCCTGACCCATAGTCCGTTGAAACCGGGGGGGGGGGGGGGGGGGGGCAATTGTCCCCTATCGAACACTCACGCACCATGGCATTTGGATTATCACATGTCGCAAAAAGGTGGGGTAGCGATTTCATAAGACTGCCGGTAGTGGGGACCATGGTTTTCACTATCAGTAAGATTTCGGTGAAACTCATTGAATTTCATTAATTTCAGCAGTCATTGAAATATTACTTTTCGGCCAAATAATATCAGTCATTTCAGTAGTACACATAAATTCAAATATTTTTCAAAAATAATTTCAAAAAAATAAAATATTAGATTGAATTCATATGAATATTTCGGTCTTTTGGACGAAATGCAAAGCGAAATCACTGAATTTCGGTGATTTCGGTTGGTGCTAATTTTTTTCTGAAATTGAATGTGAAAACCTTGGTGGGGACTAACTTAGACATGTTACTAGTCTATGTTACTATCTCCATTGTGGGGAGTAAAATATACACGGTGTCATGCAACACTACATTTATTAGATTGTTGACTCATCTTGTCTTGATATGTATAATGTTATTCATATTGTGAGTAACATATTATGTTACCACATGCCTCTCTTTGCTCATTAATTATGTGTCATGTCATCTATTTTGGTTAGATATGTGTGATGTTATGACCTATATTACTCCCACTATTGATAGTCTAACAGCGTGTCCCTACACCATACGCCCAACTAATTGGGACAACCGCCCATGATTCACACTAGATCTAGTACCCAAGTGCAATAGAGGTAGGGCTTTCTTCACTACCCTGGCGAATTGAGACTTCTTTGCTGTGGGTTTGACCTGCGAGCTCCCTGCAATCAAATATTTACTCCTGAATATATCCAAGCATAAGCCTCCCGGCCCTATTAAGATTTTTCATGCCCACTAGGCCACTAAAAACCAATTCTTGATTTTTGTGTTAATGATTCTGAGGCCCCATTTTCTTTGGGGGAGCAAATCGTCTCCAAGCTAACCATGTGTTACTTTTTTTATTTCTCCTAGAAAAAAAGGCAATCTCCCGTTATCAAAGTGCTCACCAGCCTTTAGCAAGTACTCCCTCCGTTCCTAAATATTTGTTTTTATAGAAATTTAACTATGGACTACATAAAAAACAAAATGAATAAATCTACAATTTAAATTATATCTATATGTCCGTATGTAGTTCATAGTAAAATCTCTAAAAACAAATACGTCCTCCGTCCCAAAATAAGTGTCTTGAGCTTGGTATAACTTTGTACTAGAGCTAGTACAAAGTTAAACAGTTATTTTGGGACGGAGGGAGTATTTAGGAACGGAGAAAGTAGAAGCCCATTACGTAAACAGGCACGGTGGTAGGACAATCATCTACTAGTGTTAACCGTCCTCTCGACACAAGTGATCTGCCTTGCCAGGGCTCTACCCTGCCCGCTACCTTCCCAACAACGTGGTCAAAGTTCGATATCCCGAGGGCACGGTTGGCAACTGGCATACCCAAGTATGCGATGGGTAATTGCCCATATTGCAGTTCATGATATAAGCTTCCCTAAACCACAACTTCAATGCTACGATCTCCTCACTCTTCTCTTGTTTTTGACTATCAATTAGATCAACCATATATCACTCGAGAAAAAAAAAAGATCAACCATATATGACTCGAGAAAAAAAAACATCAACCATATATGACTAGTGGAGCAGTTTTAACATGGGTCTCTCTTACCTCATCTTTTCACACGAGAGGCAAGAGTATAAAATAGGTTTAAGCCGTTGATCTCATTAATTAGTAACCAGATTAACTCTTACTCCCTCTGTAAACTAATATAAGAGCGTTTAGATTACTAAAATAGTGATCTAAACACTCTTATATTAGTTTACGGAGGGAGTACCTTCTTACCTCACATGTAAAAAAAGAGGATAAGAGGGTCCATGTTTAAATTTGCCATGACTTGTGTGCCATAAAATTATACCATTCTTTTTGAAATTAATGCTACTCTAATGACATATACTTAGTCAAACTGAGCTGAACGGCATAGTGTATTTGCGTTGCCCCCTTCAAGTATCGCACTAACATTTTGTTTGGCAAATGCTGCTCGGTAGAAATAAACAAGATGTCTTTTCACTGGCGATAAAAGGAGGGTAAAATGGTAGCAGATCTGTCTGTGTGGTAGGGTAGTGAGGTCCCTGTGTGATGGGCAGTATTTGGCAAAGAGCGAGGTGGTGGTCTCCATTGCCTCTCATGCACCTAGCTGCCTGCTCCACGGTCAGAAGATGATGAACTGTGGGCTGCTTCTCTGAAATTTCATAGAAAACAGTTCAATTATATTACAACAACGTTGCAAAAGAAATCTTTGCCGAGCACGGGAGTTATTTCTCTTTCTCGGAGTGAACTGATGTGAGAGCCAGACATATTCTTCGATTCTCTGCATCCGCAAATATATGTAGCTACTGGCTTTTGTGCGGCGGGCTCTCATTCTACTTACTTCATTTGTGTGTTCATAAAATCTTGCTGCTTTTTTCTTGTGGGAAGGGGACCTGCACTCAATAATGTTCATGTATGGCCCATGACCGATAATTATGTGCTTGTCTTTAACCGATGGTTCCAAATATACGCCGCTGTCACTTTGTCGCCACATTGAATGTTTGTGTAACAGCAACATGTGCCCAGTTAGCACGTTTATACTATGTTGCTAGTAAACAACACAGTGGCCAACTTGGTTGATATTTCTTGGAGTAGGATGAGTGTGGATTTTTTTAAGCAAGGGGGAACTGGAGCACTTCATTTTAAAGCAGGGAGCAATATTTGACTGAACTCCATTTAGCCACGTCCCGAATGACGTGTGAATGCTATTTGAAGGCGTAAAAGGCTATATGTACTGAGCGCCATAATAACGTAGCAATCGTGCTCTCCAGAAAGAGGTATTAATTGTTTCATCATGATCACAAAAATAACATCATTTACTGTCCTCCCAACTACGCTTTGCCAAGTTATCCTTAGTCAGAATCACCTCCTTGTGAACAAACCACATGAAGACTTTGATTCTTAAGGACACTTTAATTTTTGAAATATGTACTGATTTCGGAATTGAACCAAAATTGATTAGATGAGAGCTAGATACCCCTAAAATATATTATAACCTACAACAGCAAAACAAAAAAGGGTTAAAAAAAGCTTATTTTGAAGGTTTTTTACATCTCACGTACAAACCATGGAACTTTGTAGATATATAATACACACATATAGAAAATTCTGGAAATGCAAACCAATTGGATGGTTAGAAGGAAAGTTGTAACCTCATCTCACCAGGATTCAAGTCGTAGAGTTGACATTGATGCTCGTATTTTTATGGATTTATTCAGACCTTTCGATGACGGACGTTCAGTGGGAGGAGACGTTTCCGTTGACTACAAAGACGTCTGTGGCAATTTCATCAATCTCAAAGTAATTTGTCAGGTAAGTCTCTTGAATGTGCTCATGGGGATAAGGTGTGTGTGCATGTGTGCCTAAGGGTGAGCCTATGCGCGTATGTATGAGCGACTTTGTTTCTACCGTGTTAAAAAGAATCAGAATCTTCTGAACCATAAAAAATAGTAATATTTTTGAACTTCAAAAAAGGGGCTCAAAGTGCCGGTGCTCCAAAGTGACTTTCCGGGTGTACGTACTGCATTGTATTGCGCTGCTATGACGACATATACCTCAGTTACACACATTTTAATTGAAGCTAGCTGCTTGTGCGGTGCCCTTATATATACCTTGTACTGGCATGTTTCGCATACTCCCATAGGCCGGCCGGCCCTTATCCGTATACTAGTCCGTCGTCCTCCTCCATCTCGTCATTTTCCTTGCTTCGGGATTCTTCGTCTCCTACTCCATGAATGCCTACGCTCTGCACTCGGTATCTTCCTTTTCTTCTTCACCCCCGTTGAGACCGGCTGCTCATCTCTACCTCGTGAGCTATATATAGATGGAGGTGAAGGCGAAGCCGGCGAGGGGCGGGAAGAGGAGCAGGGCGAGCGACACGGCGGTGCCGCTGCTGGAGAAGAAGGAGTCGGAGAAGGAGAGGAGGAAGCGCATGAAGGCGCTCTGCGAGAAGCTCGCATCTCTCATCCCAAGAGAACACTGCTGCTCCAGCACTGTAAGAGCACGTACCCCTCTTCTCATTGCATGAGGCCGGAGCATGCCTGAGCAGCTTCATAGCCAGCTTTTTCACTCCATGTTTATCTAATTATCCTGTGCTCTCGTCTCGAAAAGGAATGATCTTCACTCAGAATATTTCACTACTAATGGTTTTCTTTTTCTTTTTCAAAAAAGATGGATACACCCCGGGCAATCGAGTGATGCACATGGCCCTACCTTATCTAATTCAATGTTCCACAGTATATCCAGCCGAAGAAAACGACATAAGCGCCACGCAGGACAGGACGGTCATATAGTAAAAAAAGGTAACATCAACCAAAAGTAACAAAAGATATGAATCCTCTTACCTCAGAAATCCGATTACTAAACCCGCAAAAAACAGTCCTATTACTAGAATGCCAACCATATATTGATTACATAAAATCCGAGCAACCATCTCCTATCAGTTGCACCCGGACACGTGAACGCACCGTTCTCCTCCTGGCTCAGAAAGGACCATGTATGGATCCAATTAATAGCTTTGAAAATGACATGTAAAAGAGTTGGAGTTTCAACTTGGTTAAAAAGTTAAAAGACAATTATTGCGGTAAGTTTCCTTAGCCAAAAGTAAAGCACAAACTTCAACACAAATCTGAGCTTTAATGCTAGGATGAATACCCACCAACTACTCTGTACACAAATCGTGCTCTCGAGAAATCTGAGCTTTAACGTAACAATTGTGCTCTTGAGTAGTACCCAAACGTATTCACTACTTGTAGGCGGAGATAGATTAAACACGGCATGAACAGTACAACATAATAATTTGGCAAGGGGGCACTGAAGAAAAATACACTGGTTCTTCATTGCCGCAAAAAACAGCATTTTTTTCAACCTTGTCACTCATGCTTATTGTGGTTATTCTTAGGTAAGGTCACTTTTCTACCTAGGTACCACAAAAAAAATTTGATTTTAGTTGGAACTTTAAGCTTCGAAATATAATTGTGATGAAACCGCGGACCATCATTGACAAGGTCTGTATACATGAATTTCTGAGAGAAAAACGTTGGAGGAATTAAAGTTCCAACTGAAAAGTGTCTTGTTCGTCACTAAGGGTGACTGCCATCAATCTATTGATGAGGTGCAACTAGCCCATCCACTTCTCCCCGATGAGAGACCGTCTAATTGAGACATTGAACGGAACATGTTTCAACACTGATGCAATAGAGATCCCCTTCATTTGGACAATGTTTTAAAGACATGTGCATTGCAAAGCTAGAGGATTGTTCCCCAACCACGTATCCTCCCAAAACCTTGGGGTTAAGCCATTGCCCATCACAAAGGATCCTCTACGAAAAAAATTACTTTTGACCCCCATCAAACCTTTCCAAAGATGCGAATCAACGAGTTTGACTTGAACCCGAGACAAGGTTTTTTTAGTGGAGATACTTATTTCTCAACAACTCCTGCGAGACCCCATCCTTAGTAAGTAATTTGAGCAACCATTTGCTGAGCATACACTTATTTTTTATTTTGAGATCCTCCAGACCAAGACCACCTTGGTCTATAGGTCTATAAATGACATTGCATCTCGTTAGGCGATATTTGCTTTTGTTTTCATCCGATTGCCAGAAGAATCTAGATCTAAAGAGGTCAAGTCTTTTCCTAACCACTCTGGGTACCCCAGAGATGGACACATGGACATTTGTAAACTAGTTAGGACCAAGGTGTCTCCTTAGCAATGGTACCACATATTGTTGAAGTTACTAACCAAGATGTCAAGACTTTTCCAAACCGCTTTGGGTACCACATATCATTGAAGAAAACCCACAATATGTCTTACATTAGATGATTCTGCAATTCAAAAGGTTTTATTATGTGTGGTTGTGTATCTCGATGCAAAGACCAGAAAAAATAGAAATCTTCCATTTTCTAAAAAAAAGGATTGTCTGATCCAAGTAAATCATGTCAAGAAATAAAAATTGAAAATTCTTTCACGTAATGTTTTAATATGGTTGTTCCTTAAATGTGTATGTAGGATACAATGACCCAACTAGGCAGCCTGGATGTGGGGGCGTCATACATCAAGAAGCTGAAGGAGAGGGTCGACGAGCTACAACGTAGGAGGAACTCTGTGCAGGCCTTGGATACCTTAAGCCCAACACCCACTACCACTACTACCACGAGCAGCGGTGCAAGGTCGCTGGAAGAAGAGAAAGCTTGGGAGGCCTCGGAACCGGTATTGCAGGTGCGGCAACACGACGATTCAAGCATGGAGGTGAGACTGATATGTTGCATGGAGAGGCCCATCAAGCTCCATGAGATGATCACCATCCATGAGGAAGAAGGTGCTGAGATCATCAACGCTAATCACTCTGTTGCTGGCCACAAAATGTTGTACACTATACACTCTCGGGTACGTCTACATATGTTCAACCTCTTGCTTTTGCACATAGCAAATATATCTATGTTTCAAAATGTATGGTGCACAAGAGCCTTAAGGATCCATGCTTTGAACAATAATTAATTACACCTATGAAATATAGTATATGGAAATCATATTACTAGATTCGTATTCAAAAGCACCTGATTCTGAATGATATGATTTTTGTGCCAAAAACAGTTTTCCCTTTTGGAACTTTGGATCAGTAGCCTTATAAAAATATTTGACCATAATTATTTGAGGGGTACCCGTTTGTTTCTAGTGCAATATTACATTGAAGAGCAAAAATAGGAACCATGGATTCCTCCCAATCATTTTCTTATAAGTTCTGGAGCCATAACAAGTGGCAAAATGTGGAGGAAATCAAGCCAAAAAGTTCGAGAACAACTTAGATGTACATACGTGCCATACACATCTCAATATGTTTTCATTTTAGTGCCTATTTCTTTATTTTTCCTCTCTCTCTACTTTTTTACAAGAAAAACTTTTGATCTATTCATCAACTATCAAGGTAGTATAAAGAACACCACAGATTAAAAAAATACATTCATGTCCGTAGACCACCTACCGACGACTATAAGCACTGAAGTGAGCGTGAGCCAAAGACGTGGCTCCGTCATCGCCCCTCCCTCATCGGAGCCGGCCAAATTTTATTGTAATAGACAGCCAGGAAGTCGTCGTGCTAAGACCCCATGGGATCAGCTCACTAGAACAGCAACTGCCACCAATGAAGAGATGCGTAGATAGGAAGGGTCCAGTCTGTAGACACACAAACAAAGACAAACGAAGACCAGATCGACGTCGAGCCACCGAAGACAAACAACGACCAAATCGCATGAGATCCGTCGAAGACAAACCTCCACACGCCCTTCGATGACACTAGAAGCACCATCGGGACTGAGTTAGACGGGAGAACCTTATTCTATCTTCAGAGATTCGTCGCCGCCTCGTCTCTCTAAACAGGACATAAACCCTAACAAAACTCAAAAAATATCAAAAACGGAGCCCTCCTGCCGGCAAAGGCCGAGATCCACCATGCCTTCATGTCCCTAAGGCCACAAGAGATGAGGTAGATCAGTGCCGGTGCCGACGGGGGGCATGAGAAACAAGCGAAGGGTTACTCGTTCCTCTCTATTGTCTATAATGTCTAGTAAATTTAATTATATACGACTGCAACATCTTTCTTTTGTATTGTGTGATGGAGGACTGGTTTCTATCTAAATATCTAACATTGATCTATTTGTGCCTCAAAGTCCAATTAATTATTTCCAATTAATTAATTGCATAAATTTCCTCTATAATTTGCAGGCCTTCAGCTCGAGAATTGGCATAGATGTTTCAAGAGTTTCTGAACGACTAGGGGCATTGGTATGATAGTAAATGGATTTGTGCAAACTATATACATAATTATATAAAATGGATGGTAGATGTCTAGTTATTAATTGACGAGGAATAGGGGATGGAAACACCTTAAGTAGCCGGTAATTCACGTCTAAGCCCGGGCTCATTTGCACTCGGTGAACAATAAAGTCAAAAATAGTTAAAATATCAAATAATTCTGAATTTTTTTGGAATAGAATAAGCTCATGTGCACAAGGAGCGTGCAATTTGTTTTGTCTCTTTCAGAGCCTGTTTTTTGTTTTTTGTCCACCACCTCCTCAAATGTCCACACAATAAAACTTTGCACGCACATCGCGCATTCGAGCATCTTGGATATCAAACTTTATTAGATTTTTTGATTTTGTTTTTCTATTTTGTTTAAATTTGATGTTCATGCCCGGGTGCAGACGCACCTAGGCACGGAATCGCGGCACTTTTAATTAGGTCTACACTTAGAGCACTGAATCACCACACTCTTAATTAGCTCGCTATTGTCTTCTCCATGTTAATTTCACAACGTGATTGATGTATGACAAAGATTTTGATCGATCTTCAATCAATAGTGACCTGTAAAAATTCATATTCACATGTTTTGGGTTGCCATAGTTTGTTTTGCATTGTTAATTACTCCCTTCGTCTCATAATATAAGACTTTTTTTTCCAAGCAAACATAGCTTGAAAAAATGACTTGTGTTATGGGACGGAGACTAAGAGATAAAGTTTACAAGTGTTCTATCTTATCACGCCCTTCTAGATTTAGTGTTGTATAAACCGAACATTCTTTTGAAATGGTTGTCTTGTCTGGTCATCTAAATGGTGCAGCTCCGACTTTTTTCGCATGAAAATCAGGCACCGTCGTGCATGCGCTGCGATCGGGTCCTCAGGTACACCGATGGAGCCAACGCGACTCCTCTCAAGGAGCTCGTCAGCAACAATGATATAGTAGGTGGAACCAATAAGGGGATAAACCACGAGTGTGAGTCTTGGGTTGAGCAAGACCAAGTGATGTGGAGTTCCCTGCTTGTGTCAATATCACCAGAGCTGCTCGAGTAGGTGTGGGCTGTGTCAACCTTTGGGGTGCCCTGGTCTACCTTTGGGGTGCACCATGTAATTAATTGGCAAATCTGAGGAAGAATGTCTAAATATCTCATAAGATATAGAATTGTAAACATGTTGTATATTAGCTCATCTTCCTAGATTTTCTGCCACCCTCTTCTCCCTCCCAACAGTTGTCGTCTTCTCACTTCTCTATAGACACCACCTCCTACATCCCCATCCTTCTTTCCCCTCGCCGATGCTAGACAATAGTGATCGAGCTAAGTCCCGACACAGGTTGATGAAGGCGACAACGGGGATATCATTGCTTCGATAGCCTCCGATGGAGAGATGCGATCTATGGGCGATGACTAGAGCAAAAGGGTGTGGTTGTGTAGTGATGGTGGTGTTGTTTCCGATCGGACCGGCGGTTTCCCGAGCCGAGTAATTGGTGGACGCAGCCCCATCTGTAGGTGTGCAGCCGGCAACCTCCTGTGTTCCAACATGTAGTCCCCCGCTTGTTCCATAAATGGTGGCATGGTCTTGCGTTTGCTAGGCTATTGTCCTAACAGGCCGCACGATCTTCAACCTTCAAATCCGGAGGACGAATTGCGATTTTATTGATGTGGGTGACCTTCCTCCCTCGCTAATTTTCGTCACATGTGTAATGGCGCATTTAGAGCCTTTGGTGGCGACTGGCACTTGTTATGTCTTGACAAGCTTCTTATGCGGGCACGGGCATGGTCTTCACTTGTGCCACATCTACGTCAAGATCGTTCTACGCATGTAACTGGTGGGATGGGGGAAACTGCTTGCAACAATACATGATGACTATGATTTGGTGGTGCTTCTCAAGTACTCGATCTCCAGTATCGGGTGAAAACCCTAGGCCTAACTCTAGTTGGTTATACCTGTCGTCAATGGAGGTGTTTTTGTGTCGTTAACTTGTTGAAGTCATTGTTCAGACTTTTATCTTCAGGGTGAAAACCCAAGATCCGACCTTTGGTGGTTGGATTCGACGACGGTGGCACTTGAGCATTGTTTCCTTTCTGGAGGCATTACTACTAGAGAACCTTTTCTCATTACCCTTGGGATGTCAGGAGATGGTTGGTGCAGCTGGTAGTTGTTGTAGTCCCTCGATCATTTTTTTGATCCTTCGGGTTTTCGTTATCTTTCTAAGCATAACTTTTTTCTTGTAAGACTTTGATCTTTCCGTGCATGATTTTGTGTGTGTCGGGGTTGATTGTGTGCATCCTAGTAGTGATCATTATGTTTTGTATCCCCTTGATGCTCCACTTGACTCAATAAAATCCACCCTTTGTAAAAAAAATCGGTGTTATACAACCTGAATAGGCTAGTTAGTTGTGTACCAATTTGCCTTTAAAACAACGCCTTAAGTGCCAAATAGGACTTGTGTCTTGGTTGTCTGTCCAGTCGTTTGATGAGAGTTTGACGGGTTGTAGATTTTCGTGAAGACTATACCTCGCTTATAGCAAGTATAGCTTCCATTTCGCAGAAGCATTTTAGTCCCCCTCGTAAACTAGGCCAGCCTGTTTCACTCTTTTATTCGGTTATTGGCGACGTTCACTCTCGATCACTCGCTGTCGGTGCAAGTTCATTCGAGTTGTTTGTAATTTTTGTTTCTATTTGTTTTCTCATCCATTTCTATGTTTCTTCCCAGTTTTCTTTGGTATTTCTATTTTCTTTTTGTTCACTTTTTTTCACACGGGGTTTTCCTTTTTCTTTTTCTTTTCTATGATTTTTTTCTTTTTTTTCTTTCACAGTTTCTCTGTATTTTTTCTGTTGTTCTCCATTTGTATTTCTTTTCAGATATCTTTGTTTCTTTACAGTTTTCTTTGGTTTTCATGGTTTCATCACAGGTTTTCTTCATTTCTTTCAGGGCTTTCTCGATTTTAACTGGTTTTGTTTTGCTTTTCTTTCTAACTTTGTTTATTTTCTTTGTTTTTCTTTGTTTCATTCTTCCGTTTCTTTGGTTTTTACTAGTTTTCTTTGTTTCTTCAACACATGTCTATATTTTTCATGCACATTTGTACATTTTTTCGTGCACACCAGGAACATTTTTTTAATAAATGTTAAGCATTATTTAAATATTTGATTACCATTCAAAACAATTATGTTTGATGACTACATTCTACATACACATTGTAAATTTCTGGTATATATGAGGAATTTTTTAATATATTTTTATGTTCACTTTTTAATACACATTCTACATTTTTCAAATAAATCCATAAAATATGCATATATAACATTTTTTGTATTAGATGATTAGCATATTTTCAAAATTTTGTGTTTCACAACAAAAATTGCATACACATTGTAAATTTCTGGTATATACCTGGAAGATTTGTTTATAGATGTTTAACATTTTTGATATACGATAAATATTTTTCAAATTTTCTGTATTTACGTACAATGTTGTTATGCATGGTGTACATGTTTCATCTCCATCAGGAATATTTGTTTTATAAACATGACACTTTTTATAAATACAACATTAACACTTTTCCATACATATTGTATTTTTTACATCCATTAGAAACATTTTTTATACATATTTAACATTTTTCCAAGGGCCGATTAATATTTTCCAAATACTTTATTAATAATTTTGAAGTGATTGATTAACACTTTTTAAATACACGATCAACTTATTTTCGTACACATTAAATATATTTTGTATACATGAGAAACATTTTCACTATACAGATTTAACATTTTGAAATGTCTAGTTAACATGTCTTAAAATAGTTTTGTCTTTGATGGCTAAATTTCGTGGTTGATCACTATTTTTTCATACACATTATACATTTTTGGTATATACCAGAAAAATATTTATATATTCTTTTAACTTTTTGTAAAATATATGATTAACCCTTTTTGATAGATGACCAACATTATTTTTATAATTGGTGTTTTCATGTTCATTTTTATGCATTTTATGCATTTTTATGTCAGGAACTTCTGTTTCAAAAACTTTAGAAAATTTGGAATTATAGACCGAAATAAAAAAGAAGGCAAACATGAAAAATTAAAAGTAAAGAAAAGCAAAAAAAACAAGGCAGTGGCCTCTGGCGTGCCAATTTAGGGAGGCGCGTAAAGCGAGGCATCACTCTATCACGCTTGGATCGAAAGATCCTACTTCGCACGCAAGTCATGCAAGATTAGCTTAGCGCGCACCCTTCCGGCGCCTGGTCCAGCGTTTCGGCTGGCACATTTAGGGTAGATCCCCCACCAATTGTTTGGAAGGTTATAGAACCTTCTTGAACCGGTATTTGCTTTCCCTCTATTTTAATTCAGGTTTGTATTAATTTTTATTTTTTTCATTTTTCATTTTTTTCTTTTTGCATTTTTTTTCTTTTTTCCTTTTCCTTTTTTCGAACAAATTTCACAAATTCTTGAGTATTTTTTGTTTCTCCTGAAATCATATTGAATCGACAAACTTTTTTCAAATTTGGGATCAGTTTTTGATCGTTTTGACAAACATTTTTTGGCAATGCATGGACGTTTTTAGAATTCATGAATTGTTTTTGAATCAACATTTTTTTGTATGATTAATTATTTTTCGAAATTTGGGAACTGTTCTAAAATTTGCAAACATTGTTTTGTTTTTTCTGAACATTTTCAGAAATTTCATGAACATTATTGGTTTTTCAAAATTTTATTCAAATTCATGGACATTTGTTTAATACGTGAACATTGTCCAAAATCGTAATTAGTTTTCGAATGTGTGAACATTCTATCTAAGTAATGGAAATTATTTTTAATGCGTGTATATTTTAAAATTCATCGAACGTTTCTTTCGAAATCATGAACATTTTTTTCTTCTCAATTCACAATTCCGTGATGTTTTTTGACTATCTTGTACAAATTTGCCATTATTTACAAATTTGGAATTATTTTGAAATACCAAATTAGTTTAAAAATAATATATTAGAAAAAAGGGGGAATAAAAAGAGGGGTTGCACCTCCCCTTGCATGGGTCGGTTCAATAAGGGCGGGGTGGGGGCGTGTTGCGTGTTTCCATGACTTCCAGTGCCCGGGTCGCCAAATAGGAGCTTTGAAATAAGACATAGTCGTGTCAATAGATTTTCTATTTTGAGAAATACATTTAATTTCATTCATATTCATAGCAATTACAGGTACACTGATGTGGTTTTAAGATCCAAGAAAATACAAGGTAACTCATATTACTAAGAATTACAATGATTTTTTTAAAACACCTTCGCTCCACTGTACCAACTTTGCTAGAAGAAAAACTTTAAAGACTTCGGTAAAAAAAAAAAGGGTATAACTGTCCTGGAGTAACGATGTTGCTACTTTTACCCACACAAACAGTATGGATGATGAATTTTGAAAGCTCCTTGAGTCGTCCATCCAGAAAGATGCGAAGCTTTGATCGACGAACGTACTTGGACCGAGGATGATTCCCTAAAATTGCAGGCCGTCGATCACAATATACTCACCATGATACCGATGAATTTTTTTAACTCCATAAGGAGTCAAACCAACAACAAAAGTTTGACACACCAAACGCAAACTCATCAGATCCAATTAAGACGAAGAACTCTCTAACCTCATGACACCGTCAAATGAAAAACGTAGAACTCTTCAAAGATGCAACTTCCCAATCTCTCGGCTGAATTTCACAAAAAACATGAAATGCTGAAGGCCCAACAACCCAAGGCCTGGCAAAGTGCCGCCACTCCCACCCTCGCCGGCGCTCCCCTCCCCTGCCCAAGCTCGCCCCCGCCGCCGCTCAACCTCCCCCCCTCCCGCCGCACGCCGCTGCACGCAGAGAAACAGCGCCGCGCCTCCATTGCCGCCGTCGCCGTCGCCGTCGCCCGCACCCATATCTGTCGCGACTGCTCTGCTCCGCAGGTGGCGGGGATGGAGAGGTGACGCCGCCGGGGAGGGGATTGTTACTAGGCGGCGCTCCGCTGCGGCGTGGACCTCCACTCTTCTTCTTGTAACCAAACCGAGGTACATCTCCAAACCCGAGAGCCGATTTACCCCAATACAATCTTCAGTGTTACCTCCGCCGTTTGCTGAATCTGTAGTACAAAACCGCATCCATTTGATTCATCCATCCATGGCAGATGCTTCGTGTTGCAAGAATCTGTACCGCAAGACGGCATTCAGGCTGTGCTGTATTCGCACTCCTTGCCTGCCCACCACCCTGTATTGGCTCTCACAGTCACAGCTTGGGACACAAGTGTCATGATACTCAGTGCAATGGTGACAAAGATATCTGGTTCTCGAACCAGAAATCCCATGTTGTTGCTCGTGCCGCTTGCTTCTCCACCGCTGCCGAAACGGTTCTCATCCAAGCTCGGGACCCGTCCCTGCTGTCATCGGAGATAGAGAATGCAATCGACCAGCAGAGATTCGATGATGCGTGGAGGGCCTATGAGAAGCATCTTCACATGGATGCGCTCCCGAGAAAGTCGGTTCTCAGCAAGCTCATCACCGGCTTCGCGGCGACCTGTGACGCTCACAGGCTTACCCAGTCGTACAGCGTGGTTGATCACACGTTTCGGGAGAGGCATGAACTGCTGGAGAAGGAGGCCCTGATTTACCTCTCCCTTGTTCTTGCATGGTGCGCTCTTCCTGATCTTGCTGTAAATGTTGTGAGGAAGCTGGTGAAGATTGAAGCATACCCACCGGTCGCAGCGTGGTCTGCAGTTATAGCACACATGTGTCAGACTGCGACCGGTTCGTTTCTTGCTGCCGACATGGTGATGGAGATTGGATACCTTTTCCAGAACAATAGAGTTGATCCGCGGAAGAAGAGCAACCGCCCGTTGCTATCAATGAAGCCCAATTCATTTACCTTCGACATTGTTCTGACTGCATCCCTCCTGTTTGGTACCACTAAAAAGGCAGAGCAGCTTCTTGAACTAATGCCCAGGATAGGGGTGAAACCTGAAGCCAGCTTGTTGATTGTCATGGCTCGCATATACGAAAAGAATGGACACAAAGATGAGATTCAGAAGTTGAAGAGGCATGTCGATGAGGCCTGTGGTCTCAGTGAATCAGAGTTCAGGCAGTACTATGATTGCCTGCTCTCTTGCCATTTGAAATTCGGGGATTTGGATTCTGCTGTGGATATGGTATTGGATATGCTTAAAAAGAGTAACAAAGCAAGGCGGTCACTAGAGGCAGCTAAAGCAGTTCTTGAGGCAGTTGAATCTAACAAAATTTATCTTCCTTGTCAGAAAGCGGACCCTGAAAATTCAGGTTTCCTGAATAAATCTTTGTCTACTGACCGCCAAATGCTGAATTATGCTTCATTCTTCAAAGATAAGAGCTTTGCGAGGCTTGAATTAGAGGCGAGAGAATTACTCAAGTTATTATCAGATAAGCTGCAGGGACAGGTTGGACTGGTAAAATCTGAACATGGTGTCCTGCATCCAACTGAAACAATGTATGCCAAACTAGTCAAAACATTCTTGGAAGCAGATAAGATAAGTGCCTTGGCATCATTTCTTGTCAAAGCAAGCAAAGAGGATTCACCTGTGTCTGTTGAGAGCTCCTTTGTCGTTCAAGTGATAAAAGCATGCATTTCTCTTGGGTTATTAGAGCAGGCACATGACCTTCTTGACGAGATGAGATTTTGTGGAGTTAGAGTTGGTTCTTCCATCTATTCGTCACTCCTAAAAGCCTACTGCAAAGAGGGCAATCATGAAGATGATATAACTGCACTTTTGAAGGATGCTCAACAGGCAGGAATCCAGCTTGATTCAAGCTGCTATGAAGATTTGATACAATCCAGGGCACATCACAATGACACCACAGGTGCTCTCCATCTTTTTAAGGAGATGAAGAGCTCAAAAATTCAAAAATCTGTTAACAGGGAGTTTGAGATGTTAGTACAAAGCTGTGATAACAATGAAGCTTCTTTGACGGCTAAGCTAGTGGAGGAAGTCAAAAGTGGTCATACAGTCAATCATGCCATTCATGACTGGAACAATGTTATACATTTTTTCTGCAAGAAGAGATTGATGCATGATGCTCACAAAGCACTGAGCAAGATGCGTGTTTTAGGCCACACGCCAAACGCACAAACTTTCCATTCTTTAGTAACTGCTTATGCTGCTGTTGGTGGCAAGTATGTGGAGGTGACAGATTTGTGGGGCGAAATGAAAGTTCTGGCCAACTCCAACTCGATGAAATTTGATCAGGAACTGTTGGACTCTCTGTTGTATTGCTTTGTGAGAGGTGGTTTCTTCCTTCGAGCAATGGAAGTCATAGAATTGATGGAAAACTGCAAGATGTTTATAGACAAATACAAGTACAAGTCCCTGTGGCTTAAATATCATAGAACATTGTATAAAGGTAAGGCTCCTAAGGTGCAAACAGAAGCTCAACTGATAAGGAGAGAAGCAGCACTTAGTTTCAAGAAATGGATTGGGTTGACATGAAAGCGAGATTTTGAAAGCCATAGTTGTTTTGGGACCAGCATGGTTGAAGACCAATATGTGGATGCCTCTTATCTTTGGTCCTTCCCTAGTCCCCTCCCCATCTCACGATCAGGCAGGCCAGATTTTCCCGTGAAGACAGACCTGCGCGAGGATGATGAGTGTGGTTTGTAGCTGTGCCAGCCACCATGGTACAGGAACGAATCGCTCGACAGATCGCGATTCTCCCAGATGTAATTTCTCTACTGGTATGTTGTTTTTGAGTTGAAAGTTCTACAATGTCCATTTGTACTACTGAAATTGAGCCATACATGTAAAACCTGAGATTAGATGTACATGAACCGTACAGCAGTTGCGGAATATTTGTATGCAATGCCATCCAGTGTTGAGGTTGAAACAGCTTGTTGGGTGGAAGGATGATGCAGGCCTGCAATTATATAATAAGAAAATATGCATGGTTTGCTTTTACTTGAATAATATTGATAAGCCTTAGCCTATTTGGAACTGCATTCAAATTTATAGTTTCTTAGTTCGACATGCACCCCTATAGACTAAGGATGATTCCTCTATAGAAAAAAGAGTAGCGCTCATATGATGCAACTGAACCAAATATCTCAGATTGTATGTGTAGGCATATAAGTATAATTTTGTTTGATTGAAGATCATGTTTTGAACTGTGCATTGTATCTGAGAAAATTGATAAGCTATGTTCTTCTGTCAGCTTATGTACTTGTTTTTGCATCTCATTGATAAGTATTGTAACCCTACTTTGATATAACAGATCTCGCCCTTTGTAAGAAAAAAAACCTAGCTCACTTATTGTAGCAAATGTTTCTTACTCGCCAGTCATTCACTAACCATCATGTGTGTCACAGCTGCCTTCAGTTCTGACTAATGTGTAGGACATGTACAAATCATATGAGTCAGTCTTCTGATTAGCTGTATACAAGCAATCATGACGTCTAAACAAAACCAACTTTCTTAATCATGCCTGATCATTGCTAGTTTATATTGCATTTGTTTTAAGATGCTGCAGAAGGGAGTTGGTGGCATGTTGTCCTCATTTGCACATTTAAATTGCATCAATTAATGTATTCCTAGGATTGTTTA